>VWZD01004966.1:1041899-1213320 GCA_013396695.1 Sakesphorus luctuosus | reverse complement strand
GGATTTTTCTAGCTGGTCTTTGCAAAGTCCAAGGCTAGGGAGATACTTTCCAGCCTGAGTTGCAGCCAGTGTTCCCCTGTGCCCTGCTGGTAACTGGCTCTGCTTGGGCATTTGGAGGCTCCCTGCTCTGTTGCAAGTGCCTCAAGTGACCTCCAAGAGCAGCCTGGATTCTCCTGCCACAACTTGCAGAATGAGCAGAGGGTCTTGAAGCATTGGTACCAAAGCAGTTGGGTGGCTTGTTGATGCTGGCAGTGCCTATAAAAAATACTCAGATGCCAGGGTCCTAGGGCCAGGCTTTTGGTAAAACATCACCGGTGGCAATGCACGCGTTGAAATCACAGGTGACAGCAAGATGCTTTTTGCTGTCATTGCTGCTGGGCATCACCTCCTGCATCCTAACGCTCTGACTTCTGTGGTCTGAGCACCTGCTGCTGCTCTCCAGCCTGGACTAGGCCCCCTGAGACATCCCAGCAAAGAGTTGGACATCCAGGAGATCCTAAGAACCAGTGACCCAGCTCTGGTTCACCCTTCAGCTGGGTTGGTGGTCACTGGTCAGAGCCCTGGGTGGGGAAGTTGGGCATGGGTGCAGGTGTGTGCAGTAGCCCCCAGTTCCTGTGGGACCCAAGCCACTGTGCTCTTGCTCAGAGCCGGCAGCATGTTTCCAGGTCTGCCAGATGGAGCAGTGGCAGCCCCGGGAGTGACCTGGTGAGTGGGCAGAGGAAAGCTGGCTGGAGAAGGAGGAGAGCTACTGGTAAAAGTGGTTTGTTTATTCACATGAGGGGCATACCCTCAATGGGTCAGTCTGTTTTCTTTCATAGAAGAGAAATGAACTGAAATGATTAATTAATGCTGTGATCCAATTACTCTGAGTTTGCAGAAGGAGCATGGTTTTTCTCTTTTAACTGTCCCCAGGAGCATCCTATTGATGTCAGGTTTTGTCATGGCTGGGGTTTTGTTGTTTTGTTTTTTAAATTAAAATGACAAACATCTCCCTAGGGGGAAAAAACAGAGAGAGAGAAAGAAAAAAGACAAAACCAGGAAATAAAAATAGTGAGACCAGGAGCAGTAGCTGATGAAGAGCGGTCCCTAGCACACCTTTGCCTGGAGCCCTTCTCTGCCTGCCCTGCTGAGACCTTACCAGCAGCAGCTACAGGGGTGAAGAGGTTTTGTGAGTGCCCAGCCGAGGTAGCAGACGCAGCTCTGCAAAGGCAGTGGGGAGAGCAGGAGTAAGTGAAGAGGGGAGTGGAGGCTGTTTTCAAGGGGCTGCTGCTTTCTGCACAAATGCAGCTCCTCTTTCCGCATACACAGACATGCCGCAAGAGTTTCATGTGCATAAGCTGACCCCTTCTCTTTGGCACGCTAGATCAAGTCTTTGATGGGCATCTTCTGGAGAAGCAGGCATTGTTCTGGAGCCAGTTGCTGCTCAGCCTGATGCAGGTCTATGCCCTTGTTGCTCTCCAGTAAGCCAAGGGAGCAGGTTTGCTTTGCATTTCAGCATCCATTCTGGGCTGACTCTAAAACTGTGTATTTAAAGGACATGTTTTGGGGAGATGCAAGAGTACAGGGCCTGGCATAGCAAAGAAATGGAAGTTTTGGACCGTGTCATTCCCATCTATTTCCTCTCCTCTCTTCAACTTTATCCCAGCATCCCCTGCTGATGGCTCCTTAGCCTGCTTGAGCACCAGCACCCACCATGAATATGCCAGGTGCCAGTGGTGAGGCAGGGCTCTGCACCCAGGCAGTGTTGAAACCTCTTCAGGCTGGTGATTGGAGCCACCATCTGAAGGATTCAAGTGACCAGTCAGAAAATAGACACCAGTTTCTAGGAAGACTCATGTGCTTTCCTGAGGCCAGGCAGTGAGGGTCTTAATAGGTGGCTGTTATCCAGCTCATAGCCAAGTGGAGGAGTGTGCCAGCCTTGACTGCCCTTGGGAGCATTATGCACCACAACACCCCTTTAGACACAGAAAAGTCTTGCTTCATTCAGATCCTTGAACATACAAAGATGAACCCTTGCCCTATATTCAGACCAAGTCATTTGCTGAAACTTCAAGGAGGAGTTAGGCACTTCCTGGAGAAATTAATCTTGGGCAAGTGTTCCCCAGTGTGGGGCAGGCTGGCCCACTACACCAGTGTTTTGCTGGTGCAGGAGCACAGGGCAAGGTGTCTCATCTACAGAACCTCACTTTGATGGTTAGAAGCAGAGTTTTAGCAGCAGACGCACAACCAGTCCTTATCCCCCCCCCTAGATACACCTGGGCGTCCCCACTCTGTGTGTATGTTGGCATCCATCCCACCTTCTCTGTGGATCAATGCACTGGTTCTCTTGGGACTCGACTCTCTGCCAGGGCATCATCACTTGACCTGTCTTCAGCCCCGAGTCCCCTGGCACAATGAGCATGAGCAAACAAGGCTCTGCTGGAGACGATTCCCAGACCAAGCCCTTGCGTGCTGGGCACAGCTGCTCACACCTTTGCCCCAGGGCTGCTCCCAGGACCCTCCAGAGATGCCTTTAACCCTGAGGCTGCACTGCACAGAGGAGGAATTCCAACCAAGGCTCACTTTATACCTTGTATGATGTAAGTTTGCTGAGAAAATTAACATCACCAATATGTCCAAGCCTGCAAATGCAAAGGTTGTAGTCACAGAGCCTTATCCTCTGACAATCCCTGAAACCATCGCCGGAGCTCCTGCAAATCAGAGCTGGGGGAGCGGCACTGGCCCTTCTGCCTTACTGTGACCCTGTTCCCATCACCCCTTTAGGTCCTATGCAGTGTGAGCTCTAGTCCCACTCAGTGCATGAGGCAGTGGCAGAGAGGCCCAAGTGCCCCATTCCCTTCCCACCCCCCTGCATCAGTGCTAGGCAGACTGAGATGTGCAGCTCTAGAGGAACCTCTCCCACCCCAGACGCTGTTTCCATGACTCAGAGAGAGCTGGAAAGGGACATGGGGAGCCACAGTGCTGTTTACTTATATTCAAGAGCTTCAAAGAGGAGTTTCATCCTAGGTTAGCTGATGAAGGAAGGGCAGCAGCTGGGAAATTTGTCCTTTAAAGGCAGGACTCAGTGTAAACCATGTTGCTCCTCAGGCACAGCAGGCTTGGCCAGAGCTATCACTGCATTACCAAGTTATTGAGGTTGGCTGTGCACCTCTAGCCAAGAAAGCCAGCCAGAGAAGCAGCCCCTCTGGGACCACAACTGCTATTAATCTAGTATGTTTTACAGCACCTTGCACCTTGGCAGAGGGCTGGCACCAGGTATGTCAGCTAGAGGTGAAATGTCATTTGCAGGTTTAAGGTTCATGGTGAAGTTTGTTTGCATTGGACATTTAATGGGTTAATGTCTTTAGGCTCTTTAGGCAGAATTAAATTGATTTGTCTCTGGTAAACTCAGAGCTCCAGTTGTGCAACACTGAGGTCTGAAAACATCACTCTGCAAACACAGTGTCCTGGTCCTCACATCCGCTCCGGGTCACAGGGCAGCTCTCCAGAGGCATGCATGGCGCCATGCTTTGCTGGCCCCTCGCTTGCAGACGCTCCCGATGCTGATGTGAGCTCCCAAGTCCCAGGCTGTGCAATGGACTGGCTCTGCTGAGGAGGGACAAAGTTCCTGGAAGGATCTTTGCATGACTAAGATGGGAAGGAGCTTCTCCAGTGTCTCTGGGTTAGTTTGGATCTTTGCTCTGCTGGCAGTTACATCATGTGTAGTCCCAGCTAATGCCAGAAAAATGCATGCCTGTATGCAGAGAGGAGTGGAGGGCAATGAAACTTTTCTGGCATTGGCTATTGCCTGACAACAGGCATGAGTTGCCTGGCCATGGGCCTGTCTTTCTCTAGCACTTTGGACCAGTGTCTAGCACAGTGGTCTCTACACTGCTCACAGAGCTCTGGTCATCCACTGAAGCCCATAGTGTTGCTCAGCTCATGAAGTCACACACAATGAGGTGGCTAAAACCCCATCCCAGTGCTGAGGAATGTTGCCTGCAACGCTAGCATGGGACCATGAGAGGCTGGGGATCATCATCCTGCCATTAGAGGGGTGACTCCCAGGCAGAGCTGCTCTGCCGGAGCCAGAGAGCTGCAGCCCAAAAGGTTTCCAGCCCCAGCACGGCTTCTGCTATACCCAGCCAGGAGTTGGTAGGGAGCCTCCAGGGAAGGCAGCCGGGAAAGATTTGCGAGATATGTCTCTATGTGAGATCTCTCCTTCTCAGAAGATTTTCTTAGGGCTTTTCTGCAGGGGAGATATGTAATCAGTCCCTGGCAGCCCGAAACTATTCCCACCTCCTTCCTCTTCATTCCCTCCTTCCTCTGTTGTCACTAGAGATGGGGATTTCCTACCTGCTCTCCTCCCCTGGCCCCCACAATTCTCATTCTGCTTGTCCATGCCCCGGCCTCTACTGCCTACCTTCTGCTGCACCTCCTCTCCTTCACTCTGTCCCTTCACTCAGGCATCACTTCCAGCTCCAAACCATCTGGCAGGTCTTGTGGCCAAGGGAGGTCTCATATTTTCATTCGTTTTTCATTATCACCTCAAAGACACCCATCTACTGTCTGTCCCCATGACTAGGGCTCTCCACACACACATCCATCCAGCAGGGTCCTTGCTCTTGCCCAGTTTTCTGTGCTTGGCTCAGGGCGTCAGCTCTCTTTTCTCTCACCCATTCTCAGCTGGTTCTTTCATGCTCTCAAAGCCCTGCAGAGCCTCACCCTGCTCCATGGGGCAAGGGGCTCTCATTTCCATCATCAAGTCTTTAAAATTTCAGATGAGCACCTTAGTGTTTACTCCCTGCAGTGCCTCAGCTCTGAGATGAGTTACAGAGAAACATGTTCTCCCTGCCCTCCTGACACTGATGCTGTGCCAGAGCAACACTGCATCCCTGAGTGTCTGAGCTGCATTCCCACCCTACAGCTCATGGGGACCCTGGGTGGGGAAAAGAAGGTGAGAGCAGGGTGCTGGGTGTCTCGGAATGAGGGCCAGCCCCTGCCTTACTCAGCAGTAGCCCTGGTTCCCGGGATGGGGCTGAAGGGGCTGATGCCCCAGGTAGTCGGGGCAGACCTGGTGTGGGCACCCATGGCTGTGTGGGGCAGTGGCAGCCTGAGGGAGCTTCCCCAAAATGGGGCTGAGTCCTTCACCCTTGCTGTCCCCAGGCAAGGCCTGTCCCTGGGGCAGGGAGAGCTGCTCTTCCAAGTGAACAGATCCGGGGTCTTAAAATTCCTGACCCTCTAGCCTCCATTCCCTTCTCCACCGTTGTTTCTTGCACAGGTACCTGATCCCAGTTACTAACCTCTCCCTGGGGGGAGCCCAGCTGATCCAAGCAGTCACTTGTTGCTGTAATCCTCTCTCTCTCCCTCCCTCTCCTGTTTTGGCTGATCCTAAAGCCCTTCCTGGCAGTGGGACCTGTAGCTGCAGTGGGGTTATTTCTGTTGTGCTGCCTTGAAACAGCTGTGTTCTGTTAAAGCTTCAGCCCAGGCATATAAAAGAACGTGAGCATCTCTCTGAGGCAGAGAGCATTAATGCAGTGGATAGGAGGAGAGAAGTGTGGCTCCATCCCAGGCTCAGCTGGAAGCCCAGAACCTTCCAGGCTCAGCAGTACGGTCTGAGCTCTGCCACCAGCTGGGAGATACAGCCCTAGGGTGGTCAAGACAGAGGGCACTTGTCCCCCTTGGCCCACTGTGGGATGCCACTGTGATGAGCTTTCTCCCCCCGTGATGTTACCCATCGGAGCCGGTGCAGGCTTGGGAGCTGCCGAGGAGCTGCGGGCTGGGCACTGCTGGCTAAGGCTGGACTTTGGCTTGCGTGGCATTTGCCATGCACACTTCCTAGTAGCATTCCACTGATAGGTTATTTATTTGGCCTAATAATTGGGTGGCAGATGGTTAATTAATGGTCAGAGTGACCAGTGTGCTGGTAGGCTATTTATAGGAGTGATTTCCAATCACTTTTTAAAAAACACTCTTTCACAGGCTTGCTTCTTGCCTGGTAATGCTGTGGATAGATGGCTCTGTATGACACAGGGCACATTAGGGATACAGGCAAGACTTTGGGGTCTGTTTTGGGCAGGTGGTGCAGCTGTACCAGCTGTAGAATGCTGGCGAGCCTGATGGCCTGAGTGCTACCTACATGAGCAGCTCACAAGCCATCGCTCTGACCTGCAAGCACTTCTCTCAGCCAAGTGCATGGCACCTTGGATGCGGTGCCTGTTATATTCTGAAACACAGCAATAACCACATAGTCACAAGGAGCAGTGAAGGCAGGGGAGCTTCTGGCTTGCTTGGAGCGGGTGGTGAGGTTACACAACTTTAACACTGACTTCTGGGCCCAGACATAGCAAATTTTCAAAACCTGATGCAAAAAAAAATGTCAAACATAGGGGTGTTCTCTGGCCCCCTCGCCTGCCCCCCGAAAGCTGGTCGCTACTGTGCCACTGGGCTCACTTGTAGGGACGGAGGAATTTACTTTGCCTCATGAGGATCAGTTGAATAGCAGAGGAAGAAAGAGGAATAAATTATTCAATGGAAAAATAAAATGCTCAGAACCACCCCATGTGTTTTTGACAAGAAATAATTCCTGTGCTATGATGTCTCAGATCTCTCCTGAAGCAAGATTAAGGACTTCAGGGGTCCATCAACCTTCGCCATGCCAGAGGGGTGAAAGCAGCCACCAGCTGGAACCAGGAAAGCAGGGTGAGCCCTGCCATTTTAACACAACATCTAGCCCCTCATCTCCTTTCTGTTTTCCTGGTTGTTTATTGCTTTCATTGCTCCTGATGCAGAGGCACAGAAGTAGCCTGACACCAACCCCCCCACCCCCCAGCACAGGACCTCCCCTTGGTCCTCTCCTGTACGTTGTATTTCTAAGGTGCCTGTTCACAGTATCCAGGAACTTTGTTTTTGCTGTTTGAGGGGTGTGAATCTGTCAACCAGAACAATCCTTCACTAGCTGTAAACTGGTGCCATGATTCAGGAACTAATTAACAGCTATTAGATAATGCAATTAGCACCACAAACTGTCACTCCTTCCTGAGTATACCCTCCCTTTGTCAGCGTGAGCCATAAATGCTCAGCGCCTTCTACCCCCTCCTTTTTCTCTCTCTTCTCCTCCTTGTGGTAGTGGCTGCACTAACTGCCCAGCCCCACATCACATCAACAGTTTGACATGACAGGACTAATCCCATTAAGATTTTCACCCTCTCGGCATTTTCAGGAAGGCCAAGACAAGCAAAGAGGCTGCAGTGGGGCTGGCCTGGCTCTTTCCAACTGTGACACCAAAGGTGACATGTGCTGGCCCAGCCTTCTGCACCCAGCCAAAGCAGGGGTGATATGTGCCTTCTCCTGGGATGTTCCTCTGGTGGAAGGGGGCAGCTTCCCTTCCTTCTGGACACTGGCAGCATGTAGAGCACCACAGGATCCAGCCAGTCAGGATCCAGCAGCCACAGCCATCCTGTCCCTCAGCTCGAGGTCTCTTCAGTTTTGCTGTTGCTCCAAACCCATGCAAATCAAAGGCCCATCTCCTCTGGGAGAAGCTCACACTCATAAGTGTCTGTGAAAGTAAGGGTTTCTCTAATTCCTCTCTTTCCTCTGTAAACATTTTCCTACCCAGGCTGGTGTGTGAGTATAGGGTTTGTTTTATGATGGGAATGCTTTCCCAGAGACCTTGCTTGAAGCCACATAAGGACTAGATTGATGCTGTCCCCACCTACACCCACTTCCCCCAGCACTGAGGTTGAGGCTGGAATGGAGGCAGTGTTGAAACAGAAATGGGCAAGACTGGTGGTGACATGAGGGGCAGGGGCTGTGGAGGGGCAGAATTAGGCTGTGCAGCACAGGGAAGAGAGGCAGGGAACACTGGGACAGTAGGGCTGCTTGTTTCAGGAGCTCATCCCACAGCTTGAGGTACCATCATCTCACATTGCCTTTGCCATGCTGGTGGGGAAGGTAGCAGGAGGGAGTTAAACCCTCCATCCTACATGAGTTGAGTGTTCAGCAGGTGCTCTGTCACTATTTGCACCCAATGGAGAGCCAGGCTCTAGCTAATGCAGACTTCTTGGGTACAGCATGATCATCATCAGTCCATGGCAGGGCTTTCGCCTTTCCTATCTGGCAACAGGCTGTAAGGCAGTTTGCAGGAGCTGGCCATCTGCAAAGGCTTGCTGGAGTGGCACGTAAGGTATGCAGCAAGGAAACAGCAGGACCTTTCTACTGTGTCCTTGGATGTCACACTGTGACTGAGGAGGGATGGGCAGCATTGGCTTTGCTCACTTGATCTGGACCTGTCACCTCACCCAACAGTGGTGGTACCCATGATTTCAGGCAGGGATGGGGACTCTGCTGTGCCAGGAGATGCCCAAAATAGTTGTACCCCACCCAAATGACAACCTTCTCTGCCTGGATCTGTGGCTACCTGCGCCTTGTGTCTTCATCCATTACATGCAAGATGCTGTGTGGAAAGGGAGAGGAGCTTCCCTACCTTGACGACACAATTGCTGAGCACTACAGCAGCAACAGAAACCCTTAGACTGGATGAGGCTCTTGGTGAAGAGTAGGAGGCTCCTAATTGCTTTGGTGGAGAGGAGGAAACCAGCCATAAATCACTGCCAAAACTCTGAGGGATTTTTCTGTAGCTGGCACTGCAGGTATAGGATGGTGTGTGCAGTCTGAAAAGCCAGTTGGTGTCACAGGTATGGGCCTCAGGCCCAGGGGCCCTTCTGAAGTGATCTCTGGGCTTCGTCAAGGCTAAGTCACCTCCCTGTCTGTGGTGTCATCATGAAGGTTGGGGGCAAAAAGTGATGGAGACAGGGAGGGTGATGTGGGATAGGGGGAACATGAGGGGGGGGAAAGGAGAACTGCTCTCCTGGAGGTGCAGGCAGCGAGAGCTGAGCACTGGAGGACATACAGAAGACAATTAGTGGTGGGGAGACAGCATTGGGAACAATGATGTGGCTGACACGACGGTGGAGATGGAGTTGCACTGGTCAGTTTCTTTCATCTCCACAGCTCTCTTGTGTGCTTTGTCTATCCTCAGACACATCACGCAGACGCAGACAGGTCTGTGACTGCCCAAGTGCTGTGCCCCTGCCCAGCCTACCCACACAGCCTGGATGCTCTTCATGCCAAAGGCAAATGGCAGAAACTATCTTCAGTGCCCATGTAGGCATGATGCATGGCTTGGCCAGCTGCTCTGAGACCTAACTAATTTGTAGCATCCTTGGCATTCTCCAGGCTCTGGATTGAGCTGCCTGCCCTGCTCAGGAAAGCAAAGGCAGTGCAGAGCTGTCCCGGTGAATTCAGAGAGGGTGTCATGAGCAGAAGAGCCAGATAGTGGGATGAAGAGAGTAGAAGATGGGGAAAGAAGGGATGTCCCGTGTGCTGGGTCATAGCAGAGAATAGCCAGGGTGCCTGAGAGGGTGAGAGGTGTACACATCTTCCAGCTTGTACGTGTTGCTGAGTGTCTGTGTCGTATGTATCTTCATGCCTTTAAGCATTTTCACCCCCTCTCCTTCCCTCTGACGGAGGATTGCTTTATTTCTGCTGTTCGGCAAAGGTTCACTTTCAAAATGCTTCTTTAAGCCCTCCACCCTGAGGCTGCAGTCGCCTGTCTCATCACACCAGTTTGCAGCATGACCTCTGGGTGGCATCAAAACGCACGCGTCAGCCTTTCCTCCTCGTCTTATGACCTGTACAAACAGTTTTGTGGAGGTGGTTGAGATGGACTTTTCTTACTTTGGGCAACTGAGAACACAAGTCCCTGTCAAGGCTGATCATTAATTAGATGCATTTAGAAGAGGATCCTGGTTCATGAACAAAAGTGAGAAAAGTGAAACCCTCACTTTAGCAGAAACAATGAAAAGGTTTCTTTTCAAGATTTGCAGATTCTTCTTGGAAGAGCTGGTGTAGATGTCTGCATGATTGCTAGCTTGTCTGATTGGTTTGATTAGCTGTTACAAGAATGACAGTTAAATCTCCCCATCTCACCAAAGTGAAGAAATTAAAACTCATTTCAATTGTACTGAAACCAACCCCCAAACTGCCATGATTATATATTTCTAAGCCATTTTATACACTTATCACCTCTTCTGACATCCCTGGCTGGGTGCCCAGAAAGGGTGGCAGCAGAAACCTCTTTCTCTCTCCCTTGATACATCCCTTGTGCTTGGAAGTGAGTGCAAAGCTGGGCAATGCCACTAAGTTTCATATCCCTGTTGGTATCTAAAATTCAGCATCTACCAAAGGGTACTACTTGTTTTTCAAAGCATTTTGTCTTCATGGACCACAGGTAACAGGCTCAGAAGATAATGGTAGAGAGATATTTCTTTGTCCCTCACCCACTTCTTTCCCCTGCACCTATAAGGAAAGCTCCACCACTATCGTGGCTGCAGCCTTGCTAATGCAGAAGCTGCCTAATGGCTACATCAGTCCCTGGCTTTTAGCATCTCAGCAGCCATGTTTCCATTTAATTACACCTGCATCTCTTTAGAAAGTGGTTATATTGAAACCTTGGCTGTTTGCTGATGGCAGAAATCTGCTACCCTCACCACAAATGAAAGACAAGTGAATGTCTTTTAAAATACTTAAAATAAATTAACTGATCCCAAAGCTTGCCAGATCCTGTTTGGATGAGCCATGCGTTAATAGCATATTTATACATTTAGCAAAATCAGCTTCAGGAGTCCCAGGCATTGGGAACCAGCACGTACAGCAGCCTGCAGACGTGTTGTGCCACGGGCTCCCACAGTGTGGACACCCGCCCACTTGCTGGCTCCCAGTGGGTTCCTGGCAGCAGTTCATGAACTGCCCTGGACACCAGGCAGACCTTCTGGAGAGGCTGCCCTTGCTAGGCTGGAGAGGTCAGCATGTCCCCAGCATCCAGGGTGAAGCTGGTGAAGGCCCAGCATGTTTTGGGTGCCTGGGTGGTGGAGAGAGGCAGGTGGAGAGGTCAAATGGGAAGCTCTTCTGTTTAGCTCATCTCCCTCAGCACCTTTGCTTTTCCTTTACCTTCCAAGAAATGCCACTTCATTCCAACACAGCTATTTTGGTCCGTTGGGTTTTTTTAATGTCTACTGTACTCTTACCTTGGGGAATTAACCACAGGCATATAGGTTTGGATGAAGGCAGTCTTTCTCTCCATAATTCTCATCACTTTTCATAATTAATTCTGTGTATCATACTGAGATGTCTGACTTCACCTGTACATCTCCATGACTGAGGTGGCATGCAGTGTGACGTGGGACTGTGGTGAGAGACCATCACTTCCCAGCATCATGGACTGATGGCACTCATGCAACTCCCTCCCTCTCCTGGAGGGCACATGCTGGATCTGTGCTGTGAACTCTGCCAAGCCAAATTACCCATTCTCAGCCTTGCTTGGCTTTCCAGCATCTGCATCCGAGCCAAGTCAGATCTTTGTCAGGGCCACCTTTGTTGGATAGGTTGGTGCCCCTGATAAGATGCTGTGTGACTCACATGAACTGGGTCTGAAGCTGTAGTGTAACTCGCTGTTTTCCTCATCTCAGATTTCATCTTCCAGAAGGAGCTGTTTGCTGCCAGAGACACAGGTGAGCAGAATGGACCATGGCACGGGCTTTCTGGGTTAGCCCCCTCTTGGGGAGTGCTTTGGGGAGGTCAGCAGGACATGCCTGAGGCATACCATAAGCCTGCTCTCATCCCTGAGGAAGGGCACTGGCTCCATGCCATGCTGTTCTAGCAGCAAGTGCTGCATGTGCATCACTGCTGGGCTCTGCAGCCCCAGCTCCCCACAGCCTCTCTCTCTGTGTGCCCCTCCACAGCTTATGAGGTCTGTGCTCCTGCTGGGATTCAGTTCCTGGTCCTGCAAAAAACCTGGCCAAAGGGCTGTCCCTAGTTCTGTCCCTGCTTGTCTCCCTGCAGTCTGTGTGCCTCGTCTACTGCTAAAGAGGGACACAAAAGTGCCTCCAGAGAACTCCTGGGGAAAGGCTGCAGAGGCAGAGAGAAGACCAGAAATGCTGTGAGATCTCTGAGCACTAGCCAAGAGCAGTGATGGCCTGGGAAACCAGGAGGGAGCAAAGGCTGGCAGGTCTGATATTCTCCCTTTCTGTCCCCGTTCCCCTTGCAGACTCCATGCACAACCTCTCTGCTCAGCCCTGGCAGGCAAAGATGACCAATCTGACCTATGACAACTTCACCCTGGGCAACCGCTCTGACGTGGCCATCCAGCCTCCCACCAACTACAAGACAGTGGAGCTGGTTTTCATCGCCACAGTCACTGGCTCGCTCAGCCTTGTCACTGTGGTGGGCAACATCCTGGTGATGCTCTCCATCAAGGTGAACCGCCAGCTCCAGACTGTCAACAACTACTTCCTCTTCAGCCTGGCCTGTGCAGACCTCATCATTGGGGTCTTCTCCATGAACCTCTACACACTCTACATCATCAAAGGCTACTGGCCGCTGGGGGCTGTGGTGTGTGACCTGTGGCTGGCTCTGGACTATGTGGTGAGCAATGCCTCTGTCATGAACCTGCTCATCATCAGCTTTGACCGGTACTTCTGTGTCACCAAGCCCCTGACATACCCAGCCAGGAGGACCACCAAGATGGCAGGACTGATGATTGCAGCTGCATGGATATTGTCCTTCATTCTCTGGGCCCCTGCCATCTTGTTCTGGCAGTTCATTGTGGGCAAGAGGACAGTCCCTGAGAGGGAATGCTACATCCAGTTCCTCTCCAACCCAGCAGTGACCTTTGGCACAGCCATTGCTGCTTTCTACCTGCCAGTGGTCATCATGACAGTGTTGTACATCCACATCTCCCTGGCCAGTAGAAGCAGAGTGAGGAGACACAAGCCTGAAAGCAGGAAAGAGAGGAAAGCCAAATCCCTCAGGTTCCTCAAGGGCCCTCTGATCAAACAGAACAACAATAACTCTCCCAAGAAGGCCATGGAGGTGAAGGAGGAGGTGAGGAATGGGAAAGTGGATGACCAGCCATCAGCACAGACAGAGGCCACTGGCCATCAGGAGGAGAAGGAGACATCTAATGAATCCAGCACTGTCAGCATGACCCAGACCACAAAAGACAAGCCCACAGCAGAAATCTTGCCAGCAGGGCAAGGACAGAGCCCGTCCCACCCGCGGGTGAACCCAACTTCCAAGTGGTCCAAGATTAAGATCGTCACTAAGCAGACTGGGACTGAATGTGTCACCGCCATTGAGATTGTCCCAGCTAAGGCAGGAGCCTCTAACCACAACTCCCTGGCCAACAGTCGCCCAGCCAATGTTGCCAGGAAGTTTGCTAGCATTGCCAGAAGCCAAGTACGGAAGAAGCGCCAGATGGCAGCCCGAGAGAAGAAAGTCACCCGCACCATATTTGCTATCCTGCTAGCCTTCATACTCACATGGACACCGTACAATGTGATGGTCCTCATTAACACCTTCTGTGAGACCTGCGTACCTGAAACAGTGTGGTCCATTGGCTACTGGCTCTGCTATGTCAACAGCACCATCAACCCAGCCTGCTATGCCCTCTGCAATGCCACTTTCAAGAAAACCTTCAAGCACCTTCTTATGTGCCAGTACAGGAACATTGGCACAGCCAGATAAACTGGCACTCAGGGACCACTTCAGTAACATTATGGAAGCCCTTCCCTTTGCCTCCTTTGCCAGCGGGGGTTCCTCTGCTCCCCACTCACAACAGTGCAGACTGTGCAGTGATTGCAGATGATGCCCTTCATGCAATGCTGACAAAGACCCAAGGCACCTCTGAGCTGCAGGTCCTTCCAGTCACCCTGGACCTGGGGACTAGCCTGGGGAGCCAGCAGGAAAGCCAGAGGCAAGAGGAGATGTGGTCACCAGGAGCCCTCTCCAGCTCCATGCTCTTGAGATTGGCCAAATGGCATCAGTGTTTCTCCTAAGACTGGATGCACCTTCTCCCCTGACTGACTGTCTCCAGGGCATCAGAGCTCATCTGCATGCAGATGGGCTAATGCTGGATGCTTTCAGTGGGCTTTTAAAGTGTTTATTACCCAAGAAATGAAAGAAACTAGGGTCAAACATTTGCTAGATATCTTGGACCAGGCTGGCTTGGGCATGCTAATGGGGAGTCCTACTGGCCCAGCCAGGCCCCCTCCCAAGGCAGGCAAGATTGCACCCTAACATGTGGCAAGCTCCTTCCTTTTTCTCGAGAGTACCAGACATCCCGGGGCAGTATTTTCCCCTGGGCTTTGACTCTGCTCTCCTCTTCATGCTTTTTCTGCCCTCAGCAATTAGCAGGACAGACAAACCAAGCATCTCACTTATGGGTGAGGAATGTGAAGCCCAGTCACCTCCTACAATGATGGAAACTAAAATTGCAAGGAACAGCAGTGGTGTGGTGCAGGAGTTAACTGTTAGCTCCAGAGCCCTGGGAAATGTGGCCCCTGAGAAGTGGGCAGCAGTGACTGTGAAGGTAATTGTCCTTGGGTGTGACAGAGTCCTTGGAGGTGAGTGGGAAGAAAGTTTACAACATGGTTGAATTGACCTGTGTCTCATCTGGACCATGTGCAGGTCCCCTCTCTCTCCATGGTGGATGTGGGAGGCCTGGTGCATGGCTCTGGAGGCAGGAGAGGATGGCAGTGGCTCCTAGCCCTACTCCTGCCCTGGGTGCAGGGGGATGCTCCAGGAAAGCTGAAGGAGCCAAGTGCTGAGCTTTGTAAATGGATGTAACAGTCATGGATGTAGCGGCGGAGCCCTCAGCATGCAGGCTTCAGCCAGCGTCTCCAGCCTCCTCCCTGCCCAGCTGTGTGTGCAACCCAGATCATCCCAGGGCTGCTCCTCAGCTTCTCCCAAAGCTGGGTTTCTGCCAAACTTGGTGGGCACAGCCAGGTGCAGGCAAGGGATGGGACAGGGCCACTCCAGCATCAGCAAGCCTTGTGTCCATATGTTTCTCCCATCCTCACACCAGGATGCTACTGTGCTGGAGAACGGCTGCCCTAACCCAGATGGGAAACCCTCCACCACTGCCTTTAGAATAATTCACATAGGGCTGCCCAAAATGTCTGGTGGGCTTCTGAGTATGTTCAGATGGTTACAACTGCTGCCCAACCCATTCCATCCCAAAACAAATAAAGACCTTGGACCAGAAAACAACAGCCACAGGAGTAATGAGTCATCACCCGGGTGCTCCTTCCCAACTTCCCATTGCCACCTACCGGTGACATTTCCTGCTGAGATTAAGTGGGGGCAGCCTCACAGCTGCTGAGAAGAGGCTGTGAGGTCTGACCCATATGTTTTCACCAGGACCATGTGCATGTGGCACCCAGGCAACCACCACCAGCTGCACGGTAACTTCAGTGCTGGTCCTGGAGGGGCCAGCAAAGCTGGAGTTTGCTGGGTTTCCAGCTCAGCAGTAACTCATAGGGATAACAGGTTGGTTCTGATACTTTTTTAAAAAAAGATTTTATTGGAAAAGAAAACAAACCCCATTTTCCAAAAGGAATGAGAGCTCCCACCCAGCACTGGTGTTGGCATGGTAAAGGCAGAGGAGCTGCAGCCCCAGCATGGACACACATGGTTAGAAGTGACAGACAAGAGGAGACACAGTGGGTCTTGCGGTTGATGGTCATGTTCACCTCAGCTGCTGCAGGTAATTTGTGGCCTAGCAAAAGGGATGCTAGAATAACCCCCTGAGCTGAGAGCAGTCCTCAAGTGAGCAAGTGGCATGAGTAATGGAGTTACTCTGGCATTCAACACCCACCCCTTCCCTCTGTCACTGGTAGCTGGTGGTGGAATGAGGAGGCTCCTGGACTTGCCCAAGGATGCACTAAAGGCAACTCATTTGTGCTGGAGGGTGGAAAAATGTGTGTTCCCATCTTAGCAAACTCTAACACCAGCCAAGATGAGGTGCAGTGGCAGTGGGACAGCAAGGATGGGAGCAGCCTCTCCTGCAGGGTGGGTGGATTTGCTCTCTACAACACTAATGATTAAAACAAGGCATCTCAGTGAAAGAAGAGGTCATGGAAAGGAGGAAGGAGAGGAGGAGGAAGACTGTAGCATGGGCCAGCTGCAACTGGTCATCTGGCCCTTTAAGCACCATGTTGAGGTGCCGATGAGGATGATGGCTTCCTGTTCTAGTCCTTCCCCTTGCCCTTCTTTGCTGCATTGGAGAAGCACAGGAAACAAGAGTTAGTGCATCACTGGTCCCCCAGACAGAGCTGTGGTAGAAGTGTAGCCAGCACAGCCACTGTGGCACAGTGCAGTGGCTGCATCCCTGCAGGCAGCCGCCCACCATGTAAAACCATGTTTTTCATCAGTCCCAGGGAGGAGAGCAGGGAATCCCCATCCCACCAAAACTGGCAGTGACTTGTGGGGAGACCAGGGTTTTTTCTAGCAATACCTGCATCCCACCCAGCCATCATTGGACTTTGGGGTTGTCACATGTGCAGCTGCAAAGGACATAGAAACCTATGTAAAGCCCCACACCCCAGCAAACTTAAACCCAGTGGGCCAAGATACTTCTGAAAAAACCCTGCCTGGCGTCCCAACAGGACCCTTCTGGGGACAGGAGTAGTAAGAACTGACCTTTGGACTTTGACTTGATCTTGGAAGAGCAGGGCTTGGTCACGTAGACGATCTCCTCACACTGGGCATTATACAGGGCTTTCTTCAGGATGCCTGAGCGAGTCTTCAGGCCTGTTTGAGCGCTACACCCTCCCCAGCTTTCAAACTTGTACTTGCAGTCAGCTGGATGAGAGGGCAGAGGCATGAGAGTTGGAGAGCATAGGCACCAGCCTTGAGCGCCCACCCCAGCATGGTCCCCAGCCACCCCACCTCCATGTACCCACCTCCAAATTTCTTCTTCCAGTTGCAGGGGATCTTGCACTTGAGCTTCTTGGTCTCATCTTTGCAAGTTCCCTCACGATAGCCCAGGCCACAGTCCTTACTGTTGGGAACACAGGGTCCCCAGCGCCAGTCCTCGCACTTGGAGCCATCCTTCTTCACCTTCTCTGTGAGGAAAAGAGGAGTGGGTGCTCTCTGCAGAGACAGGTGAGCACACCCAGGCTGCCCCCCCATCCCACTGGCTCCCTGCCCCAGGCTGCCTCCTTACCTTTCTTGTTCTTGCCAGCCTCGGTGGTGGCAGCCAGCAGAATCAGTGCCAGGAGGAGGAGGAGGCCCCGGACCTGCATCACGCCTAGGGAGGAGGGAGAGGGTGAGGTGGGTGGGAGGTCAGGGTGCAATGTGATGCCAAGGAGGGGGCATGGTGGGCTGTGGGCAGCCTGCAAGGGAGTAAGACAGCAGCTGCCTCCATTGCACACCCCGCCCCCTACTGTGTCCTGCTCATTGCCACCCATCAGAATATGTGCATTAATTGTGACAGGAAGGCTAATTGTGTACCTCAGTGACTCCCTCCCACAAAGGGGCTGTAGGGTTGAGAGACTGTTCCCATCCCTGCAGAACCCCATTGCCCTGGGTGTGATTGAAATGCTCTCCATGGGGACCCCCACACACCACATAGCAGCTGGGGAAGGCCCTAAATTTGGATGCCCATGGATCCTTTATCCAGCACCCAGCAGGCTGCTGTGCCATACCCCAGAGCCCCAGGGCCAGGGGAAACAGCTTCCACAGTACCTTTCCACAGGATGCCAGGGTGGGGAAGAAAAAAGCCCAGGAAAACCAAACGCGCTGCCGTGAGGGGTCTGAGAGTTAAACCAGCAGATTAAACACCCAAAAAAGCACCCACGGTGTGGGAGCTCATTGGAGGGATGGGGCGTGAATGCTGAGCCCACTGCCTGTGCCACCTATGCATCTAGGGGGTGTGCAGGTGTGCATGAACCTGGGAGCAGGTTGGGGACAAGGGTGCACACATAAGTGTTCCACTCCTGGGACTTTGCCCTCTCCCTCTTCCCTGCTGTCCTTGGAACAAGCGATGGCTCCCCTTTGGCTGCCACCATGAGACTCTGTGGGATGCTGCTTCCAACACTGGGGTCCCAGCTCCTGCAGTTGTGCAGAGCTGGCATCTCAAATCTGGTGGCCACTTCCCTGCTCCCCCAAAGCCCTTAAGGATGCCACCCATATCTGTGCAGCAGCAGCCAGCCAGAAAATACATCACACCTGCTGTGGCTCTATGATGGGCTTGACGGGCTTGGCAGGACCCAAGGAACTGCAGGCCCAAGGAGACATCAGTGCAGGGAAGAACCTGGGGTCAGTGTTTGCTCCCTGTCCCCAGGCTCCCCAGGCAGTGTGCCAGAGAGAGCAGCATCCCACATTATTCAGGCTCCAGTGCACTCACCTTTCATGTGTCTTCCACCAAGCTGCTGGCTTTGCTCTGCATTGAACTGTCACAGGCAATTACACAGACCGGCTAGCTGAGGGCTCAGCCGCCGGAGTGAGATCTGCCTTCCCCCTCACCCAGCCCGGCTGGGAGCCATCCTGCCGAGCACAGCATGGCTCAGCCCTGTTCCCACCCATCTGCCTTCAAAGGGGAGGAGAACTCAGGCCAGATGGGCTGGTTACAGATGACAGGGCTGGAGTTGAGGTGAATTAATGACATGGCTGTCCTGCTTTCTGCAGCAGCTCTTAAAGGGTAGCATCTCTGACATCTGCACTATTCACAGCATCCCACTCTTTTCAGGTGCTCTGTAAACTTCTTCCATGCTTGGCTGCAGAGCCTTTCCTTGTGCTCTTTGCACCTACCTCCCAGCTCAGTGCCTTCTGCTCCAGCTCTTCAGATGAGGCCTTCAAGCCCCTAGGGCAGACAGGCGTAGCTGCCATGCTCACCCCTGCCTTGCTTCCAGGCATGGGCATTGTCTGCTCCCCATGGGTGCAGTGGAGCCCTGTCCATGTGTACACAGGGATGTGAGAACGGGGGCTCTGAGGGGCAGATCTGCTACAGCCACTGGATTTGCTCCAAGGTTCTGCCTGGCACATCACATCCCCCAGGCAAAATCTACAGAGACCTTCAGTCATGGTTCACCCTAAAGCATTCATAAGGGAAAGGGAGTGCAGTTTTCCAACTGGTTTTTCCAAACAGCCTGACCCCTTTTTTACTGGTCAAACAAGAGCTTTCCTTGGTCGGGCTGTCAGCACCTTCAGACATGTTTGTACAGCCCAGTTCCTCCTGTGTCCCTGTGAGGCCCTGGCTTCTCTATTCCTCAGGTGCCAGCTGGTTCTCACAGAGCATGTCTCTCCCAGGAATGTGCTTGCATGAGCAGAGCAGCCTGGAGCCTGACCACATCGTCGTAATCCCTATTTCCCCTTCCTCCACCTTCTCGAGCTGCCCTGGGTTTGAATGCTCCAGGATCAGCTCAAAAAAGAAAAAAAAATCACATGATGAAGTGGAAGCAGAGCTCAAATACCCATCATTGCAATGGGGAGAGCTTGGACCCCTCTCTGGACACCACACAGGGCCAGGTAATGCCACAGGTTTCTCATAAAGCAGGCCACATATCCTGTCCCCTCGCTGCTGCCTCGATGGACTCCTGGGATAGACTCCTGGCAGCGGGGTGGCTGCTGGGCTCACAACTCCCCTCACAGCCCCTCTTCCAGCAGTAGGACCACCTGGCTCAGCTGAAACCGCGGCTGGCTCTAGCAGAGGTGGGCACAGAACTGCTGTCCTGCCTCTGCAGGCTGAGCTGCTCCCCAGTCTCTCCGCAGGAAGCCCAGCACCCAGGGAAGCCCAGGGCGCAGGGAGCCCGTGGCTTGGAGTGCCAAGAACCCCAACAGCAGGAAGTTCCCTGATGCCAGGAAAGGGGAGACTGAGCTTCTCCCCGCAGACCAAGGCCTTAGCATGATCAGGAGGTTCTGCTAGAGGTGCTGAGGGGAGCAGAGCTGGGGCGCTTTCCAACAGGGGGCCTCACCTTCCGCTGGCAGCAGGAGAAAGTACTCCAGAAGGAAAGGGTTCTGCCCGTGCACTAGGGGCAAAGAGGAGCAGGTAGCGCCCTTCCACACCTCTGCCCTCTGCTCCCTCACCAGGGTAGATGCTGTGCCGTGGCCCCAGCACAGCTCCTCGCCCACCGGAGAGAGGCTGGCTGTGCCCGAGTCCCACTCCGGGGCAGCTCCCCAGGCTCCGATCGGAGCATCTCCCACCACCTCAGCTCTCCCCGAACCGCTGTGAGGTGCTTTCCAAGAGGAGTGGGGATAAGATACCAGGCCACTGCCTCAACCCGTCTGCTCTCCAGGACCCCTGAGTGCCTCCTAAACTCCATCCTCCTACATCTCCGGGCTCTTTCCCGGCTCCTCGCAGGCAAGCCCGCACCCCGGGATCCGCCGCCCCCGGCACCCCTGCCCCAGTCGCCCTTTTCTGCAGCTCCTCCCCAGGCAGGGCCATGTCCCCCACCCCGGCAAAGCCCCATTTCCCCTGCGGGGAACCCTCAGCCTGGATTACTGCCGCCTCGCTGGGGAGGTGAGGGGGAAGTCGCCGCTCGCCTCGCCGGAGGCGCCCAACCCCGTGGGATCGGGAGGGGGTGCCGCCGCCCACGGCGGCTTGGGGTGGGGGCTCGACCCTGAGTGCGGGGGTGGGGGGCCACACTCACCTGTGGTGTGGAGCGGAGCAGCGCGATGCGGAGCTGCTGCCTTTGTGTGGCGGCCGCGTGCGGAGCCCCGCGCAGCGCACAGCGGCCCCTGACGTCGGGCTCGCCTGGCAGCAAAAAGGTGGATTTTTAGCCCAAAACTTTTCGCAAGCTCCTCCTCTGCCTCCCCCCCGGCAGGCACAGCGGCAGGGTGGCGGAGAAGGCAGGCTGGCCCCTGGCCGGCGGGGAGGGGGGACCACGGCCCGGCGGCGGCTCCCCCGTGGGGAGGGGGTGCTGGGCGCGGGGGCGCCAGGTCCCGGGGGGCACGGCCCCTGTCCCCTGCCCGCTCTCACCCTGCAGTGCTCTCCAACCCGCAGCCGCGGCGCGGTACCTGGGAAGCTGTGGGGATTCAGCTGACCACGCACCCCGACATCACCGAGTGGCCTAAGGGGCGCACAGCTGAACAGCCGCTCAGGGTCTCTCTTGAGGGCTGCCATTCTGAGACTCGCTAGAAGCTGGCCCCTGGGGCTCGACGGAGTGAAACCCGTGTCTCCGCCAGCTCCATGGATGCCTCCTTCCCCATCAAGGCCACTAGCATCGATGGACAGACCTTTCACGGTCTCTCCCTGTTTGCTCTGCCCTTCGTGGGAGGGTACCAAGGAAGGGTACCTGCTCAGCACCCAAAGCAGCACATCACTAACTCGCTGCCTCAAGCATCTCTCCAGCCCAATCCCCAGTGACCTGCCTGCCAGGCCCCACCTCAGCCATGCTGCAACCCTTCTCAGACCAAGCAGCAATATCAGACTGCTTGTGGGGGATGAAAAGGACTTTGTAGATACGACAGCTCCCTTGCCCCCATCCGTCCCCTTTTCTTCGCAGGTGAACTGAGGCAGGGGCCGTCAATTCTCCTCTGGAGTCAGCAGCCAGAAAGGCGAGTGTCATGCCTGAAGAGTGGAGCTTTGGTGGGGAATGGAGCCGTTGTTCCACCTTTTATCCTGGAAGGCTTCTGAGAGCAGGGCTGTCACAGGCGGGGTTGCAGGGCAAGGGGGTAACTGGTTTTTATGAGCTGCTTTGAAAACAATTCTCTTCCCAAGAGATTGGCGCATTTGATTCACACCCTGCCAGCAGTTTCCTGAACATCTGCAGAGATTTTAAGGAGGGCTGGCAAATGGGGAAACATGGAATCTCCCCTGCCTGCTGCACACACAGCAACAGGTACTGCTCTGGGTGGTGAGGAGTCTGGACATGCAGGGCTGTATGTTTCAGCCCAGGACACAGAAATGGGTCCCGACAGCTGGGTAGGTGGCAAACCCAATAGCCTCCCCTCACTGCCAGGCCTTTAACTAAAGCTGGAGAAAGCTGCTGAGACAGACTTCGCCATAAAAAAGATGGGGAAGGACCTAGGTGTGCATTAGGTTTGCAAGTCTGAGTTATGGGATTGTCATGAGCAAACCATGGCCTGGTAGAACTGTTAAAGACATAAGAGTGGAGTGAGCAATGCTGCTTTTCTTCATCTGTCTCTGACCAGGAGCCGGAGATCTCACTGGGGTCCCCAGGGCAGAGCAGCATAAGGTACGGTGAAACACTGTGAACTCTTATTCCTCTTCCTCCATTCCCGTCAGTTCCCAATCCCCTCCTTTTGCCTTCTTGGGCTGGGGACCAGGAGACAAGTGCTGGCCATGCAGGAGAGCAGAGATGTATTGGTGCACATCAGTCTCACCAGTGGCTGTGCTTGGTCCCTTTGGGCACTTTCTGAGAGATGTGGGGGAAATGGCTCCTTCTCCAGCTCAAACAAGCAGCAGAAGGCTGTGTTTGCAGAAGAGGGTCTCATGCCAGGGGAAGGAGGAAAACGAGGGAGTGTGACCAAACCAGGTGCCTTTCCCTGCAATGGCTTAACTTGAGCTCTTTACATTTAAAAATGTCATATGGCACGTCAGCTCTGCATTTTTCATCTTTGGTTAAAGCGGGCCTGGTCCTTGGGAAACTGGTAGTGCATGGTGCAGCAGTGCCAGTGCAGGCACACAGCTGCACACGGGAGGGAGACGTTTTCCTTGCTGAGGTGTGTGGCAGGTAATCATTAACAGGGCCATCTGCTTAGCTGGGCCTGGACTTGCATGGCCTTCTCCAGTCTGCACACAGACACCCTGCGCACACAGCCCCAGGTGTGTTTCCATCCTGCAGGAGGGCAGGCAGATCTCCAAACGTTCAACACCTGACTGAAAGGGAGAAAAAGGGGATGCAAAGGCCCTTTGGAGAGAAGGGAAGAACTCTGCCCTAAAGCTACACTAGCACTCTCCTAAGACCCTCTCAGAGCAATTACATTACTACTTCTCTTCTTCACCATACACCTGTCACTGGGTCAGCTGGAAAACTCTAATTGCCATGGTTACTGACAGTCCTTGCTGCTGAGACATGGGCCAAGTGCCAGCATGCTGGGGTCTGGGCACTGAAGCACAGTGGGCCCCTGTGATGGACTGAAAAGTTGGTAATGTCTTAAACATTGCCAAAATCATACAAATACTTCTTGTCAAACTGCTATGACCATTGAAACAACCCCCCACTCCCAATGCCTCCTGACTGGAGTTTGGATTGTGACTGGGAACTTGAGATAAAGACTACTGTCTAATCATCTCCGGTCTGAGGAGAAGTACAAGGCCCAGGGGGTGGTGGAGGAGAAGAGTTTTGGGAATGTGATGGCAAAATCTCTCCACACCAAACTGAAGGAGTAAACTGCCCCCTCCCCACCCCGCTCTGGGAAGACCATGTACACATGGGACATTCACGCAAGAGGCAGCTGAGAAGGGTCATAAACCATTAAAGACCCTCAGAGTGCCCCCCTCAACTCGTTCCTGAGGCCTCCCACCACCAGAGGACTGTACATGATCCAAGTGAGGTTAACAAATCCAGAGCCTGTTGCAAGAGACTTCAAAGCTTCACCCCTCCACTAAGGGGAGATGCCTGGGCATTTCCTGAACATACATTAATCCATTGGATTCTATGTTTTGTGGGACCCTCACCACCAAGAAGACCAGAAGAACCAAACCAATGGGATGCTGCTGGGTTCCACAGTGGTGATATGTTTTCTATTTTAATCTCTAGCATTTTCTTTCCCTCCCCCCCACCCCCCCTGCCCTTTTTCCTGTTTTCTCTCTCTCTCTTTCTCTGCCTCACATTTACCATTAAATAAACCCCATAATATTCACTTTGGCATCTGGTCTCATTTGCACCTTAATTTTGGCAGGGGCATTTCTAATTATTGTAATGACTGGGTAACAGCCCCCTCCTCCCAGCTGCATGTATGTCTCATCCTCGGTAGGCCAGGACAATTTGTTGTGCTTTACACCAGCTACAGATCCCACTGTTAGCTCTGGGAGGAGGTGAAAGGTTAAGGAGAGGCACAGGGGGTGGAAGCAACAAAGCAGCTGGGGAAGAAGGCTGCTTGTCCAAGGAGAGTGGGGGCAGCAGAAGCTCCAGGCAGGCTGACAAACTGCCCTTGGGAATCCAAGTTCAAGGTATGAGTGTAGCTCCTCATCACCCACCATGTTCATTACCGGCTCCATTACCAGCACAGTCAGCCAAAGGGATTATCTCCCTTTTTCGAAAGGAAACTCTGCAGAAGAGATGGTGTTGGCCACAGTCATCCTTATGAGTCTGGGGCTGGAAGCAGAAGTGTCCTAATCCTCCTCTTTTGTAATTGGAGAGCAGTCCTCCCACTGGATCGGCAGAGCCTTGCTCTTCAGTGCTCAACACCAGAGCCAGGACTTCAAGGCTCCCTGCTGTAGTTGGGAATGAACAGGAAGAGCCCCTGTCAGGCTCATCTCCCACAGAGCAGCATGGCTAGGAACAGCTCATCACAAAAAAAGGCCAACAAATGTTTTGAAATCGGAGGCTGGATGCTGATGCTGCTGTAGTACCCACCAATAGCTGAGGGCTGCACAGAGCAGGGCATGCCAGCCACTAGGGCTGCTGTCATCACTCCAGGGAGGAACAGCAGGCTGCCAGCTCCTGACTCACAGTTCCAAGCCCTTCTGGATCACTTGGGATGGCAGTGTACTATCTCCCTTTTCCATGTTACACTGAGTATTGATCTGTGACACAGAATGGGAGAAAAGGTCCCCAAGGACAAAGACCCCATAGCCAGCAACAGTCCCAGAGGGGTGTTGTGCAGGGAAGAGAACAAGGACCTGGGCCAGCATGGAACTCCCAAAAGTACCCCCAAGTTAGGACAAGGGCAGAGGCCTTGGGGTACAACCTTGTTTGCACTGTGCAAGGCATCACTGGTGCAGCACCTGCTGCATTCTTGTGGATGTAGCAGCAGACGGGAACTAAAACATCAATCTCTTTATTTCAATGGCAAGAAACAACAACATCCAAACAACTCCAAGTTGAAAAGCTATGGGAATACAGGCTCGTGCCAGGCCCTGGGCCTGCTGGAGCCAGCAACCTCACAGAGTTACAAAAATACAGTCCTACAACAGCATCTAGAAAACACAGACCCAGGTATTGCACAGAATCCCTGCACTCAGTGGGCAGGGCAACCAACACCCCCTCTGTCTTTGCCAAAATACAAGCAGGCTTGGAATTGCACAGCAACTCAGCTCATATGTGCATGGAGGGGCCAGGCAGGGAGGGGGACAGTGTGTCTCTCAACTACCTGTACAAAAACTGTAAGGGGAAATGGGAGAAGCTGGGGTGGTAGATGTTTCTGGGCCAAGCTGGACATTCCATCTGGGGGAGCAGTAGTGTGGACCTCTGGGCATTGCTGCAGCATCCCAGCTTTGAACACATTAAGATGCTAATATTATTAGCTGACAGCACTGCCAGTGGCCCCTGACACTCTGCACTGCCCTCCACCTCTGTTCCCTACAACAGTATCCCCCCATCCTCAAAAGGAACTCTGCCCCTGGCTAAAATGCCTGGTAAGTATTATTCTCTGTGGTATCATCACCTTTTTTTGGTACTGGTATTAAGAGGGAGTCAAACGGTGCCATCCAGCATTACTCAGTGGGTGCAGCTGGGTGTGAGTGCAGAACGACTGTACAGATTGCACATGGCAGCAGCAGTATCCTCTCCTGGAGCCCAAGCTGTGAATAGCAATGTGCTTCACAACTGCTGCCCACCTGAAAGTGCCAAGCAGGTCTGCCAGACACAGAGCTATCCACTCTTCTCCTCTTCTGGCACCTCCTGGTCTCAGAGAATGTCAGTTCTACAAAAGCCTTCCTAAAAGGCTGGCTTGATGCCTCTGCATCAAGTGTCCACAGCATCTGTAGGGGAGATGGGTTGCGGAGCCTCATGTCCCTGCAGGCATGACTCAGCGCTGGGAGCGCTGATGCTTCCTGTGCATCCAGAGCCCTCTTTCTGCTAAAACTGGAGAGGGTGAGCTGGTGGCTTGCCCAGGGACTTTCTGCCAAGTGTCCCCTGCAAAGTCCTATGCCCAGTTTGGGGAATGGCCAGAATTGGGCTCAGAAGATACATGTTGCCAGGCTGAGGGGCATGGGTAGGATCCCTGAGAGCAGCACTGACCCCAGCACTGCCCCTCCAGCCCCATGCAATGTCTAGCATTGAGGGGGAAACTGAGCCAGGGAGGTCAGCCAATCCAAGTTTGCATTTAGATAATATAATGGGCTTCACCACAGGCACTACCCAGTCAAGCACAGCTCTCCATCATGGCTATGTGCTGCAGTAGGCTCATGAAGAGATGCCCAGCAGAACCTGGGTGTGTGCAAGTTGTCCCACCCAGGCCCAGGGAGGGCAGGATGGTGGGAGGGCTTGGTAGCCTTTCTCTGTGCAGAGTGCTGACTGACTGAGCACTAAAAGCAATCAGGAGGGCACCAGCTGCTCTGTTTCCAGCTGCACCAATCCCAAATCCTCTAAGGAATGGCTGGGTGCACAAGTGACTTCCCCCCTGCTGAAGAAGGCTCTGGGTAGGGCAACACAGATACCTGGGGCAGGCCCAGGAACGAGAAGGCAGGGGCAGTAAGTTGTGCTGCTTCCCTTGGGACAAAGTCTCTTCTGTCTGCCCATAGATCCTGTGCCTCCTGCAGCTGTGCCAGACAGGAGAGGAGGAACAGGACACGAATCTAGCCAAGCATCTAAAAGAAGGGCACTGGCATCACTCCCATGCACAAGAGTGACTGGGTCTTCAGCGTGGCCTGCCCCAACACAGCTGGGGGACAGAGCCCATCTAGGGCAGGGAATGTGGTGAATGAGAGGTGAAAGAGTTGACACACAAAGAATCAGGCTTCAAGTCCGAAATAATCCACTGTCCTTATAAACAGAATCCCAGCCCAGCCTGGGGCAGAACTCTGTTGTATCCATCTCCAAGGACCAGGTTGACATGTAGGGAGGGTTGGGCCAGACTCACAGCTCTGCCAATTGGCAGTGTCCTCATGTCCTGCCCGAGCTGGTTTGGGCTAAGGCACACCAAGCACTACACAGCTGTCTCCTGGTCCTCCCGCTGGATCATCTGGTAGTGCTGTCGGTTCTCGAGGTAGGCAGCTAAGTCAGGGTCATTGGCTTTCTCAGCACGGTGCTTTGGGGTATCTCCCTGCATAAGAGAGGCAAGAAGTCAGTGCCAAACACTGCCTAAACACTGCCTTGGCATCCAAAGGTGCCCCCATTCCCCCAGGCAGCTGGGTTCAGCAGAGCCTGCAGCCAAGCCCTGAGGCAGGTGGTAGCCACATGCCCATGTACTCACCATGGGATCAAAGTGTGGTCTCAAGGACTGCTGCAGGCCTGGAAACTGTCCCCATCAACTCCAGGCATGGCTAGGACTGAGACTGACCCTGGCCATCACCAGCCACCCAAGAGGAGACAAAGGCTGGTCTCCATGACCTGCTCTTCCCCCCATGTCTTGGAGAGGCAGGCGAGAAAGGGTGAGGAATGAGGGGTATGTCTGGGGAATGCCTGGGAATACCAACCCCCCTTCCCTCTCTCAGTCTGGCTGCGCTCCTGCTTGCTCCTGCTCCTGAAGGAGGATCACATTTCACCAGCTTATTGCAGCCATCTGGACTGTGTCCACTAATGAACTCCCGCACTCCATAAAAAGCAAATCTGTTAACAGCTGCCAGCTCCATCTCCTCTCCCCCTTCCCTCCCCCTGTTCCTTTTTCCTCCTCACCAAGTGCCCAGGCTCTGCCATGCCACTGAGAAAGGCCACAGAAACCTGGCACTCTGCCTCTGCCATTGAAAACCAGACCTGGACGGGATACTGGGCCTGCCTGGCTCGTCCTGTGGTGCATAGCAGGGCACAGGTGGCTGCAGTGGGGTGCCTGGTCCTCCAGAGCAGCCCACAGCCACATTGCTCCATCAGGAACAATAGTCAGAGATGCAGAGCATCCACCGGGCCTGGAAGAAGCTGTCCACAAAACCCACCCGTGGCTGCAGAGAGGTGTCATGCACCAAGAAAGCCCCTCTTTTGCATGTGCACCCTAAGACTGGGCACACCCCATGGTCCTGCACACATTCCCCAGCAGCCACACCATCAGGGGATGGAAACCACTCCGTGCTTCAGTGCTGGCTCTCCTCAGGGACCTCCTCACCACAGCCCCTGAATGCAATCACTCATTTAACAGAGGAGCAACTGAGCTTCTTTCCCGTCCCCCTGCAGAAGCCCCTCTGCAATGCTGCCTGCAGCCTGAAACCGGAGCTGCCAGGGCCCCTCTGCCTGGCTGGGCTCAGGCACGCCAACTGATAAGGCTCAGTTTCCCTCCCCACTGCAGAGAGTGGGATCAGCCCACTCTGAACCTGTGCTACAGGTCTGACACTGGGGTTTCTAAGGAGGTGGGTGGTGGGTTTTGCTTGTGCAGGCAGGCTGTGACCCAGAGCCCCTGTGAGGTCAGTGCAGTGGCACAGAGGGGTCCTCAGTCAGCTACCAACACTGATATGTACAGGCACGTGCAAGCCCACACCCTGGGGCAGGCAGCATGCCTGAGCAAGGCTCCCTTTTGACTTGGCAGTCTGGGTGCTGTTCCCTCCTTCAGGAAAATGAGCAGGCTGGGGACAGAGAGGGGCCATGCCCGCAGAGCTTCTCCCTCCTCCTGCCTCTGCTAGCTGAGTCTCCTTCCAGGCCAGCCCCACTCTGGGCATTGTGCAAGGCCTAAGCCTTAGACAGGACCAAGGAAGAGAAACGGGGAGCCAGAGATTGTCTGTACAGCATCTCCATGACAGCTGGCAAACTGGGCTTGTCTAAAGGCTCTGTGTCCCAGACCTGTCCAAATTGCACCTCCTTGGCTTGTTCTACATCTCCTCTGTTATAGCCCATCACTACAAGCCTCCACCAGACAGATCTGACCACATTCTCCCTGCCACATGCCAGCCCCAGGAACCTCCTGTACCAAAATACGGCCTCAAGCCCTCCTCTTCTGTAACTCCTCTGCCAGGGCTGGCACAATTCCCTGATGCCAAGGCACAGCTCAATTAACTCAACATGTGAGGAGGAGTGCTGTCACTGCCTGCTCCTGCTCCCTGCAGGCCAGCTTCACCTGCTGAGAGGAGCCCCCAGCCCCCCAGTAGTGACTGCCTGTGGGGGAGAGCAGGAGTCGTCCTGCAGCTGGGCTGGGAGGGAGCTTGCAGGGAGGATGTCCTTACTCTGAACCCAGAGGGTGGGAAGGGGTAGACAGGGATGAGACATTCCAGCCCCTCGCATCTAATTTAATAAAACAACAGGGAGAGAAGTGCAGGGAGAGGGATTTAACGACTCTGCAGCTGGACTCTCCTGGGCAAACATGGGTGCTCCATGACAGCTCCCCTCTGGCTGGCAAACACCCCACCCAAAGCACCCTTGCTCTGCTCTCCTGCTGGCCCTGCTCCTGCCAGCCCTCTGGTCACCCCTGCAAACCCCAGTGCCACCCCTCCCGCTGTCACCTGCAGGTCTGTCTTCATGAGTGAAGCCCCCGCCTCCACGATGTAGTGGCAGATAGTGCGCTGGCGTAAGGCTGCAGCCTGGTGCAAGCTGGTTTCACCGCTGGGGAGGAGAAAGCGGGAGATGTGAGATGTCCCCCTGTATGGGGACAAGGAGCACATGCGGGTGGCAGTGAGGGACAGCAACTCAGCAGCAGCAGGAGCTAATGGTGGGTTGTGTGCTTGTCCAGGCAGCCCTGGCAGAAGAGGAGGTACTATTCATAGGAAGTCAGCCTAAAATGGACTGGGAATCATGGCTAGTAATTAGAGCAAAGGCAGCTGAAGCGCCCAGATGACCGGTCACTTTGCAGAGGGTCAGGCTAACAGGTAATGCAAGTCAGTCAGCAACTTACTTTTCCTCCTCTGTGGCATCAAGGATTTCTGAAGGGGCTGTGGAAAGAAAGAGTGCAGGACAAGTGAGAACAGATCAGAGCAGACACAGACCTACCCACTCCGTAGTCACACTGCATTGTTCCATAGGGACTGCTATTTTCATGGTGCCCGACAAAGTCCTGGCTCCAAAGCACTCAAGTCAGCAACAGTATCTGAGCCCAGGGAAGAAGTGTTGGTTGTGGACTCATTACAGAGAAATATCTCAATAAAGCAGCCTGTATTTCAGTGGGAGCTGAAAAAATTGGGAGCTGCCAAAAATAGCAGGTCAGCTGCCCTAAAGGCAGAAGCAGGACACAGAAAGGTCTCTCAGACATGCTGGTCCCTGCCAGGATGGAGCAACTGCCAAGGGGACACCCCAGAACTGGCAAACAGATGCCAGAAGGACGATGTAGCAAAGCCAGAGGGAACGGATCTAAGCCCAGAAGCACTTCCCGTGAGGGTTGGGCTTTTTTGGCTGCCATGCTCCTTTGCTAAGCGTGGCACTCTGTCCCCAGCTCACCATTCTCGATGATGTATCTGACGATGTCCTTGCTCCCTGATTTGACGGCATGGTGGAGGACAGTCTGCCCTGAGGAGTCTCGCACCATCAGGTCTCTTCCAGCTCGGTGCAGCTCTTGGAACTACAGGATTGCCAGATTGCTCAGGATGAGTTGCCTTTCCCAGCTCCAAGCCCCAAGCCCTGGCACTGTGCCCCTGGAGTGCCTGACAGGTTGTGTGGATTTGGGGCTGGTGAATGGCTTTGCCCCACTCAGCCATGCTGCCAAGTCCCTCCCCTCTACGTCCCTGAGGAAAGGAACACAGCTTCTTGCCAGTAGCCTGCCTGTTTCTCACCCACCACCCCACCACTCCTGAAGGAAGGCCCTTGACAGGAGCTGCTCCAGAGCAACGGAGGAGCATGGCTGGCAGGGCTTCCCTTAGCCTAAAGGGCACACCAGCTGAGGAGGCTGTAGGGAGACTGCCCAGAGCCAGCCTTGGCTGCTCATCACAGCAGGCTGTGGGAGCACCTACCTTGCTGAAGTTGCCACCCTTGGCAGCTTCTATCAGAACATCATCTGCAAAGAAAGGAGATGTGTCAGGGTCGGAAAAATTCAGGCTGCAACACCATTTATCTAATCCTAGAGACAAGGGTTGGGCACTGGCATTGTGGAGCAGTCTGCTGAGGGTACAGCACAAGCTCCTCCAGGTGCTAATGCCTTGGTCAGACTGGATTTACATGGCTCCTCCACTTTCAGGAATGTACGAGACAAGTCAGGGGAAGGAAAGAGACACCACATAGCTGGGGGTGCAGACAGACCTCAGCCCCAGGGAGATGCATGTGCAGGGGGAGTAGTCTCTGCCCACGGGCAGGATAATTGTGATGGAATTTGGGAGCAGATTTACTAGGCATCGGCCAGTGGCCAAGATGCCTTTCACCAATGAATCACTCACACTTCTAAGCTCCAATCAAGCTTCAGAAAACTACTTCCATTTTCTCAGCATGGTGAGGTCCCTGACTTAGGGTTCCCACCTCCCCAGTCACCTGGCAGAGACAGCCTTCCAGCTTAGCCTAGAGCGCTCAGCTCTGCAGGTAGGGAATTAACCCCTTGCCACACCATTTCCAAACACAGTGGAGCTGGGATGGCACCTGGCTGGGCCGCTCTACAAATCACTGTCAAGTCTCTCCTGCTCACCTCTGGTATCACCTACCCAGAGAGCTCCGTGCTCCCATCTAGCACATGGGCAGCAGGGCTCCTGCCTGCTCACCAGGGAAAGAACACACCAAAAAAAACATGGCAGGAAAACAAAATGGCATGACCTGAGAGGTGGTGTGACAGGGACTGGGACACAACTCACCTTTGTGTGGGAGGCAGCGCTCAGGCTCAGCACTGGAAGGGAAGACGAAAAGGTGTAACTAACCCTGCCACTCCTGGCAGTAGATGACCCAAAAGTACACAATATGGGTAGAGGGATGGCTGTGGAAAAACCTGACTGTGGCACTACTCCAGCAGGCGGGATAAGCAAACCAAGGGACAGCTCTTTGGCCATGTCACCTACTTCTTCCCTGATCTGGGTTCTTCCCCATCTGCACTTCTGTTTCTACTGCTGCTCCTAGCTCCACTGCTCTTCCATACCTGAGACTGGCCTTAGTTGGGCTGCAAGACATCCATGTCCTTTGACCCATGGGCTAGGTGCTGGAGCTTGACTCCATGTCTGAGTCACATGGTGATGCTCCACTGCTTATGGCAGCACTGGCAGAGGAATACGGGAGACAGGACAGCATTTCACACCTTGGTCTAACTCAGCACTGAATTCCTGCCCACTTCCAAGACGCAGCCCCCTGTGATCTGGCCCAGGAATCAACACTGTGAAGTCAACTCTGATGCTCTCATCACTGCCTATCCTTCCTGAGGTACCCCATTCCAGACTCACCTGGGTGCAGGAGAAGAAGGTGGAGAGGAGGAAGAGGAGGGGAACGCAAAGTGGTGCCCAGGGGGTGTGGCAGATGAGTCGACGAGGTCAGGCATTGCAGGAGAGGTGCTCACAGTCTGGGTGATCACTAGCTCTGGATCTAGCACATAGAGCTCATCCTGAGAGATCTCTGTCACGTAGTTGAGGTGCTCCTGAAAGACACAAGTTAGGCCTCCTCAGAAGCAAGACCTTCTTCTGCTCAGCTCCATTCCCTCACATCCCATGTCTTATAGCCCACCCACTTGCTCAGCATCATCTTGTCCTTTTTAGGCTTCCTATCTCCTGCCAACGTATCAACTTTGTAAACCTCATCTCCATGTCCTCTTCTCCAGATCCCTGGGGAAAGTATCTAATGTTGGTGAAGATGACCCTAGCTGGTGGATCCCCTGGCCAGTCTTGCTATGTTTGCTATTCCTTACCCATTCCACTGTAGGGCCTGCAGGTAGCTTCCAACCCAAGGCTTTGTGCTACCACCCACACTTTCTCCATTTTCTCCAGAAACCTGGAGGTGCTGGGGCTGGTCCTCAGCCAGGCTTGTCAGGCCATTCCTTCAGGGATACCACAGGGCAGGGCAGCAGTGTGAGACCTGTGTGACCACAAGGCTATGCCTGCCTGTTGGTCTGCACGAAGGTGGGACACCCAAGCACCTTTCCAGCAGATGCCAGAGGGATGGAGGACGAGGCTGCACTCACCTGTGCACGGTCTATTCTGTAGAACCGATCGGCTGTGGTTGCTGTAAGACAGGGACAGAACGAAACAGGGTGATTCTTGGTGTGAGACAAAGGAGACAGCCACTTTACACCACCCAGTGACAGTGAACTATCCAGCCACTTCATGGCTGGCACAGAGGGCACAGTAAAGCAAACAGCACCCCGCAACCAGGAGCAAACAACTTCCCTTTGTGACTCTGTTGCTTTCTTCACCCAAGAGGCAGCTCCTTGGGCCTACAGACCATCATGCCCCTGTGAAATATGCCTTTGTTTGCTATCTCGCCCTCAATGACTCCTGGCAGAGAGCCACAGGGAAGGCAAGAACACATCTAGCTGATGCCATGGCCTTTCTAGTGGCTTTTGGGTGCTCCAGCATCATCCTATGCAGATGAAGCTCAGGGCTCTGCAGTGCACATCTCAATATTCACTTATACCAGATGAGGAACTGCTCTGATTAACATGGTGCACCTTGTCACACACTACTTGGAAATGGGGGCACTACATGGGGCTGGGAGAAGGGAGAGCTCAGCCTCCTGCTGACTTAAGGTCCCACAGACCTACACGAGGCCATGTCAGAGCATGTGACTGCTGGCACAACAGAGCATGCCACCACCAGCTGCAGATTCAAAATCCTGTCTCCTAGGGTGGCAGCAGAGATTCAAACCAGTCTCCAGCCTGTCTGAGTGCAGCCCTCTTCCTTACAGATCACCACAGGGGAAGGGGAGGTCCTACAGAGGAAGTGAATATGCTGGAGCCAAACATATGCAGCCACCCCCATCAGGGGAACAAGGAGGGGCTAAGGACTTAGGGCATCATCAAGTGAAAGAAGGAAAAGTAAGAGCACAGGGTCAAGAGAATTGGGTTCCCATGGAGGGTGGCATTTCCCCTAAGTCCCCTTACTGGTGCCAGTCTAGGAGAGATTGCTGCCCTGGGACCCATGGGGACCCAAGGAAGTCTCCCTGCAAAGAGAGTGGGGATGTGCCAGAGTAGACGAGAAAAGTGAATCCTGTCCTGGCTGGAGATTTACTGTCAGGCAGCTATTGTTCAAGGCCTATAATTCAGCCACTTGAATGAGCCTGAGCTGTGCTGAATGAGGTTCTGGCCTCTGACACATTTTCCCAAGCTCAGAACCTGCTGCTGGGAGACTGGCAGGAGGAGAGAAAGTGGCCCTGATAAAGCAGGACTGGAACCTCAAAGGGAAAAGTCGCACCCTCTTTGCTTTGTATGAGGCTTCTCAGGCCCACTTTACAACCCATGGCTCTGCTGTGCTGTGCTCTGTACCCTGCTGCTGGGAAGTTAGAGAGATGAGTGCTGCCAAAGGGCGTTTCTCTCAGCCAGCCTCCAGGTACAGAGGAAGCCTCTTGGTCAATGAAGGCAGAGGGAGCTGCTTTTGCGCAGGGGAGAAGAGGCAGCCAGAGCTCAGCAGGTAGCCTGCTCCCCCATAGCACTGGGGTTGCCCGTGGTGAGACTGGCTCCCAGCATGCTGGAGCAGGGGGGCCCCCTGCCTGCATGACGCAGGAGAGCAGCCTCAGCAGTCCCGTGTGATGAACACACACTGCCCAGCCACCTTCAGCTCCAAGGGCAGGAGACCAGTGGACATCCCTTGCTTTACTCCTGGTAAGCAGCCAGAGACACAGCCTGGGGCAAAGCATTACTGTGCTTGGCTGCAAAGACCCCAACATCCGTAAGTCCCAAGTGTCATGTGGCTCCCCCTGGTTTGTCACTGAGTGTCTGTCTTCTCACGCCCCAAATTGATAGAATCACAGAGTCATCAAATCATTTAAGTTGGAAAAGACCCTTAAGATAATCTGAGTCCCATATTACACAAACACTGCCAAGTCCACCACTAAACCATGTCCCTTATGTGTTACCTCTACACATTTTTTAAATACTTCTACACATTTTTAAAATACCTCTACACATTTTTAAAATACCTTTAGGGACACTGACTCATCTACTTCCCTGGGCAGCTTGACCACCCTTTCAGTGAAAAAATTCTTCCTAATATCCAATCTAAACCTCCCGTGGCACAACTTAAGGCCATTTCCTTTCACCCTGTCACTTGTTGCTTTGGAGAAGGAGTTGAACCTCAACTGACTACAACCTCCTTTGAGGTAACAGAAGAGATAGATAAGCCTCGACTTCCTTTTCTCTAGGCTAAACACTCCCAGCTCCCTCAGTCATTCCTCCTATGACTTGTGCTCCAGACCCTTCACCAGCTCCACTGCCCTACTCAGGACACACTCCTGCACCTCCATGTTCTTCCTGTAGTGAGGGGCCCAAAACTGAACACAGGATTCCAGGTGCAGCCTCACTAGTGCTGAGTACAGGGGGACAATCACTTTCCTAGTCTTGCTGACCACACTGTTGCTGATGCTGGGATGCCATTGGCCTTCTTGGCCACCTGGGCACACTGCTGGCTTGTGTTCAGCCAGCTACTGAACAACACCCTCAGCCCCTTTTGGCTGGGCACTTTTCCAGTCACTCTTCCCCTACTCTGCCTGTAGTGCTGTCTGGGGTTATTCTGACCCAAGTGCAGGACCAGACACTTCGCGTTGCTGAACTCCATACTGCTGGCCATGGTCCATCAATCCAGCCTGTCCAGATCCTTCTACAGAGCGTTCCTACCCTCCAGAAGAACAACACTCCTGTCCAACTTGGTGTTGCCTGCAAACTGACTAAGGGGGCATTTGATCCCCTTGTCCAGATCATTGATAAAGGTAATAAACAGGACTGGATGGATTTAACTCCATTCACCATCACTCTCTGGTCCTGGCCATCCAGCTGGTTTCCTACTCAGTGAACAGTGCAGCTGTCCAAGCCAGGAGCAGCCAGTTTGCCCAGGAGAATGCCGTGGGAAATGGTGTCAAAGGCTTTACTGAAGTCTAGGCAGACAACATCCACAGCCTTTTGTTCATTCACTAAGCAGGTTGACTTGTCCCAGAAGATCAGGTTGGTCAAGCAGGGTCTGTCTTTCACAAATCCATATTTGTTGGGCCTAATTGCCTCATTGTTCTGCCTATGCCATGTGATGACACTCAGGATGATCTGCTCCATGACTTTTTGTGGCACCAAGATCAGGCTGACAGGCCTGTAGCTCCCCAGATCCTCTTTCTGGTCCTTCCTATAGATGGGGTCATATTTTCTAACTTTCAGTCAATCAACTGGGACATCCTCATTAGCCAGGACTGCTAGTAATAGATTGAAAGTGGCTCAGTGAGCACTTCTGCCAGCTCCCTCAGTACCCCTGGGTGGATTCCATCCAGTCCCACAGATGTGTGTATCTAAGTGGTATAGCAGGTCACTAACCATTTCCCTTTGGATGATTCTGTATTCATTCTGGTCCCTGTCTCCGTCTTCCAGCTCAGGGGGCTGGCTATCCTGAGCACAACTGGTCCTATTATTGAAGACTGAGACAAAGCAGCTACTAAGTACCTGAGCCTTTTCCTCATATTTTATCAGTGTCTCCCTCTTCATCCAAAAAAAGATGGAGATTCTCCTTAGTCCTACTTTTGTCCCTGATGTATTTGTAAAAACATTTTTGTTGTCTTTCATAGCAATAGGCAGATTAATCTCTCACTGGTCCTTTTTTCTCCCTGCATAAGCTCACGACATCCTTGTAGTCCTCCTGAGTTGTCTGCCCCCTCTCCCTTCTCTCCTGAGTTCTAACCAAAGTTCTCTCTTCAGCCAGCCTGGTATTCTTCCAAACCAGCTCATCTTTCAGTACATGGGGATGGCCTGCTCCCGAGCCTTTAGAAATTCCTTCTTAAAGCATATCCAAGCTTTCTGGACTCCTCTGCCCATCAGGACTGACTCCCAAGGGACTCCATCAACCAGTCTCCTAAACAGGCCAAAATCTGCCCTCCAGAAGTCCAAGATGGCAGTTGTGCTGGCATCCCTTCTTACTTCTCTATGAATCAAAACCTATCATTTCATGATCATGATGCCCAAGGTGGCTTCCACCTGTCACATCACCCACCAGTCCTTCCCTGTTCACAAATAGCAAGTCCAGCAGGCCACCTTCCCTAGTTGGCTCCATCACCAGCCGTGTCAGGATGTTCCACACACTCCAGGACCTTCTACACTGCTTAATCTCTGCTGTGTTGTATTTGCAGCAATCATATGGTAATTTGAAGTCTCCCACAAGAACACGGGCTGGGAATGGTGAGACTTCTCCCAGATGCTTACAGAATATTTCATATGTCTCTTTCTCTTGGTTGCAGTCTGTAACAGATTTCCACTATCTGCCCTGTTGGCCTTTCCCCTGACTTCCACCCATAAACACTTAACCCTATTGTCACCATCATTATGCTCTAGACAATTGAAACACTCCCTAAAATGCAGGGTTACACCCACTGCCTCTCCTTCCTTGCCTGTCCCTTCTGAAGAGTTTATAGCCATCCAGTGCAGCAGCCCAATTATGTGATTTGTCCCACCATGTGTCAGTGATGGCAACTATGTAATAGTTTTCTGCTGCACCATGTCTTGCGGTTCCTCCTGTTTGTTGCCCATGCTGTGTGCATTGGTGTAGATGCACTTCAGCTGGGCTACTGATTCCACCACCTTTTCCATTTCCCTAATTCCTATGCCCTAATTCTCAGGTGATTCTGTGGTTTCTAAGCCATCAATAACCCTTGCATCTTAGCTGTCACATGGATCTCCATCCCCTACCTCCTCTGAGATGGCAAACCAAAGGACCTTGCTAGCACATCATCAGACACAGGCAACACCCCCAGGGAACGATGATACTCACAGTCCAGGAAGCACCACTTGGGTGACAGCTTCTGGAACGAAAGTGTCTTCGGCTTGGCTCCATCTCCCTCCTGCATAAAAAAAAAAAGGACAGAGTTGTATCTTTTGGCCTCCCTATCTCTCTTCAGAGCATCCCTCCTGCTTTGGGAGGTTCCTGCGGACACGGAGTACCACGGACGCTTGGATATAAAGAACTTGAACACAGGCACAGCACACAATGACGAGGAGCAGCACAGGACAGACGGCAGCCAATGCATGGTAGCCCACTGTAGAGAGGTCACAAGATGAGCCCATGAGATTGGCACAGTGGACATGACATATAGGCCCAGTGGACAGAGTGAGGCCATACACACCTGAAAGAGCAGGCACTCTAAAGCAGAGGGCTGTGGAGGGAAATCCTGCAGAAAGGCAAGGTGTGCTGTTACAGCCTGTGCCTGGGCAGCCCCCCAGCCCCAGTTGCATCCCCTTGAAGTTGTTCAGCGTGCTGACACATCTGACTTTACACACTGCCTGGCCAAGGTCCCTGGTCCCTGTCTGGGTTTAAGGCCAGAGCACAGCAGTTGCTCAAGGAGAGAGAAGAGGTAAACCCTGAGACGACCAAGGAAGACCACTCAGTGCAGTTTTAGAGATGCAGGAGGTTGCAGAGGCATCAGTCTACCACGCTGACACTACAGAAAAGTGTTATCCTCTGAGCCTAGGAGCTGCTAACCATGTCCCTGCCTGTGTCTCCTCACCAGTGCCGGGGCACAAGGTGGGCAGGGGACAGACAGGACAGCAGGCAGAACAAGAGGCAGATGCCAGTGTCCCAGCTCAGGCAAGCAGCTCTGCAACTTAGCCCTGCAGGACACTACATACATGCTGGACGGGATTCTCTCACGCACAAGAGCCAGCTAACAGGTGACTGAGCAAGGTCCCTTCAACCTTCTGGGTAAAAATCACATTGAGCAGTGCAGAACCAGGAGCCACACTAGGGACTCAGAAGGCATTGCTCACAAGGAGCAAGAGTTACACAGTTTGTGTACAGGTCAAAGACGTGCTGGTACATTGGCAAGAGCACAAAAGTTATAGTACTTGCAAATGAAAAGAGCTGGAGGGGTTATAAACCTAATCCAGGCACCTGGGGAGGGAAGAGCTGTGCCAGGAAACACAGAACTTGAAGAGGGTTGAAGGGTGATAGGCCCCCACAGGACAAGTGCTGGCTTTTTCCACTACTCCATAAGTTTTCTGTGTCACTGACACTCTGGGCTTGGAGGACACAGTCAGAGGAGCAATGCTGAGAAAGAAGCTGCTGAATAGCAGGGAGTAACAAGGCATCCAGCATGGGATCCTCCCTCCATCACATAGTGAAGGCAAACTATGACCTGACGCAAGAGTGTGTGTGTTGGTGCATGCAGGTCAAGGAGGCTGAAAAATCCCTTCCCTGAGCCCAGCCATGACCACTTCCCACTCAGAGACTCACCTCCTGCAGCTTCTCGATTTGCGTCCGGCACAACTCCAGGTCACTGTCTCCTGGAACCACAATGATCCCCAGTGGCACAGCTGCATGACAGGGCACAGACACAACTCAGGAAGCAGCAAATTCTCCATCTCCAACACCTTACACAGTCTAACTACATGCTTTGCCAGACTCAGGCACTGCAGCTCCAACCCCCCGGTTACTCAGCTGGTCACTCACAGGCTTCCTTGAGCTTTTCCTTGTCATAGTTCAGTGCCTCATAGTCACGCATGCTGATTCGGCTCACCCGGATCCGCAGCCGCTCAGGCACTGGCTGCTGGCTGTGTGCATGGGGGAAGGAAAAAGGAAGAGATCAGAAGGTGACAGCCCGCTTTCTCCTTATCCCCCTCATCCCTCCAAAACAGGCAAGAGCACAGTCTTGTACAGACTGGGTGGGGAGCTTGGCACCAGAAGCTTTTCCAGCATCAGGGTCTGACCATTTTTCTGTGACCTGATCCCTTCCCAGACCCTCTCTGAAAGACAGGATTTAAATGCCTCCATGAGGCACGGATCAGTCCATCCCTTTCCCCTCCAACCCTTCTTCCTTGGAGAGGAGGTGGCAGATCGATCTGAGGAACCTACTCATTGAGCAGAGGCATGGAGTTGCGCCGCTTGGTCTTCTGCACCATGTTTGCTTGGTTGCGCAGGGAGATGTGGATGCAGGAAGCTGCCAGCTTGCAGGGCTCTCCATCTACCTGCATGGGAATGGCCTTGGACGTGGTGAGAACCACCTGTCGGCACTGACAGAGCCGCTCCCCATGGCCACCAACCTGCAGGGCAGCCTGTGAAAAGGTCCAACGTGAAAGCAGAGCACAGATGGAGGGGTGGATGAGGGTAACACCCACTGGCAGGTAGAAGTTGCAAGTAAACCAAGTTCTGAGGATCTCAGATCTGATTTCAGTGAGAAGGGACCCACAGAGACTAGGGCATGACAGCACCTCACCTAAATCTCAGGGAGCAGACACTGTCACACAGGCCAGCACCACAACTCCTCCAGAGAAGATCTGTGGTGCTGGCTGACACCTGGTCAGTGAGACCAGTCACTCCTCTGGTTGCTAGCTAAAACTGGAAAAAGCACTGACTTACCAGGGATGTCATGGTGAAGCCAATAACTTCAATGCAGCCATCATCATGGCGCTGAGGCTCAAAGTCATGGTGCTCCCCAGGGTTACCCCACGGCATGGTGCCTGCACAGTACCTGTGAAGAAATGGCAAGAGATGCACCAACAGGCACCCCAAACCCAGGCAGGAAATCCGTGGCACAGGGGTGAGAAGACCAGCATATCAAGACAGGTCCTGGGACTGCTCACCTTGGGATGTTCAGGAAGACCAGGCACTGGGGCTTCAGGTCCTGAATCTTGGAGGTCAAGTCCATTCCATCACACTGGAGACAACAGGGGTGTTCAGGCTGCTCTAAAGGGGAGCCTGGTCCATTCTATTCACTTTGAAAGAAATGGCCTCCCTCCTCTGGTCCCTACAGTGAACTGTCCTCCAAGTCAGGGGAAGCTGATGTCCCAGGAACACAGCCACTCCCCAACACTGAGATACTCAGTGTGCCAAGGGATCACTTCTCACACCTCCACAGGTCACCCCTTCCCAGGACCAGAGCACCCCAGCATACTCACAACCAGCCTGACGTGCTTTGCCAAGTCTTTGGAGCTCCCAGTGAGGAAGTCAGAGAAGGCCGTCTGCCAAGGTAAGAGATGGTGTTAGTGCCCAGATGTTCACCGAAATGGGCAGCCAGGAAGCCTGTCACTGACTTGCAGACCTAAACTGCTGAAAACCACAAATGCCCTTTTCATCCACTGGCAGAAGCACTGTCCTCCTCCCCTCCCAAAACAACCTGATCCATTTAACTTGCTATCTTGCCTACCAGAAACCTTGGGGCACCTTCAGTAACATGCCCTAGTATTCCCTTGCCAGTCCTAGTATTCCCTTGCCGTAGTATTCCCTTCCCTTGCTTCAGGGAAGAGCTGGCAAGGTGGGTCTCTGCCAGTGAAAGTCTCAAGTCACAAGAGACAAATTCAGGCTCAAGCTGTAATGAAGTACCACTAACCAGAGCTGATGTGACCCCATCTAGCGATACCAGGAGGGACAGTATGGGTCCCCTCTGGGTTTAACTGTACAGAGAGGAAGAGAGCCACAAGCAGGACAGATTTGAGATGTCACCGAGTAGCACTTGGCCTTTAGTATGCTCAAATAGCAGCGACCCAAACATCTGGGTAGAAGGTATATTGAGGATGAGGCGACAGAGGAATAAAGGCAATGCTGAGACACAATCTAGAGGCGAGATACAGCAGTGGTGTAATTAGCCAGAGAGCTGTAACTGGCCCAAGGTATAAAATAAAAGAACAAAGTAGCACGGGGAGTCTATGCAAAGGCTTTCTGTTCCTCTGCAGGGCGGACAGCCTGTCTCCCCACAGCTCAGGGAGGTCCTGCCCGGGTGACCATTCGTGAGCCAGAGAACAAGAACAATAGTGGCAGGAGATCAAGACAACAACTGTACTGCCAGCAGCACTTGCAGCCAAAGAGGAGCTGCAACTCCCAGCACTACAGCTTTACTCCAGCAACTCTCCAGCTCCAGGGCATGGGGCTCAGCTTGGGTACATGTGAAGGTCCATGTAACTTGCATGAGTGAGTTTAGGGTGCAGACAAGAGGCAGGTCCATGCATGTGATCCAGATGACATTAAGGCTGCTATGAAGGCATGCTCACACTCACCCCAGCATAGAACATTTTATTCCGAAATCGGCTGTTGAACTTCTCTGGGTTGGCCTCTAGGGAAAGGAGAAAAAAGTCCAGGTCATAGGCCTGCATATGGAAATACTTCACTTGCCAGCTCTCCCCAGACACAGCTCTCCAGCCAGCCTCAGCCAGAAGTCAGACCCCTGCTCTCTTCCTGTGCAGTCACTTCTCTACTCGCTCTGCAGACTCAACTTGCTCTTCACATTTAACCTTCAGTCCTGTCTCTGTGGCAGTCCTTTTCTTCACTTTCCTGAGGAACCCACAAACAAGGGGCCCATCCCACAGACCCAGCCCAAGCCCTGCCACTGCCCTGTACCTCGGGATTCATGGAACTCCAGCGTCACCCGTGCGTCGAAGCCAAGGCTGAAGTAGTTATTAAAGACATCCAAAGGGAGCTGAAATGGAAAGGAGGAATAAGGAAGAGATCGCCAGTATGTGGCCATGGCAAAGATGAAGTCAGGTTACAGCAGAGCCACACAGTGCTCATGAGGCTGAGGGAGCCTGCTTGCCTTCTCCCCAGGAAAATACAGAGGTCACCAGCATGAGATGACGGACTGGTCCCTGGCTCCTAGGGGTAAGGGATGAGGCCCAAGGGAACATACTCTGCTGTCTGAGATATCTGCAATCACCCATGTTTCTGAAACAGTCTCAGAGGGCACTGGGTTGCTGAGCTGTGGTTAAAAACCTCTGGTAGACATTTAGTTCTGAACTCTACATGCCTTGTCATGAGTGCTGTGACTCAGACACAAAGAGAGCAGTGAAATTGCAGAAGGGAGATGGAAACACCAAATGAATGCTGTAGAAGCAGGTGCTAGGGCTTCCTGAGCCAGTGGGAGAAAGGAGAATACAGACCCCGAGCACAGGGAACAAACATGGAGAGGAGGTGTCCCACCTTGTCAGCGGCTGCCTCATCCTTTTCCTCAGGGTTCGCATCAGGGTTTGGCTCCACATGGAGGTTCCAGCGATCGAGCTGCACTATGTTCCCATCTTCTACATGTGACAGAATCTTGGACAGAGGCTCATCCGTGTAACCCTGGTGAAGAGAAGGACTTGGTGAGTCTCATGCCTGCCTCCCATAGATATGCCCTAGAGACAGCAGGCTTTGGTACAACATCCCAGAGCAGAAGATGTCTACTTGAATGTACAACAAAGTAGAGCTTCAAATTTAAAACAATACATCTTCCTTCCACAAATCTCCCAAAGTTTGAAACAGTGATTACTTTTGTTAACATCCTACTAGATTATAATCTAATGCAGAACGACTGAAATGTCAGAAGAATTGTAACATCCAAATGGCACTTATTTGTTAGTCTGTATTTAAGGGAAGTCAAAACACCAGCCCATGCAAATTCCCACGAGTGTGTCTGGAACGTGAGTTGAAGGACTCAGCCCTTCTCTCTCAGCAGTGGGCTCTTGTGATCATCACTTACCCCACCCCAGTTCAGTGTTCTGGCCAAGTCATTCCCTGTCCCCAAAGGTAGGATGGCCACAGGAGGAGGTGGGTTGATGCGTAACTGGTCCAGAATGGAGAGTATCCAGCCCACCTGCTCAAGCAAGAAGTGCAAAGAAACAGTTGGTTTTTTCAGGGATTGGCTAGCAGGCAGGCAGAGGTGGCTTGAAGCACTGGTGATGGCAGAAATGGGGTCCCCTTAGCCACCACCAAGGTTATGCATAGTCTTTAACGCTCCAAACAGGTGCTGCAGGAGATACTAGTAACCCCAGTGAAGACACTGACCCCCCAAAGGGCTACAAATCCTGACGCTGCGGACTACAGCTCCTTGAAGCAGTGCATGAGGGGACCCACAGTATCCAGTGCCACCAGCTGTACCATGGACACAGTGCGCAGTGTGCCCCATTCTGGATTACAACAAGGGCAGGCTGCTGCCTTTACTGGAAAGGCCTGGGGCAAAGCGTACCACGGACACAAGGGGCTGGGAGACTCACCGTGCCATCTCCCCCGCATGCCAGGATCCGGAGGTTGTGCACTTTGCGGTACAGCTCCAGCCTGTCAGGAACAGGGAGGGTGAGGAGGGGAGGGAAGAAGTACTGAAGGTGTTATGTGGCAGCTGCCTCACAGAGCCCTTGATGTCCACAAAGCCACGTCCATGCCTCCCTCCTCAGTGCCACAGCTGTTCACAGCAGTGCGCAAAGACACAGAAAGTTTGGCTTCCCCAGCTCTTGAAAAGGATGAGTGGGTCTATACAGGCTGCACACACATAGATAACCCAAAATGCAGCAAGCAGACAAGGCTCACACAATGTTAATGAAATATAAGGAACTATGCCTGGGAACCTAACCCCCCTAGCCCTAAGATCAGACCAGACCTTCGGCAGGAATCACTGACTGACCACAAGCTGTCCTAGAGAGGCCTCTCAAAATATTGGAGGTCTCTTTGCATGTGGGAGCTCTGGAGCATCAAGCAGCCTTTGGGGCAGGGATGGGGGAGAGAAAGGTGCTGTTCCCATCAGTACTCACGCCTCCTTGGGCCCACCCTGGCTGAGGTCGAAAACTTGTCGTGGGTTGAGATACCACATGAAGGACTGGATGATCTTGGCTCCCTAAGGGGAGAAGAAAGACATCAGGTAACAGGGAACTCGCAGTGGACAGTGGAAGAAGGCACCTGGTCCTGGGAACATGCAAAGACAACATCATTCTGCAAGGCACACATGCAAAGCTTGGCCTAGGTGGGAATTGCTGGGCAGCAAACTGGCATTGTGGTGGCTGCTTTGTCTCTTCTGAAGCTGAGACATCACCAAAGCCATGATGAGACTTTAGCAGTCAAATGGCAATGTCCTCATAGAGATGCCTTCTCAGGGAGATACTGCATAAGGCCATACCTGATTCCCACCACTCTTGGGGTTCACAAACACCAGTAAAGGCTTCATGAGAGGAGCTGGCATGGGCTTGATGACAAAGGGTTTCCACCTCCCTTCCTGCAAGAGACACCACAGGTCCTTCAACAAACATGGGGAAATGCAAACTCCCACCTCCAGCTGAGCCCTAACGTCATGCAAGCCAGAGATGAGGAAGAGAACATCCTAGCAACCCCGTAAGTCTTATAGCTGGGATATACCCTGCCAGTAAGCACTCTCCCTCCAGCACAGACCAAGCAAAGCCCGCTTTGTTTCCCAGCCCAGCTCCTCACTCTTCAGTCCCTCTGCCTTTCCATGACAAGGTTATTGCCTGTCCCCTCATGTCTTACCTCAGCCCCCTTTTTGCTGGATTTCCGCTTGAATGATGTCCTCTTCTTCTTTTTACTAGATTTTAGTGGATTCTGGATTAAAAAGAAACAAATATAGAAACACAGAGGAGCCACGGGGCAAGTGGGAGTTTTGAAAGAGCCACAAGAGCTGAGGAGACTTACCTGGGGCCGCCGGACCCGCAGAATCCAGGTGGGAGGAACAACGACAGCAGCATGAGCCCCCAGTGAGCAGGGCTCTTCAATGTGTTGCAGCATGAAACATGACACTTTGCTGTGATACTGGGGCAGGAGAAGAGAGAAAACTCAGCTGCTCAGTTTTCCTGGGACAGCCACAATGTCCTTCCAGCTCTCACATGTCAATGCATGGAATGCAGGAGGAAACCATACAGAAATTTTGCAATGGGAAGGTAATGAAGGGAAAGTTTCTCAAAGAAGCTCGCATATCCCACAGTACGGCCTCTCCCAGTGGAAGGAGCTGTTTAGGGCAGGCTACAGAGAAGCAGCCTGGGGAGTCCCAGCAGAAAGCAGAGGTCAGTAAGTGCAGAACAGGCTAGTAAGACATCCTACGGGGGCTTTGCTCACCGCCTGCTTGCACCAGGAACAGCTGATGGCTACAATCTCTTTACTGTGGAAGGCAAACTTCTGCTGAAAACCCTGTGGAAGAAAGGATAAGATGCTTAGGGAATTCCCTCAGAGTTTTCTACCATCCAACAGGACATTCCCACCACTAAGACAGACATTAACAAAGAGAGCATGTCTGCAGCTGGCACCCTCTAGATCCCTGTCAGATAGCCCCAGACTATGGCACCAGGGAGGCCACTGCACTCTGGAGGGGTGTCCTTCTTGCTCAAAGAAAGCATGACAGGAAGACAGTCTCCTTCAGGATTGACTGGGCCCAGGGGGGAAACTACTCTGTGTGGGAAGCACTTATATAGTGCTTCACCAAGCAAAACAAAGCATTTGTCTTGGTTTTACTGCCAAACAAAAATAGTGGAATGTCCCTTGTTACCAGCCCTGTTCTTGTCTCTGATTTGATCTTAAGTTTCCTTCAGGCTGAGAAAAATACCCCAAGATCCATTCTCACCTTGCCACACTGCCTGCATTTTCCTTCCTGCCGTCTCCGGTGCACCCAGTGATGCCGGACAATGATGGGCTAAAGGGAAAAGAAAAAAAGAAAAGAAAAAAAAAGGGGGAATGAAAGGTCCAGCATGTGAGGGAATGCAGGAATAGGCAGAAGAAATGGACCCAGGCCAGCCAGGATCACTGCTCCTGCTGCAAGCCCACTGCTCACAGGCATCAGCCCCAACACACTGAGAGAACACAAAGCCAAAGAAGCAGGGGGCAAGAGGCCAAATTAAGATGCTCAGAGAAAAGGAAATCAAAACCAAAGAAATAAGAAGGAGGAGAGGGAAACTGATGACTAAGAATCACACAAAGCAGACCAAACAGAGAGGAGGCAAGCAGTAGCTCTCAGGATCTGTCTCTAACATCTCAATCCAGATGCCCTTAGTGCAAGATGAAAAACGTGTCGGTGGAATGTGTGAAAATCCCCAGGGAGACACAGTTTGTGTCCACACCAAGATGGAAGTGCTTGCAGCTAAGCAGAGAACCTCCTTGCACCATATCCCTTGAGGAGAGCAGCAGCCCCAAAGCCCCCACCATGTACTTCCGCCTGCTTTGCCCCAGGGCAATCCCGCAGCCTGCTCAGCCCCGGGTTGGGCAGCAAGGCTGCTCACAGGCATCTCCACCCTGCCTGAAGGCTCACAGTGGGAGAGGGCTGGGACCTGCAGGAGGGATTGTGAGGGAGTCAGAATGTTGTAATGAAGCACCACACATTCTAAATCCCACCCCTCTCTTGCAGCCCTGGATTGGGAATGGCAGAGAGAGTAGCAAAAATGGAAGAGGGAATGTGAGTTCACAGGCTGGGATGGCAGGGCCCAATATCCCGCTCCTGACAGTTTTGGGGATCATGATGATGGTGATAGAGGCAGAAACTGGCAGGAGGTTTGGGTCAGCTCCAGCGTTGCTTGCTCTGAGTGCAGCACACAGGAGAGAACAAAGAGTCCTGTTGGCTTCAGCAGACATTAATTCAGTAGGAGCAGAAGGGGGGAATTGCCTTCAGCTCAACTGAGTCCCAGCAGGCACATCTAGGGAAAGGGCTGACCCTGAACGGGATCCCTGGCACCAAAAGGCCAGAAGAGCATGTTTCTAGGGAAACAGGAAGTAAGAGGCCTTAGAGGAACTGAGAAGCATTAGAAAGACAGGATGGAGAAGCAGAGTTTGTGAGAAAAAAAGAAAAACAAAGAAAGGGAAGGGAGAGAAAATTTGTAGAGTTTGGACAGAAGAAAAATAGAGACAGAAGATCAAGCAAAGACAGAGAGCTGTCAGCAGAGTCCAAAATGTAAGTGAAATACAAATCATTCAGCTAGGCTAACAGTGATATGGTAAGGAGGCACAACAGGAGGAGCAAAGCAAGAGAGGAAGGTTTAAAGTGACGCTGAAAGCTTTACTTTTTGATGTCACATTGGCATTTCAAAGCAAGCAGCCCTGCTTTGAATACCTCTCCCCTACTGCATCTGCTGTGCCAGCATGTACACAGTGTGGGGGCAGCTCTGTCACCAAAATGGCCCACAACTAAGCCATCCACAACCACTCCAGAGCACTGCATGGACTACACTGGCTCCACAGACTGGAGGATGAAGCAGGAAGGCTGAAAACTGCTTTCCTCAGCAGACAGGTCTCAGGCCACCTCTTATATGCAGTACCTTAAAACATGGGCTAAAGGGCTCTGATAGCACCATTCTGGGCATCTTCCACCGCTATCTGCAGTACCCAGGCCAGGGCTAAGTGATAAGGCCAGAAATAAGCCCATACTGTTTCCTTCCAAATTGCAGGAGACTTGGAGACCTGCTGTTTGCCATAGCCCTGTCTACTGTGCTTGGGAACCAACATAAGGGGGCAGCATGATGCCTGCACTCTGATGAACAACACCCTGGCATGTGTTGTCTTTGCCACCACCCTGAAAAGGGGAGGAGGCAGATGTGGACAATGTCCAAGGCGTATCTCTCACCTCCCGTATGTTCCGGGATCCTGACTCCCTGAAGGAAGGTTTGCAGCGGAAATTTATCTGTAGATTGAACACACATGAGAGGAATCAGTAAAACAATCATACCTGAAGGCAACCTACTGCAGTTTACTGTACTACAGCAAGCTTCTGGAGATGTTTGGTACTTTCTGCAAAACCTTCACATATCTCTGCCACTGAACAAAATGGGGCCTAGGGTCCCAGTCATGTCACTAGATGCTCCTTTTGGTACTGTCTCCCCAGAAGACCCTTCTTTGCAATTACACTTTGCATTTCCCCAATCTTCTTGTGTTTCACTGCCCAAGAGGAAGGGGTGCCCAGGAAAAAGCTGTTACAGTTTTGTGAGCTGCAGAGAGGGCTGAGCAGGCTCTACTCACTTTTTCCAGCTGTTCGATGCAGGGTGTATGCACCACAATCTTGCAGGCTGCACACTTACGCCTGGAGAGAGGTTTTTGCTGAAGGATGAGAAAAGGAAAAATATGCATGTGAATGAAAACATGCAGTGTTCAGAGGCCAGCAAGCTCAGCCTCCCATCATACCTCCATATATATTGGGATACAGAACAAGCCCTATAGTAAAGTTAGACACAGTCTAGACTGCTTGCAAGTGAAGGGATCTAAGCAAGAGCTCTTAAGACTGGGATAGAGCAGAGGTATTTTCCCCACTGTCTTGTTCTGAAGCCCTTGGCCTCTTCCAACACTGCCTGAGAGCACCATGGCAGCTGGTCTGGGAGCCACCTGCAGGGCTCCCACAGTAAGCCCCATTGGCAGGCACAGGATGGCATCAGTGCTCCATCCTACACCATAAGTAGGACTGAGCCTGCAAGCTGGGAGGGAGGATCGCAACAACACTGCAAGAACAGTGCTGCTTGCAGGGCCAGGAAGCAGCAGGCCTGGGTTTCCAGCACTTACTTTTCTCCTCTCTTGAAAGGTCTTAGATTCAGATTGTCCTTCTTAGAGTCTGAGATCCCAATACCCTCGCCCTGGAATACTCTGGGCAAGTGGCAGCCCTGTGTCAGGTTCCCATTGGACACTGAGCACCAGCACTGGCAGAAACTGGGGACTCAGCCTTCTAGTACACAGAGGCAGGAGGGACACACTCCCTGCCTTGGCAGCACCCACAGCCCTGCATGTTCCCCAGCAGCAGCAATACAGCCTCTGCAGTTGCCCATCAGGTGACAGGCCAGCCCACATCTGCAGCCTTTGCTGGGGAGGTGGGTGACCCCAGGTGACTCACCAACAGCTTTGCCACGCAGTTCTGCTCCCCAACATAGCAGAAGTCCCCAGAGACATTGGTCTCAAACCAGATGTGCTCCCCATAGATTGCAGTCTCCTGAAAGGCACAAGACAACAAATTTCTCTGAGAGCGCTGCCAGACAGGCATCCAAAGCCCTAAAATTCTTTGTGCAAGAGACAAGATACTAGACAATGCTGAGGGGTGGGAAATTGGAGCAAGGGATAGGCCAGGAGACAACATGCACACAACAAACAGCGACATCTGGACAGAGAAAGTCTCACAAAGCTATTGTCATGGCACATCTGTTGGAAACAAGAGGGGCCCTGGAAACTAACTCCAAGACCTACATCCGAGCTGCAGTGTCCTGCACAGAGGAGCTGATTTCATCACTCTCTGAAAGGAGGCACTGGGCTAAATTCAGTGCAGGGGAATCTTCTGAACCAGCTTCTGCTCTAAAACCTCAGGGTGTAGAGTAAAACCTGCCAGGCTTTGCCTGCAAAGGAACAGGGACTTGCTCCTGTTGCTTAGCCCCAGCCACCTGATCTCGGCTGTCAGAAGCAGAAGAGCAGGCAGTGGAATAACTATGTCATCCTCCCAGGAACCACCTGTGCTTGCAACAGCCTGTCCTGGCAGTATCAAGCAGTGCTGCCAGCAGCACAGACAATGGCATCACCGGTGGAAATGGCAGAGGCCATAAATGTGTCAAAGCCAGTCATCTGGGAAGCCTCAGCCCGGGAAGAGCCTGCTGCTTCTTAGCTGGGAGTCTATTCCATGCCATGCCAGCAAGATGAGCTACAACTTACGCTCCAGTCCACAGTGCTGCGTATCTGCCTCTCCGAGTCGCTCCTCAGGGCTAGTGCAGGGTTTGGCTGGGCTACCATGTGCTGGAGGCTGGATTTGGCAATTGCTTTCCTGCAAGACACAGGAGGGCTGGCTATTAAATCAAGGTAGGAGAAATAAATGTAAAGCACAACCTGCTTCTAAGATGCAACATGAGGCTGCAGCAGAAAAGCCTCCTAAGAACCAAGTGGCTAGTAATGAGGTGCAACTCCAGCACAGCTGGCTGAGGAGTACCTGTTCCTGTAAGGTAGCCCTGTGGGATGAAGAGGTGCTGGCCATGTTGCTGGCAGCTCAGCTGTGCCTAGCTGAGACAGACACCCTGTACCCAGCAAAAGGCACAGCCTGGGCCTGCTGGGTCAACACCCTCAGGGATGACAGTTACATTGCAAAACACCCTGGGAGTTTCCAGTGAGCTGTGATGGTGTGGCTGCCTTTGCAGGGACAATCCAGAGCCCCTGCTTCACAGCTCCCTGCAGCTCTCTCATACCAAGCCACCTCAGAGCCTGGGGTGTTTGCAGGGACCAGCACAACCGCCAGAATAAAAGCTGCTCTTTGTCTGCGGCTAGTGAGCTTCTCCCGGACGTGCTAGGGAGGAGGAAATCAGCAGGTGATCCAGCCAGCAAGAGAAAGTGTGCATCTCCAGACTACAACCAGACTTGCCATCTCTCTCTAGCCCCATTCTGGCAGGAGAGGACAACCAAAAGCCCCAGGGGCTACATTGAGAGCATCAGTGGCAGTGCTGGCCTGAGTGGAAGATGCTCAAGGTACACTATCAGCACTGCAAAACACTGATGGCAGCCAGGGCCAATGGCACTGAGTTCTTTCCGTCCTTCCCTACCAAGCCTGGGTCTGCACCCAATCTCTCCCCTCCCCAGGGCATTGCTCACTTGCATGCTGCCTCCATACATACAGCAGACGGGGACTCCAGCCATCCGGGGCAGCGTGGCAGGTGGACTCCAGTTTCATGCCCTCGGGGAGGGTGGCAGAGGGGGCCCCGGCTCCAGCCCCTCCCGCAGAGTGCTGGGCCAGCGGCCGTGGGTGGGCGGCGGGGAGCAGCCCAGGCCGGGGAGCATCACTGGAGCGCCGGCGGTAGCGGCCCGGCAGGCCGTCGGCAGCCCGGCTGTACGCACCCTCGGTGGGCAGGCGGTGGGAGGAGGCGCGGCGCAGGCAGCGCGGCCCCCGCGACAGCCGTCCCGCCTGGAGCGGCCGCGGCTGGGGCAGCAGGGCCAGCCACGTCTCCTCAGCCCAGCGCTCATGCTGGGCCTGCTCGGCTCCTGCTGCTGCACCGCCATCCTCCAGAGACTCGGATCTGGAGCTGTCACCGTGGGGAGTCCGGTCCCCCTCCTCTCCCATGGGAATGAGGCTGGCCAGGAGGACGGAGGGGCCCAGCAGCTGAGCATCAAAGGCTTGTGCTCCGCCCTTGCGCTTCGTCTGCACAGCGAACCTGGGGCTGAGGCAGGGCGGCGTGGTGCTGGAGCGGCGGCGGGCGCCGGGCCGCCGGCCCAGGCCCAGGCCCAGGCCCAGGCAGGAGGGGGATGGCTCTGGAGTGGCCGAGCCGCGGCGGCGCTGGGCCAGCACAGTGGAGGGCAGGCCCACCTGCGAGCGACGCCGGGCCTTGCTCGTGGGCACCGCCACCACGCTGCTGCGCCGCGGCCCCCTCCGTCCGAAGTGCCGCCTAAAGAAGGTTTCCATTGCAACCAGATGGTGGCTGTTCAAACAGAGACCAGGAATTAAGTAGGCTACCCCATGAGTCCTCAGGCCAGGCTGTGGGGGTCAGGGGAAAGCAGGAAACAGAGGGCTGAAGCAGCGAGTGGGGGACATGGCAATGCCACCCGGCACACACGGCAGGGTCCTGCTCCCCACAGCTCTACTGCTTCACGAATTTCACAGCTCAGCCCAGGGGGCTGTAACAGCAGGACAGGTGTCCCCACCTAGCCAGGACGCTTTGCATTCTCTGCCCTCTACTGTGGAATCAGTAGAGACCCTGCACCCCGAGGTGCCAATCAGCACTGGCAACTCAATTACCCCCATCATTCTCCTGATGTTCGTCCATCTGGTTTCTCCACAGGAACCAACCTAGGTAACACCAGTCCCACCAAATTTGCAGCAAATTGAAATTAAGCCCTTGTGAACCCTACACAAGAAAATGAACCAGGCAAGTAAAAGCAGTGCAGGCAGATTCAGTAGATCTGGCTAGCTCCAGTGCTCCCCTCTTCCAGAGGTAGTGGTTTGCTTCCCACTCTCCAGATGCCACCTCTCTTCAGCTGCTATAGAGGATTTATTCAAGGCCAACTCAAAAAAACCCACACCCATAGTTTGGCAGAAGAAAACTCCCGGCTCTTCAATTGCTCCCAGAGCAGAGGACTCTAATCATGGCAGCCTGCAAGCTCACACAAGCCACCACCACCGCTGTCAACTATTTCAGTTCTGTACAAGGCATCTCCGCTACCCATGAGGGTATGGGCATGTTGCTCACCCCTATGCTAAGATTGGCATCTGTTCCACTTGCTTCTCTCTTCCTCCCTCACTATGGTCTTTTATGCACATACTTGCAGGTCAGCAATACCAGAGAACCTACAGGAGAACACCCTGGCCCAAACTTCCAGTGTCCCAAGGTCCACACAAAGAGGCAAACTTGTCAGAAGCTTCTTCCCTTTTTTTTTTGGAAATGCTGTAAGATGGGACATATATTTCATTTTCTGGAGAAACCAGCATTTTTGATAGTGCTTGTAGCACAAGAAACCCATTGGGCTGTACTTTTTTTAAAATATATGAGTAAAAAGCTGGATTTGTGGTTTTGGAGAAGGCCAGGCATGGTTTGTACTCCTCCAGCCTGGCAGGCAGGGAAACCAGCTCTTTAGTTTCTATAGTCTCATCACCATGCCTGTATTCAGTGACGTAGCACAAAGAGAGAAGGAAGGAAGGAAGGACAGAAATGGCCTCCAGAGAGCAGCATCAGGGCAGCTAAAGCCTGGCTGAACTGAAAGCAAAACCAATGCATCACCTCTTCACAACTATTTCTCAAGTTCCACCACTGTAAGCAATGCAGGCAGGTACTTGGGCACCAGAAAGCTCAATCCACCAAGGCCCATTCAGCTTTTCAGAGGACAAAAGCACATTTTGCTGACGACCCTGCTTCCAGCTTGTTCCCAACACTGCAGTGCTCCATTCCTGTCCCCTCTCCTCATTGTCTGCAGGATGATGCACAGTAAATTGCACAGAATCTGAGAATCTAAACTTCCCCCACACAACCTGAGGGCATTTCCTCTTGTTCTACTGCTTGTTACTCAGAAGAGACAGGCCCCACACCTTGCTACAACCTCCTATCAGGTTGCTGTAGAGAGCAATAAGGTCCCCCTTGAGACTCCTTTTCTCCAGGCTAAACAACCCCAGCTCCTCTTAAGATTTGTCCTCTAGACCCTTCATCAGCTTCAGTGCCCTTCTCTGGACATGCTCCAGCACCTCAATGTCCTTCTTGCAGGGAGGCGCCTAAAACTGGACACAGGATGTGAGGTACTGCCTCACCAGTGCTGTGGCATACAGGGAAACAATCGCTTCCATAGTCCTGCTGGCCACACTCTTTCTGATACAGGCCAGGATGTTGGCCCTCTTGGCCACCTGGGCAAACTGCTGGCTCATGTTCAGCTGGCTGTTGACCAGCATCATTACCAAGAGGTGTCAAAAATTGTCTGAATGAATAAAATGTATTAAAAACACAAGTGAGAATGCTGCTTGGATGAGGCACGCTGCAACAGACTCTCTGGCCGGCCTTAGCTGCTGGGGGAGACATGCTCACCAACTGCACCCCAAATAAGCTGAACCACTGCTCCCTCCTGCCTCACATATTCCACCAGCATGAAGCTGCTGTACCACTTGCTGTGTTGCTGCTGTGGGCAGGAAGATCTCTCAACACAGCTTCCTTCCTTTTTGCACCAGAGTCTCGTGAGGAAATCTGCTAGACCCGCCTTGGTTTGACATTTATGTTTGAGTACTAGCTGATTATGGACCTTTTCATCTTCAGGGCTCTCTATAAGTGGCACATGGACTCAGGCTCTAACCACCAGTGGTGAAGGTTATTACAAGACCACTATCTGACAGCCCCATAACAGCAGGACATGGCAGCTCAGATATGCTGGATGAACATATCCCCACCTCTTGCATCTTACTTTCAACCTGAGCTCCAAATGGTGTACTGCAAGTGTTGAGAGCTGCTGCTGGCGCAGCAGATGGACAGACTGTCAGGGGCAGGGGTGCCCAGGATTGATATGCATCAGTAGAACTGCGTGCAGAGCAGCTGGAGAACCAAGCATTGGGCAGAGAGGAGCCAAGCCCTGGAAGCTCCTGGCCTAACACCAGGATGTTTCTGCGATATGCACTTTTTGCCACTGAAAAATGATGGAGAAGAGCAAGTACCTGTGGCTGCTCTGCAGACCATGTCGCTCGGCTCAGTTAGGTAAGGAGGATGGATGGTGGCAGCCTGGCATTTGCAGGGTCCAAAAGAAAGGAAGTACTGCTGTATGCACTAGGATATCAGCTCTACTTAGAAGCAGATACACCCTATGATTTTAATCTCCTCTTGCGAATAAGGAAGGAGACAGCAACTCTGGTCTGCTCATGATTTTCAATCAGAGCTCTTAGGAGGTGGGGTTTTTTTAATAACCAGACCCCTCAAAGCCTTCTACACTCCCAGCCTGGCCTTAATGGGCAGACACTGCTGAAGCAGGAACATGTCCCAGCAGAATCTAAATGCCCTTGGAAAGTACAACAGGGATCGAAGAGGAAAAACTTGCATCTTGTAACTTTGGTGGCCACAGAGCTTGTGGATCTGCTGATTCAGAGACATCTCTCCAGACATCGAGCAGCCATCCCTCATGTGCTGGTGGTAGTTCTAAAATCAGACAGACTGACCCCTATGGCTGAACATGTGGTGTCCATCATGGCTTAACCTCTTGTCCCCATCAGCAGGAGGATCTGGATATTCACCTCCTGTTTTGCTTAACTAGCCTCAACCAAACTCCTACATACTAAAATGAACAGGCCCTCTGTGCCCTTAGATACACAGAGTGATCCTGTGCCATATGCCTGCTTGGTCCTTCCTCCACATTATTATTCCCTCTGTTCCTTTAGCAGCCAGTTCTATTCCTGCCAGTGCCCAAAAGCAAGAGAGATCCTAAGTTACCTTTATACAGTTACACATCTGGCACCTATCTCCCAGCACCAAAGATGGCAAGAAGACCATACTGCAGGACACACCCGGCAGCAAACACACAAATCTCAAGCCATAGAGAAATCTGGACATGAAAAACACCATTAGCTCCTCCTGACCTTTCAGCAAATCTCCAATTAGTCGACTGGAAAGCATTTTTTCCAACCACAGGACTACAAGGGAAATGACTCTGAGTGCTTCGCCCTGTTCCATGACGAGCACCTGTCCTGATGGCAGCTGGCAGGGTTCCTGCATCCTGGATTGTTGTGGGTGCCAGGGAGCTGCTGTAGCACTGGAGCTGGCAGCATGTGAGCAGGAGCACATCTCAGTTTACAAGCTGTCTTCACCTGTCCTGGATGCTTGACTTGTACAGATCAACCACAAGGAAAGTGTAAGTGTTATTAATAGCCACCCCCACATGACAGCCAGACCTCCTGGACTTCTGCCTCTCTCTCTCTCTCTCTCTCCTTCCTCTATGACACTGGAGGGACTGGAAGACAAGAGCTCAGGAGCCCATCCAGATAGCTGATGCTCATCCCCACCCCACTGGCATACCACCACTTGCCTTCAGCCTTGGTTTCCATCACAAGCTTGCATATCCCACATCCCTCTATCAGTTCTGATATTCAATCTTCCCTTGCATGTTGCTGTCCTCACACCACCCTTGCTGAGATCCTGTCCCCATTCTCCCATCCTGCTTCCCATGCATCAGTCAGCAGAGTCTCTCTCCTTAGGCCTCCCTGGCCAGTCCTGTCTGATGGACCACAAAGAGGAACCTGCACAGATGAGGTGTGCTGAGGAAGGTGCCCCCATGGCAGATAGGGAAGGGAAAACACTAGTCAAGATATGGTGCAACCCTCAGGCTTTGGGTGCAGCAATCAGCAAGTTCCCAAACTGGGCAGTTTGTTTCTATTCAGAATTTCCACTCCAGCTGTCATCTCTCCTACCATCATGCAAATAAAAGAATCAGGAGCTCCCCCATGTTGGGTCCAGTATGAGCAAGCACAGGGGCAGGGAGGTTCCATGCAAACCATGAGCCTTTCAAAGCATCACAAGAAGTGAGCTATGGCCTGTGCTCACCTATTTTAGGATTCATACATTTGACCTATTGCAACAAGTGCCACCACCTATACGGGCCACAGCACCTCATTCCCAGGCTTCTGAGCAGGAGCATGGCATTCCCAGGGCAAACCATGACTAAGGACATCCTCAGTTGCACTGTCACTCTGTGGAGGAGGAGATTACTGCTACCGTAAGGTTGCCCTAGCAGGGCACTCAGAAGGGAACAGGTCTCCACGTACCTCTCAGCAAGCCCTGGGCTTGATCAAGACGAATTCAGACCTCTCTCCAAGCGAGAAAGCAAGGAAAGTGCTTAGAAACCAGCTGGTGCTCAGATGCATGCAGCTGCAGAGGATCTCCTCCCAGTCCTAAGGACCTTGAGGTCTCTGCACGTGCTACACAGTGGGCCCTGCCAGGGCTCCTGGGCATGGACACTGAGAGCAAGGTGCCCCTGGCAACATATAAGCAAGTTTGCTAACTTGCTCAGAAAGCCTGCCAGTGTCAATGGGCACTCTGGTTGACCAGCCTGGAGGCCCTGGGACAGCACTGCTTCACAAGTGATGGGCAGCCTCATCGATTTGGCCTCTGTACCCATCTTGCACATGGCTCAGCAATAGTAAAACTCACAGCCTCCTGCTCTCATACACAGACACACGTGCTTCACAGTGTCACAGCAGTGCCAGCGCTGGGGACCTGACACAAATACCCTGTCACATCCCAGAGATGAAAGGCTAATGAGACACCTGCATAAGATGGCCAGAAGCACAACCTGTCCACAGGCTTTATTTCAGGGGACAGGAATTTCACAGAGCACCTCAGCACTACCATTTCAGCATCACTTCTCAATGCTGGTGCTCTGGGCAGATCACCACCCAGTCCACACCAGGGATGAGACATAGGCACTAACTTTAAACCCACACCATTTTTGGGTATTGACAGTGAGTCAGGAGCCGGGGACACCACATGGAGGAGATGCAGATGCTAAGCTGCCTTCTTTGAACAAGCAAGTCAGGGGGACAGACGCAGCACGTGGAACCAGCAGCTGCTGTGCAGGGGGGTTGTAGCAAGGCAAAGAAATGAAACACCACAGCTCTGCAGTTTGTCATGGGAGGCTTCTCCAAGTGACAAAGCCAGGTGGAAGGCTACTGCCTCAATCAAAGCAAGACAAAAGCCATCCCACTCTCACGCCTGGCCCTTCACAAGAAAATGTTCTCAAGTTTGGTTTTCTGGGAAGAATAGGGCTGGGAGCAGAAGGATCTGAAACTTTTTTTACAGTTCCCAGCATTATCCCAACATCCTTCTTGTGGTAGCTCCATCCTGCCTCACCTCAAACTCTGTATGACGCTCTGGTGCCACATCCCTTTCACTGCCTTCTCAGGGCAAACCTGAGATGTCCTTCATGGTACATCTGCCAGACTAGCTCAGATCCTCCACTTACGCTTCATGAAGTCAAAAGTTCGCCAGCCCTAAGGTTCAGAGTAATGTTCCCATAACAACAATGAGATTTCCTTCCCAAAACCCATTGAAGACAGTGTTTTGTCCTAATTTAAATCAAAGCCATTTCCTTAGAGTCTCCTGGGCTGACTCTGGGCATTCATATGCCTTGACAACTTTCCACCATCATAATGTTATGAAGTTTATATGCCACTACAGTAAATAATCTGCCTCCTGGCAATCAAGAAACCTGACAGCACTGATATAAACAATCTGTTGCTGCATTTGGCTAAGGAGCCAAACAGCAAGGCTGATAGCCTCGAGCTGTGAATTAACCGGGGATGAAAGCAGAGTGTGAGCCACTATTATCAGCAATGCAAGGGTCAGGGGAGAGGCTGGCCACGCAGTTTCTATTTTGGTCCCATCATCAGGACCAGCAATGCAAGCTGGGAAGGACTCAGAGTTTCTTCTCTCTCTCTCTTTGAGCTTCCTTTCCAGAGTGGGGAGCTTAGCAGGGTGTCCTGGTGGTTTGGGTGCACAGCCTGTGCTTTCTTTTGCAGATTCCCATTATCATACCCAGTGCTGGTCCCCTCCTTCAGTATGCACAGCTATGTGCTTCACAAGGCGGGATGTGCTATTTAAAGCGTGGCCAGCCCCACAGCCCAGCTCCTAGAGCAGCCTCAAAGTTTTTCCCCAGCACGCAAGGACGAAATCCTGGTGCAAGGATAACTACTGTGCACAGTGCTGCCCCAGGCAGGGCAATACACAGCGTCTGCTCATGGCAGCAGCCCCAGAGAGGAGGCATTGAACCTGGTGGGGCAGAGATCAACAGCAATTCCCAGGGCTAGTAAGTCTCTGCACCTCCCAAAACTCAGGAAAGTCTCAGGCACTCAGCAACAGGCACTGATCACAGAAAGATGGGAGTCACATGCCTCCCCTCTAGCTCACCGCAGGGATAAGGAAGGGCGTCCCACTGCTCCTGGCTGAAGAGGGGAACCACAGTGACACCAGCACCAGAGGATATGCCGAAAGCCCACAAGTCTGTCCTACTTTCCTAAACTATCTCAGGGCAAAGTGAGTGAGGACTGGGGGTCCTGGCAAAGTGCAGGCTGGCTCCCCATACCACTGTCCTCTGCAACTTGAGAATTCCTGCTGTCCACTCCCATGCCACATGGATGCAGAATAGGTGGTTGGAAACATTCCAGATCCTGCCAGCCCAGGGATCCTGCCATACCGGCAGGGAAACCCCAGGGAAGCAACAGTCAGGCACCACCGAATGCCACAGGGGCTCTGTTTTGCAGAGACCCTGCCTCAGCCCTGCAGGCCACTTGTAGCCTCAGGGGCCTGCTCTGGCAGCAAACAACATTCAGCAGAAGCAAGGCTGAGGGTCTAGGGGATGACTCTGGGGTCTGCCTCCCCCCGCCTTGCCCGTCTGGTCTGGATCCCAGTGCCATACCTACAGACTAAGCGCTGGCTCTCGCCCCAGGCCACTTCCCATCCCCCACCCAACACAAACAAAAGCAGCAAACGAGGACACGAGCAAGAAGAGGCGCAAAGAGAAGGGGAGCGCGTGGGGAGAAGCCCCGTGACCTGATCCGGAGCGGCGCAGGGATCCTGCAGGTGCCGAGCGGGTGGCGGTGGCCGCGCAGCAGCAGCGGGCCAGCCCTCCCCTACCAAGTCCTAGTTTGGAGAGTGAGTGCTTGGCTTCTCCCTGCGCTCCTCCCCGCACTGCAAGCCCTGACAGCGCTCGCTAAAACAACCAACCGCACTTCCTCTCCGAGCAGCCCCCAGGCAGCTCGCCCCGGGCCGCCCGTGCGTGCACCAGACGGGGCCAGAAAGAGAGGGGTCCCCCGCCACCGGCTGCCTCCAAACACCCAACTGCAGCTCGGGGATGGCACCGCTTCCCTGGGAGTGGCAGGGGGAGGACAAGAGGAGGAACCTGCCAGAGGGGCAATTCTCTCCCGCCTCCTTGGGACCTGGATAAGTTTGCACAGCTGATAAGAGCCAAGCCCCCTGCCATACGCTTTCGTGCGCAGCAGGTAACTTGCTCCTGAATTATGGACAGTCTTTCCTCCAGGCAGGTTCTACAGACGTCGCAGGAGCTTTTTGTCTCCCTTTGTTGCTAAAACCCACCATGGGACCCTCTGGTAACCAGGCTGGGGACTTCCCCGTCATGCTTCACCACTCTCCGGGTCCCCCAGCTGTCCCTAGGGACATGCTCCGAGCCAAACACAACGCAGCGCCCTTTTGGGGTCACAAAACCCATCTCCGCTTTGGTCTTTGTAGAGAGGGGAGAGAAGGTCACGCCTACACGTCACCAACTATTGTTATTTCGGTCATTTACCCCGCAGCGGGAGCCGATAGCCACCCACGGGCCGTAGTGAGTCAGTCAGCCCGGGTGGCTGCAGCTCGGACCCTGTCCTTTCACACCCTGCCCCCTCTCCCTGCTCCTTCCCCTTGCCTACATGTCACGGCTAAAATTAGGCAGGAAGCTCTTCTCTGTGTGTAGGAACGTGCATGTGTTTGGACCGTGCCCAGTGCTCCTTGGGGCCTGGAGAGAGACTACATTAACACGACCATAACAAAACGTCATGGAGGCTGGAGCCAGCGCAGCGAAGGCGGCCAGCTGCCTTCCCTGATGGGCGTCTTGAAAAGAGTTCACAGCAAACCATTAACCAGAGGGGAGCCAGGCCCGAAGGCTGAGCTGCCACCTCCATCTCGGCAGAAGGAGCAAGTGGCCTTTGTGAAGCAGAGGGAGAGGCAGGGGTGGACGAGGACACATGAGCAAACCTCTCCACCTCCAAAGCTGCTGTGGGGATTGAATTCAGTCCTTTTCTGACAACGCCAGAGGGGAAAGGCAGCTGGAGATACCAAGGGCAGGCAGGAGATTCTCAGTCCTCTCTTCCCTCAAACCTGGCAGCTGATAAAAGGACGAGGGTCCTTTCCCTGCACACATCCTTCAGACTTCCTTTCCCACTGCCAGGAAAGAACCAGCTGCCACTAGCAGTCAAGCAGCAACCAGCATCCTCTCAGTCTCAGGGTGGCCGTGTTGCCAGCTGCAGATGAGCCCCTAGAACAGTTCCCCAGTCCATCACTGAGACCCACTTACTGGGACTGGCAGGATGTTTTATCACAGGGGAAGTTAAAAACGTTCTATAATCAATCATTCAGTACAAAGTAGCCTGGTAAAAGAGGTATGTGCAGTTCCTTTCTAGACAAGGGAATTACAGAATGGTTTGGGTTGAAAGACACTTGAAAGGGCATCGTGTTCCAACTCTCTGTCATAGGCAGGGACACCTTCCACTAAACCAGGCTGCTCCAAAGCCTCATCCAGCCTGGCCTTGAACACTTCCAGGAAGGGTTCAAGCTTCCAGCTTGTCTCCAACCGCCCTGTGCTCACCCTGCTCTCCCTCTTCCCCATGGTCTGTGCACAGCAGACACCCCTGCTGACATCACCTGCTGCTCCTCACCCCTACCACAGTCCTACCTTCCTCCTGGGCTGGCAGGATCTGGACTTGAAATGGAAACAACCTGGAAGGGTGACCGTGGAATATTCCAGCTGGCCCCAAAATCCCTTGCAGTCAGCCAGACCAGCAAGAGACCAGGTCACTAATTCTCCAAGTCCCTTTCCCTGGAAACAGCAAGAGCAGCAAGCCTAAGAGCTCACTCCTCAAGACAGCCATGCACACCTTCTTTTTGTCATTCTCCTCCTTCCCCCATGACTTACTAAGCCCTCAGCCTGTAAACATGCACATGGGTGAATGGGTCGCAACAGAGACCTTCGGCTCTCTGTGCTGTTGTCACAGGTTTCAATCTGCTGTTTTCAAGCAGAAACCACTGCTCCAAGGCGAGAGGCTCCCCAGTCCCACACAGCCCTGAGCAAGACTTTCCAAGTGCGGAGACCCTGGTCCCACGCACCTGAAACCACATCACAAGGGGCAGCCCCTGCAGGTGTCTGCAAGGGGCAGGACTGCTCAGCATCCCTGAGAAACCTGGTCCCCAGGGATCTCTCCACACCACAAAGCCTGAGACATGAAAGACACCTCCCAAGCCTTCATCGTGACCCTGTGACTAAGCAAAGCACATGCTGACTTGCCACACAAATGGAATTTGTTGGTTTAACTGTGAACCTGTTACTGGTATCAAGTCTAACCTTTGGTTTCACTTTTTCACCTCGCAGCAGCAAGTGGCTGTCTTTTTCTTCTGCACTTCACATCAAAATTAAAGTAACGCCTTTTAACCATGTTAAATCTATCATTTTTTGGTTTTGCTGAATGTCAGCTTGTCCCTCTGGTACAAATGGGAGGGCAGAAGGAAAAGCTGATTTTTTTTTCTCCTCCACCCTTTTTTTCTAAATGCCTTCAGCATATCTGCTCTTATGGACTTCCTTTTTCTTCTGCAGCAACACTGATGGGCTTTTTTCTCCCATTGGCCTTCAGAAAGGAGATCCCAGGTGAAGAGGCAATGCTAGTGCAGAGAGTAAACCATTGTCCCCATCCTGGAATGAACTAACACTTTAGTACTGACTTGCACCACAGAGCTGCCTTGCTTTGCTCCCCAAGTTTCTCTGTCCTCCTCCCATGCCCATAGAGCGGCACCAGCTGCTCCGGAGACCTCCAGTGTGGGGGGAGCAACCCAGACTCCAGGTGCAGAGGTTGTGTGCGTGCTGTTGTGTGGCTCTGAGTGCTACCAGGACACACAAGCCTGTGCAGCTAACAGCTGCCTCGGCTGGAGGCTTGTCTCTGAGCATTAGCCAGTCCATGGCAGCAGCTGACCAGTTTAGGCCATCAAGCTTACCAGCCACTTCAGACATGGCAGCACAAAAAAAGCTCCTCACAGATGCTTTGCCAAGCCCTTCCCTGCAAAAAGAGGAAAGCAAAATCAGGAGCGAGGAGTAAAGCGACCCTGCAGAGGGGACATGTCACAACACCCAGCTGAAGCCAGCCGCGGCGAAAGGGCTAAAGTTGCTCAGCAGAGTACCAAAGAACTCTGAAGAGCGACCATGCCCTCTGGTGTTCAACCCAAAGCTCTTTGGACCTCACCAAAACCCATCCACCTCCCCTTTGCAGAGCACTAACTGGCTGCATTGCCTCTTGCTCCCAAGACCTCCAATTACAGGACTCCCAAGCAGCCCTGGGACACAACAATGTTTCGACTAAAAGGGCAGGCAAACTGGAGACCAATGGGAAAAGTCCGAAAGGCCCAGGATGTCATGTAGACAGGGTGATACCCAGAGAAACTGTACAGCAGAACCCACAGAGTAGCAGTCCTCAATGAGGATCTTCTACTGTGGCACTTGCACATGTGCAGCCCAATCCAGGCTGATGTGCTGCTCTGCAAATACTGTGGCGTAGGGAGCCTGAGAATGCACCTGAGACTTGTCCCTACTTTCCCATCTCCTCAGGAGCATGTGTGAGTGAGGTGTTGGCTAGCCCAGGAATTGGCTCCCACACAGCAACTACGTCCCAACAATGGTGATTGTCTCCCAAACCCTGATTTTCCACAATTCTTGGCAGTCGCAGCCCTACTGAACTTCAGGCTGCTTCAGCCATTTGACTAAACCACCCTAAGTGCTGTCACCTTAGGTCTTCCAAACACTCAGCATGCACTGGGTATAGCTGCTCATGCCCACGATGGCTAGGGCATAGAGGAGGAAGACCTCAACTGACCTTCAATCCAAACACCAGCAGAACAAGAGCTGAAATGTTAGTTGATGGAAGTCCAGCAGCAAGCTGCCTTCTAGAACGTGGTTAGTGACACAGGCAGCAGACAGGCAGCCTAGCTTTCAGCAGCCTTGGTTAGTACAACACAAGAGGGTGAGGCGGGGTGAGATGTGGGTGGCAGGGAGGAGAGCTCTCGAGAAGAAATGTTGCGGCAGCTGCTGGGACTGCACAGCCTGTGCAAGCCAATAAAAATGCCACATACTTATATACCGCCGGCCAGTGCTTTATCCTCCTGGATCCCCATCGGCCGGGCTGGTTGCCCTGGAGACAAGGGAAGACACCTTTGTGGGGCAGGTGGAGTCTAGGGACACAAAGACAGTGGTCAGCAAGCACTCCCCATGAACATACCTGGCCACCCAGCACTACCCTCCCCCTCCATAGTTTTGCTGCCCTAATGCCATCCCTCCACCTCACATGCTCTTCCCTTGCCTTGGCATTTGCAGATCCTGGGGGCTCCAATGGCACCTGTGCCACTGCCCCTGCTGTCAGCCATGGAGGTCAATGCAGGCAACATGCCCACACAGCTGGGAGTCAGCAAGGCCACTTCTCTCTTAGGAGCCAGTCAGCAAACATCAAGCACCACATTCCTGCTTTTGGGATACTAACCCAGCCCCGTTCAGAGTAACCTCCATCCTAACCCAGCCGGCTGCAAGAGGGCACAAAACTCAAGGACCAGGGCCAGGCTGGCACAGAGAGGAAGCCCTCCTTCCCTTCCTCATCCCTTTTGCTGGTGTGGCTCCTGGAAGCCTTCATTCACCTCAGCTGCTGGGTCCACACATAGATGTGAATTTCAAATAAATCACGAAGGCACCCTCCAAGCCTTGCACAGAGGAGCACTGTTTGGGCAGGGCAGAGCAGCTCACCTGCTGCCGACCCTGCTGGCTCCTGTACATAGGCACAAAGCCCTAGGAGCCCTGACCCACCACCAGCCAGGGATTGGGGAACAAAGCTCTTGTTGACCCAGTGCAGATGGAAAGCATTTTTCTTGATACCACTCTGATATTTGCCCCCACCACATCTGCTTCCTCACTTGTTCAAGCAACAAGAAAACCTGTGGATGGGTAACATTGTTTGAGCTCAGGTGAGGAATCCTCACCAGCAGCCTTTGCTGGAGCATCTCCTGGCCCTACGCCAAGCTGTAACCCTGCCGGGAGCTACACTGGGGAGTGGGGTACCTCCTTCCATGCACCCTGACAGCTCTCACAGGACAAAAGCCTTGTAGCTTCTTAATCCTGCCATCTGCCAGCCTCCAATGGGTGCAAAATCCCTGCAGAAAACACTCCCCACCCCCTGCCACATTTCAGCAGCATCAGCTGCCATGCACCTGCTGCTGGAGTGCCCCACGCCACGTCCCCTTGCGTGGTGACCTCAGGCTTGGGCAGTAAGAGGCTTAGCCCTGGATCTGAGAGGCTCCTGGCCAAGGCCAGGGTGGCAAGGCAGGACGAAATACAAATAATCTGACCGAGTGGGAACTTTCACACGGAGGGGCCAGCATGTGGCTGGCTGCATGGCCCCCTGCTCCCTCATTGGGATGGCTACAGACCATGCCTGGAGGCTGGGAGGTCAGGAGAAGACTCTCAGCTCTCTTGGGTACTTCTGCCCCATGACTCTCTTATCTTCACCCAGTTGTTGAGTCCTGTCCGAGAGTGGGACTCTCCATAGCCAGAGTGGGGTCTGGCTCTGGATCGACACCTGGGCTGCCAATAACAAGCAAGGGATGGGCTGTTCTGGCACCCATGTTTCCTGTGGAAGCCAAGGTGCACCAAAACGAGGGGAAAACCTTCTGTAGGATGGCTCTGTGTTAGGTGCCTTAACTTCCTGGACCAGCCAGCCAGCAGGGACATGTGACTCTCTGCAAAGCCATAGCATGTGTCGGAGCCGGCTGCTCCAGCACCACACAGCCAAGATGCAGCTGGGAAGCAGGGAAAGGGAGATGGGGCGAGCAGAGCCAGGGAAAGGGTGAACACAAAGCTCTTGCCTGTTGGTGCTGGGTGGGATTTTCATGCCTCTCTGGCTGGGTCCCCCCTTCATGGAACTGGGACTAGAACCTGCCATGAGCCAGCATCCTGAGGTACTGCTAGGGGGGTGGCAGCAGCCCATGAGGCACACTAAAGGCACGTCCTACTAACCTGGGGCACATAGAGGCAGCCAAAGGGCAGGACGACCTCCAGACAGACCTCTGCCTGCTCCCAGAGTGGGGCTTCCCACACCAGGGCCACATACCTACCAGTCCGCACCCACATCTTGGGCAGCATCCCCCAGTCTCCCCAGAGACAGGCCCCCAGCTCTCACAGCTGGGCAGGGCTTCTTCAAGATGGGGCATGCTTGGCTCATTTCCCCAGGCCCTAAATCACTGGGAAGGGCTGACAGTGTGAGACGGGCAAAGCTCAGGCAGGCTTTTTTTCAGGCGTGGGAGCAATGGTCACAGGTAGAAACTGAAACTGGCAGTCTAATCCAGACAGCACAACCTGCCCAGCAGGCAGTGCTGAGACAGGAGGCCCATTAACTCCTACTGTCTGGTACAGCAAGGACTGGGAAAAGATCCTCTCACTTCCTCATCATGGCACAATAAGGAAGACTTTCCCCTAGGGGAAGAGCTCACAGTTAATTACAAAATTAACACCCTCAGGCATCAACTTCTAAACCAAAGGCAGCGGGGAAAACGGCCCTGGGTCTAACACATACATCCAGTGTGGACATCCATCTCTGCTGGGCACTGGCCTTGCCAGCACAGCCTCCTTGCTTGCCTTGCCAGAGCTTCACCCTCCACTTGGTGTCCTGATGGGGAGAAGAAAGCTTCCCAACTCTCAAAGAGAGACTGCAGCTGCTGCTGGGTCTGCAAGTTGCAACAGAAACACAGGGTATTACTTTTGTAATATTGGAGAGCTGGCCCAGGGAAAGCTCTCAAATTCAGGATCACAAAGACAGAACCACTTATTCCCCTGGAGCCTGGTGCCAGCCCAAAAACCAGCAAGACAGGTTTCCCCTATTTCCACGTCTTGTCCATGACCCCAAGTCAGATCTACACCAGAGTCCCTAGCTCCAAAAAGTCCCCAGCAGAAGCCATTCACATCCTGCCAGTCCCCATCTCTTCCAAAAAAAACTGTTTATGAGGTCAAGGGGCCTCAGCCTGCAGCCCTTGTTTTCTTCTTGAGCTCAGCATCTCAAAGTCAGCACCAGTTTAAAAGAACCAGCAAGCAAGTGACTGAGTGGCTGAGAGACAACTCAGGAGCTTCAGCTCATGGAGTCACTTGGGAAAAAGAAAACAGAGCTCCACCAAAAGCAGAGCTGCAAGTTCAATTTAAAGGCTTCGCCAGGTCTCTGAGGAGACTGTCTGCTCTCCAGGTATGGCACAATGATGAGTGAAAGAAATTTCACTGTATTTCCCCACCACTGGCCAGAGCTCAGGTTGTCTTTCATGAGAGCCATTGCAAAGGGCTGGCTTTTCCTTGTGAGCACCTCCTTAGTCTCCCAGGGGATCAACACAGTTCCCAGACTCTCTCTACTTGCACTATCCATGGCTCTGCCTCTCCCCTTGCAAAGACCTGTGCCTGCTTCCCAGTGCCCAACTCTCTTCCCACTGTTTTTATTCAAAGTAGGAAAGAGGTCTGTCATTCTCCCTCCTCTCAGCCCCTTGAGGAGATTATAGGGTTTCCTGGAAACGATGCTCCATCTCCTAAGAAGATTAGTGGAAGGTGTCCCTGCCCATGGTGGTGGTGGGGGATGTGTTGGAACTGGATGATCTTAAAACTCTCTTCCAACCTAAACTGTTCTATGATTCTATGATTAAAGATCCTGACACCTTTTCCAGCACTGGCACATGTCACAGTGGCAGCCCCTGCTCTGATCTTGGGAGGGCAGTGGAGCTGCCAGTGAGTGCCAGAAACTGGTGAGACAAGGCAGACAGGGACCTGAGCTGGCAGTCGCCCCAGCCACTCTCAGCTGAGAGGCTGCACTGGCTGCCAACAGGTATGGCTGGTCAGGGTGCCCAGTGCTTTATTTTTTCCCCTGGTGAGATAAAAAGTCCTTGAGCTGCCCCACAGGAGGTCAGGCCCTGAGCAGAAATCACAGTGCAAACACATCAGCGGAAACAACTCTCCCAGCACATCCTATCTGCTCTGCAAACAATTCCAATTGTCACCAGAGGGAACAGGTGGGGATTCCCACATGCAGACACGGGCCTGGGCCCAGCTAATGCCACCCCATCACCGGTGAGCAGGACGGAGAGAAGGGGCTGGAAGGTTTCAGAGCTAGAGGCACACAAAATCTGCATGCATGAAGCAGGAGTAGGAAGACGATTGCTCAACAGCTAGCTGGCACAAGGTGCATTGTGAAAAAGCCTGTCCCGAGGGAAGCACTGCTCTCAGCCTGCCAGCACACAGAGCACAAACTTCAGGCTCCTTACCATGTCTGGATTTCCCCCAGGGCGCCTGGTGCTTACTCACTGCACAGCCCCTCTACTGCATCTGCACAAGGGAAAGCAGGCCCAAGGACCAGCAGGTTTGAGGGGTACCCCCACAAAGCAGAGATGGGAGAGGCTGCACTGCTGTCCCAGTAGAACATTGTCCCCAGCTTTCACATGGGTGCAAGCATCAAGCTGTAAGAAAGACAGCTACAAGTGATTCCCCAGAAAGAAGTAGGCGGGTGCTCAGCTCAGTTTCTTGAGTGCCGTTTACCCACAGGCTGTGCCACCCACACACTTTCTCTGGGGCAATGGCAGATACCCCCAGCCTCATGTGCAGGCTCCAGCATCAGGCCTGCCAAAGGGCCACAGTTAAAAACTCAGTTCCATACTCTGTGCTGGACAACCATCTGCCCACTGGTGGATATGCTCTCCGCTTATGCTGTTGCACCAGACTGAGCCATTACAGATACCTCTTTTCAGTGGGGATGTGTTACAGATCCTGAAGCCTGTAGAAAAGACCCATTTCAGAATCCCAGCTCTCCAGCACAGGGGAGAGCAAGAAACAGGTTTTGTCCCCAGCATTTGCACTCCTTCCCCGGAAAGGGTAAACAGTGCGGTTCACTCATAGCAGAAGAAATGGAGCACCGAGAAAGGCAATTTAATCCTAACCACCTATTATCTGATCAGCCCCAATCTCTTTATCAGCCCAATTAAAAGAATTACGCGTCCACGGCCCAGATGCATGCATTGTGCACTTGTCCCTGTCAGCTTAGAGCCAATTATTCCACCCTCCTGTAAGGCAATTACAAGGTACAGAAATAAGCCTGCTTGCAAAACACGGGACTAAGGTACCACCGGAGGCCAGAGCTTGGGGCCCCATCCTTCTGTTGCTTGAAATGCCCTCAGGGCTCACCTGCCTTGAAGACAAGAGAGATCGTTTTGCCACTTTGTGGACCTCTGCCTCCCCTGGCCATGCCTCCCTGTGTCACTGCAGGCAGAGCCCAGTAGTGCATGCCCACCTCAGGAGACCTCTCTCCTTGAAGACAGGGCTCCCCAGAGACCCACCACTGCCAGCAAGCAAGCTCCTGCGTATTGCCTATGCTTTCTCTAGACCTGCTTTTCAGCCACTCATGCTCTGAGTAACGCTCAGATATAAGAGGGTGCAAAATTCCTCACTGATGGCTGTTGGAAAGCATTCGGGGTGGGGGGTGGGTAGGGGCTGGTTGTACTTCTTGACAAAAGAAAGTGCAGCACAGCCTTCCCCTCTAATTCCCTCGGAGGAGGTGAAGAAACTTCACATCAATCTCTGCTCCAACGCTCAGGTGGGCATGAATTCAGTGGCGTGCAGCCAATTATCCTGCATGAGTTCCCACTGAGTCTACCTCCCACAGGCACGTGTGGAAGCCCCTTCAATCTCAGAGGTCCATGGGAATCTCTCTCCTCACTACCCTGCAGCTCTGGGTGCTGTGTTTGTCATCCTGATCCAGAAGGAACTGGGTCCCTCCATCAGCAGCAGAAGAGCAAAAGAAGTATCCATGCAGCAAACAATCCAACAGGCATTTCCAGCCATCCTGGAGGGCCTGCTGCCCCCTTCAGCTCAGCACCTCCTGCTCATCCCACATTGCCTCTCCATCATGTGTCCACACTGCCAAAGGTCGTTCACATGTGGAGAACTTCCCCTTGGCTCTGATATACTCTGCAGTAACGGCTGCCTGAACCCCTGGGAGTCAGAAAGAGATGCCATGCAGTTTTGAGGACAGGCCAGAGACTGCCAGCAGCTCAAGGCAGCCGCTGCCGATAGAGCAGAAGAGAACACCGCTCTATGGTGGAACGACCTTGCAAGGCATCCACTCCCAGTGGATGTGGAGATTGAAACTGGGGCCTTTCTCCTCCACTCAGCACCTGTGACACCACCTGGGTGCACTGCATCCTGCTTCAGCTGTTCCCATATGCCAAAAATGCTCATGAGTAAGTTCGTCACAGAACCATCAAGATGGCTGAGGGCAGGAGTTAGCAGACACAAGAAGGGGATGAAATAATGCGGTTTGGGCAGCAGAAGAGAAGTTTAAGAAGGTCTATTATCACTATCTTCAGCAACCCGATGGGAAGGTACAGAGAACATTGAGCCAGATGCAGCTCAGAGGTGCACAGTGACAACCTGAGAGAGAACACACACAGGCTGCAACAAGGGAAACTGAACAGTTACCAGAAGAAAAAAAATCCCAAGAAGCTGAACCACAGGAGCAGGTGTCCATGAAAGCTGTGCTCTCCCCACCCTGGTGACATTTAAAACTCAGTATCAGCAGTCTTAATCAAACTCGACCCTGCTTCGAGGCAGCAGGGTAGACCAGGCGATCTCCAGTGGTCCCTTCAGACCTCAGTTATTCAATGTTGTCGCAGGCTGGTAGGGGCATGACTTTGCTTATACGGTCCAAGAATCTTCCAAATTCTACGAGGCCAACAGCCAGGCAGAGGGAGGCGCGAGGATCCCAGCTGGCTCTGGGAAGGAAGCATGTGAAGTCGGGATCCCAGCTGCTGGAAGCCGGGATCCCAGCGGGCAGCACGGGACCATCACAGCCATCGCCCGGCGCGGCAGGACTGCCAGTCTGCCGAAACACGGGAAGGGAGCGCGGGGATGGAGACAGGCGGTTCTGAGCGGGTGGAAGCGAATCCCCAGCAGATGCGGCTCCGACTCCACGGGGAGGACAGCAGGCGCAGCGAGAGCGATGCTCCACAACTTCTTTCCCCTACTGCTCATGCCAAGAGCTCGAGAAGAGGCAAACGCAAACTCGGACCGCTCCATCCCCACACTGTGCGCGCATCCCGCGTATGCGCTCAGCCGGGGTCAGCCCGTCGGCCGGGCCTGGTGCGCCGGCGGCTGACGGCAGTCCGGCGGCGGGAGGCTCGCCAGGAGCCGGTGCTCCGCCGCCTCCGTTCCGGATGCTCCAGCCAAGCGCAACCCCTGCCCCGGCGCCCAGCCCGCTCCGGCCCCGCTCCGCCGCCAGGTGCCGGGGGCTCGGGGCAGGCACCACCCAGACCCGCCCGCCCCGCCCGGTGCTCACCTGCGCCCGAAGAGTTTGAGGCCGGTGAAGCGCTTGTTGCTGTGCCGGCGGCCCAGCAGAGCCGGCGGCGGCGGCCCCGACTCGGGCTCGGCGCCGCCCGACGCCCCGGAGGAGGCGGCTGCGGCGGCGGTCTCGGAGGAGGCGGCAGCGGAGGGCGAACCGCCGGGCGGCGGGGGTAGAGCCGCCTCCATGGCCGGGCTCGGGGCTCGGCGCCGCNGAGCGGGAGCGGGTCCGGGTCTGTCGGCGGGGCCCGTCCCGTGGCCCCGCGCCCGGCGCCGCCAGCTCAGGAAGCCGCGCGTCAGCCCCGCCGCCGCTCCGCGAAGATGCTCGGCGGCAGAAGCGGAGCCTCCCTCCGTCTCCGCCTCCCATTGTTCACCACCGGACGGGGGGACGGAGCCAACAGCCCCGCCACCTCCACCACCGCCCTCTCCGGGGACCGGGAGCCACCGCCGGCCTTGCTCTTACTCAGGCCGGCGAGCGCCTGCCCCGCTTCTCCCCGAGCCCAGGGGCACCTTGGCCAGCCGGTCCGCTCGGCATGGCTGCCAGTGTAGGCAAGGAGCGACTCTCCCAGTCCTCCTTTGCATGGAAAATCTGCCGGCCACAATGGCACATTCCCCGCTTCCCGAGTGTGGAGCCAGGCTGAACGCCAGGGCTGCTTGGGCAGGACACTGTCTGTCTGCCCGCCCCAGGGTGCTCCTGCTGACCCTTAATACCCTGGGCCAGGTCCGGCTGGTGACCTCGAGCACAAGCTGTGCCCAGGCCGGCTGGTGGGGATGAGGACACACCTTCCCGCTCCTCAGGAGCCCGACGGCCCAGTCACAGTCCCGCTAGCCCCGTGTGCTCGCAGGGCGGGCGTCAAAAGCACCTGCGTGGCCCTGTGACATCCTGGCTGGGAGGTTGTGCTGCGCAAGCCCAGAGCTGGCAGAGGAGGAGGGAGTGCTGGCGAGGCACTGGGCTAGCACGGGAAGGTTTCCCCCCACCCACCGAATCACGAGTTATCAGCACCAGCACCTCAGTCCCCCAAGAGTAAGAGAAAGGCGGTAGAGCCCAGCTCGGTGGGTACCTCGTATCTGCGTCGCCCGGAGGGCTCTGGGGAACGTTCCAGGAGCGATGCCGCCACATCTGCCGCAGCACGAGCTGGTGCGCTCAGCCAGCCTGGGGTTCACTCTCGCTCTTCCTCCCCCAGCAGCTGCTTTCCGGAGTCATCCTGAGGGCAGGTCCCTGGCAGTGCTCAGCCGCCTGCCCGGGGCCTTGGCTTTGTTTTGCACCCTCCACCTGGTTCCTCTCTCTGCACTTCCTGGAAGTGTGAGGGCGGCTGTCATCGCAGCCGACTGCGCAGCGCTTCCCTCGGCGCCGGCCACCTCCTCTGCCGGGTCCTCTCCAGCGAAGCCTTGCATGAGCCCTCAGCAAGCAGGAGCACGCCCTGGCACGCCAGGATACGCGCCGAGGAGCCGCACCTCCCTTGCTGGGCGGCTCTTTGAGTGCCTCTGGACTTGAGACAGCCACCTCTCCCGGAGCTGCCTCAGCACTGCCTTGCAAACCGGGCCACAGCAGTGGCAGTCCTGGCCAGCCACCCTGTGCCATGCACGGCACCACAGCACTCAGCCCCTGAGAGTGTGGATCTTCACTGTGTGGTGGGTCTAAAACACCCTCCAGCCATGAGCATCTGCTCACTCTTCACTGGAGTTTGTTGAAAAACCACCTGGATAAACGAGGGATGGGCACTGTGGAAAGTAGAAACATCTAGGAGGCTCATGGCCAGCCTTCAAAGAGGAGAGACATGTCCTGACATTCATCATTCATCCCCTGGCCTGAGGACACACAGCATGAACCTGCAGGCCTGGTCTGTCACCACCTCCAACACCCCCAGATCTTCACAAGCAGGTGCTACTTGGTCTGCTCTGGCTCCAGGAAAGCTTCAGATCATCAAGGGGGCTGTGGACAGCTTCGGTCGGCCAGAAAAAAGCATGCAGGCAAAGCTGGACCTGGCAGCCTGCACAGATGGCATTTCTAAAGGGCCACATGGTCTTGCTTTAGCCTTCTTCATCAAAAGGAAAAAAAAATCATCATCAGACCTTGATCTCACCAGGCAAGCTCTGAAACCTAGCACAACCCACTGCACTAATTACTGTGCAGAGAGAGGGAAAGGCAGGTCCTGGATCCCTAACTCCAGCCGAGAGACTGGGGAGGGGAGAGGTTTTGTTATCATGGAAAGGGTTTGTCATCCCTGCCATTTTGCATGCCATGATTGGTTAAGTTGCATTTGCTCCCTGTCCACATATATTTCCCTTTCATGTTCTGTGCTCTGTGTCATGATGTTGATGTCTAGTCCTCTTACCCAAGAGCACCTGGGCTGTTGGAGAAGTAACATGCCCTGCTTGGGGACCTGCACCATCCTCTCTGTGCTGTGTCTTGTGTGTTCTTCCACAGTTCTGTCCCTTGGGCTTTGTGCAAGACTGTGGAGGATCCCCTAGAAAGCCCAGTTATGGCTGTTCTTGGTCAGGAGACCAGAGGAGGTAGACCCTGCTGGTACAGGCTTCTCTGCAGGCAGCACTGGAGAGGGAGGATGTCACTGTGCTGGGTGATTCTGTGAACCACCACCCTTGTCTCTGTGCTAGCATGTGCAGCCCCCTGGTACAGAAAGGATTAAGCTGCCTATTTCACCTAAACTCAGCAGAATATGTGCCTGTGGGATTCTTTGTGAATTGGGATCCGGTAAGGGAGGGGTTGACCAAGGGAAGGGATGTCCCTTGGTTCAGGAATCCCAGCTCTCACCATGCAGAAGTGTTTGGATGCAATCTGGCATTGCCCCTAACATAACCTCCTGGCTGGCCTGCTCTTGGGGATTCCCACCCTACAGTCCCCCTGCACACTCCCACTGCATGCAAAGCTGCAGCTGTGCCTATGTGGACAACCGGGAGAAGCTAAGTTGGGCCTTTTGCTGCCTCAGGAAGCTAACCTGGTTTACCTGATGTGGAAAAACCACAGCAGGAGGGAGGATAGAAGCATCCACTCTGGCAGTAGCAGTGTCTTGGGTCAGCTTAAACCAGAGAGTGTTTCTAGTCTAAGATGGGGCTTGGGGCTGCATTATGCTGCCCTTTTTCTGGCAGTGCTGCAGACATGTCCCTGCACAGCCAGGCTGTACCCACAGCCTTCCAGTTTCTCCAAATATGCCTCTTGGGATGTTTCCATGCCTTGTTACACAGTCCCATCACCAGTTCACCACTGCCTTGCACATATGAGCACCCAGAATGAGAGCCAGAATGACAATGAGCACACATCAGCATTGCACAACAAGCACTGGGTGATGCTGACTCCAAACCTATCCCACTTCTGCACCACCCACCAGAGCCTGTGTCTGACAATGGGGCCCAACAAGCAGAGCTTATCTCTGGTTCTGGAGAGAGTCAGGGCAGGGGACAGAGACATCTTCTTTTCAAGCTCCCCACAAGGTCTGTATGGAGCCACCTGCTCATTAGGACCTTCTAACCCTTTGCTCCAGCCATGCCAACCATCTCCTTTTCCTGACTGTACATAGGGATGCAGAGACAAATGCCTCTGTTAAAGCACAGTGGGCTCAGCTTGCTGAAAATAAATGGGAATTTGATTACGCTACTCTGCAGGGCCAGGCTAACATGATTAAAAGGCCAGCAGGCAGGACTTAGAGGAAGGAGATCTCCTTTCTGTCCCTTTCTCCCTGCAGATGGTGAAGGCTCTCCTTTCCTCCCTGCCCAGGCTGTTCTGGGACTTCACAAATACCCATAGTCCAGACAGATCTGAAGGCAGGTGGAAGAGAAGACACAGAGAGTTGCAACCAGCTTCCCCCTGGCCCCTCAGCACTCCTACCTCCCTGTCTCCAGCAGCCTCTGCCAGCTCTCCCCTCTGCCCTGCCTGCCCTCTGACCAAGCTCCTTTGCTATTTACATTACAAAGCAGCCCCCTCTGCTCTCCAGTTTATAGTGAGCTCCCTGGCATAGAACAGCCTGTGAGATGCATTAGCTGTGTCTTACCTGCCAGCCCAGGGAGCACCTGAGGCTCCTAGCATCTCCCTAGCAGGGACAGCAGCTGGCAAGGGGACACCCCTCTTTGCTCTGCAGGGTCTAACAATAGACTGGGGGGCACAGAGGGACACAGGATCCCCTCCTTCCCTCTGCCAGAGATGCCGAGCCCATGCTGTGAGGAGTCCTGTGCAGTGTGGGCTGGTCCAGACGCCACCTCTGGAGGTGGCTGAGAGCAGAAGGGCACTTGTCTGATGCCCTGCATGTCTGTGGGGCAAGGGATGTGCAGCATAGCCTGCAGGGAGCCCATGCAGGAGCTTTTGTGTGCTTGTGGTTTCCTTTCTGGGTAAACAGCTTTCTGGGCTGGGTTGCTGGGAGCAGTGGCAGTGACAAAGGCTACTTGCAAGCATCCTGAAAGCAGCTGAGAAAGTGATGAAATTGAGAGTGAGCCCAGAACTCCTCAGGGGAGGTTGGAGGGTGCTGCTGCGGCCCGCCAGCATCTGCCCCAGGCCTACCTGGCCCCAGGTCACAGGGCTTTCCCTACAGCAAAGTTCCTCCAGCCTCTAACTTCCCTTATTGCCACCAGAGCTGCTTCTCTCTGGGAGCTAGAGATGATCCTGCCCCACCACAAAACCTTGGTGGAGACACTCAAGGCAAGCAGGAGCTGACTTTGGACCCCTCTTGGCAGAAGTGACTCTCTGGGGAGCAAAGCACAAAGCCCTGCTGCTTGCTTCAGGTTTCCTGCAGTGGCAAAGGGCATTGGGTCCTTTTGATGTTGCAGAGGCACCTCCATACTGGGAAAATTGTCCCAGAATGTGCTGGCCAGAATCATTAATAAGTTTGGCATGAAACTGCTACTCAATGCCCTAAATATAACCTGAGTGCTGAGCTCCCTTCCACCCGCCCAAGGCGCCTCCATACACCGTGGTAGCTATTTATGGAAGGAATTTTATTTCCATGGGATTAATATAATTTCTGCTCATTTCAAAACCTTTATATAGTAGCTTATTCTGCCTGCCCCTTGTGATGACTAATGGGTCCCAGCAGGAGCAAGCAGGCTGGCAGCAAGAGGACTGGGCCTCCAACCTTCACTTGACATTGAGGATACCTGTGATGCCTGTAGCCCAAGGAGGAGCTCCTCCAAGCTCTGTACCAGGGTTCAGTAAGTGTCTCCAGATCAAGACAGCACAGCAAAGGGATTCCTGTCAGCACCCCAGGGCTTTTCACGCTGCAGGAGGGACACCTGATGGAAAGTTGGCCAGATCCAAATCTACATGGGTTTCACAGGACAGCAGATATCCACCCCCAGACACTTTCTCTCCCAATTCTCCTTCCCTTCACTTGACTGACCAAAATGCAGGGTGAAGGAAGCAGCTCATCCCAAGGACCATCTCCCTCTTCACTGCTGGCCTGCAGATAGCTGTGGCATTCCCTCCATCCCCCCAGAATCCTCTCTTCTGCAAAGCCTGCATTGGATGGAGCAAAGTCTCTTGCAAAGAGATCCCTAGTAAGCGTTGAGTAGGACAGAGGTCGTTTATGTAGGGCAACACAGGCTGGAGCATGTCAACAGGGCCACCTGCCTGGGGTGGCTGGGGTGGGATGGGCAGGATGTAAACAATCCCCAGCAACCTTCGTTCTGGAGCAAATTCAGGCTGGTCAAATTAGGTTGCAATATGGTCCTTTCCTCTCCTGGGAAGGCTGAAAAACTGCAGCTGGCTAATCCGTTTGCAAATCTGTGCACATCTGGAGGAAAATAGCTAAGAGGAGAAAATCCTGCTCTTCCCCCTTGCTTGGCACAGGAATTCCTCATCCTCAGTGGCATCAGGGCAGTGCCTCAGTGAGCAGCTCTGGGTACAAAATGAGAACTAGGAGGGCTGCATGTTGCCCCAGCTCTTGGCAAGGCTCAGGGACACAGAGCACCTCAGGGAGGTCTCTGCCACCCTGGCTTCTGCTCATCACCCACAGCAGAAATAATAAGTGCTGGGGATGAGTCAGCTCAGGGGCCCCTCCTGCTCTGCAGGCACTAATACAGTTTCCCATTAGTTCCCATTACTGCAGTATTAGAGAGTAATTTGCTCATAGTTTGCACTGCAGCCCTTGCAAGGGGAGAGAAGTGCTGCTGTACATGTGGGAGTGCAGATGGGGGCTGACTGACAGCTCCTGCCCCAAATATACCTCCCCAGCATAGCTGTGTACCCTGGGGTCCCCAAGTCCCAGACCAGAAGCAGGAGAGCCCATCCAGCCTCTGTCCACCACGGCAGCGAGCATGGCACCAAGATGCTCCAAGTCAGTTTTCCACCTGCTTATAAACCATGTGGCACTTGCTGACCATGGCGTGACATGGGGCTCAGAAGGACACAGAGACATCCCTGGGCCAAGTCAGTTCAGGAGAACCATAAGAAGGCAGCTCCTGCCTTCTCCCCACTGCTCAGTCTCAGACCCTCACAGCAGCCCAGGGTCAGTCCTGCAAGTGCTCACATTTATTCCAGGCAGGTGCAGCATCAAATGTATTTCTTCGTGCTTGCACCTAAAAGCCATTCTGCAAAGATTGGGAGTAGTAAATGGTGGAAGGGCTCAAACACCTGCCTAAAGAAAGAAAGGGCAGGGTGGAACATCAGACCTTTTTCACTGTGACAGAAAGAACAGAGCTGACATCCTACAGATGCTGACCCAAGCAGGATTTATGACATTATGGCTGAAGTTGGCAATAGGAGCTCACCTGAGTGTCCCCAGGCAGTGGCTCCCGTAAGTTCCCTGAGGGCTATGAAAACCACTCTTTGCCTCCACCAGCTTTGCTTGGCTATAGCAGGGGTGAGTTAGCAGAGCAGTCCTGGGGGAAGAGTCACACCAAAAGACAGGACAGATCTCTGCTTGCTGCAAGGTGCCCCCAACAGCACATGTATAGCCTAAGCCCTAATCACAGGCCCTTCATCTTTGTATTACTGCTCAGTTTCCCCAGGTGGGATCAAAGTTTCTGGACCTGGGAATCAAGCAAGTGGACATTTGCCTTAGGGAAGAGGAGGAAAAGGAGAACAAGTGCTATCAGAAGTCCCTTGTATTCAATAGACTAAACAATGAAACGCCAGTATTGGAGAGAAAGAGGAAAACTTCCAGCCTGTGGCCCCGTGACAGAGCTCGTGGGAGGCTGCAGGGCACAGACCACTTCCTGGAAGGCATCATAGTCCCAGGATGGGAAGCAGGAGTTGAGTAGAAGGAAAATAAGGGGGCCTGCAAAAGTGACAATGGGACTGCCACTGCAGAGGGGGTTGTTGAATGGTTGGGGAGAGAAGATTCCCTTGTCTTTGGGCTGAGAAGGTTTCTAGTGAGAAGGTGCTGGTGGCCAGTGGGAACAGCCAACCCTGACCCCATAGGAGGGAGATGCCCCAGGGATAGGGCAATCCTCTGCCCCAGCCCAGCCCAGCCCAGCCCTGACACCTGGGGACCCAGGTGTTCCTACCTGTAGGAGACCTGCTTTCTGATGGCCAAGTGCAAGAACTGCTCCTCCACCTCTGCCACGGCCACTGCCCCTCTCATTTCGTCCCAAGCTGGATCCATACTGCGGGGGCCCAAGCGCCGTGCTCGCACGGTGCTCTCTGCATTTGCCGCTCCCTGGAGGCTTGCTGTGGCCCCCCTGGCCACCTCACCATCACTCCTGGCAGGGCAGAAGTCTCTCCAGCTCCCGGGACCTTCAGCCATGCTGAAGTGAGACGTCTCTCTAGGAGAAGAGTCCTCCAGAAGTTCTTGGGCAGCCCGGTCTTGCCCCACAGGGTCCCACAGCGCTGCTCCGCTGTGCCTCCCCAGGGCCCTGGGACAGTCGCAGCGAAGCTTAACTCCCTGAGGAAGCACAAGCACGAGGAAAAAAAAGCGTCCAACTTTTTGCAGTGGTATTGATCGGCCTCTTGATAGCAGCTTGGGCAGCTCAGGCACAGCAGCGCAGCCTCCTGCTGTCTCTGCCGCCCTCCGAAGCGGAGGAATATCTGAGAGAAATACGGAGACGCTGGTGCTGCTCCTCGGAGGTACCGCCGCTGAGGGCAGCGGGGAGGGAGTGAGAAACACAGCACTCGCCAGAGAAGGGGTCTTAGGAGAGAGAACGGTCCAGGAATGGTGATGTTTGCAGCAAGTGAAAGAGAGCTTGCGTTGCCTTCTGCGAGGGTCCCCCCGGGTCAGGCACGTCCCTCAGTGTCCCCAGCAGCAGCAGCAGCTGAGCAGGAGCTGCAGGCAGAGGTAGGCAGCGAGGAAGTGCCTGTGCACCACGCCTGCAGCAGCTCTCAAAAGACAAAGCAGAAAGTGATCGTGAGTGTGTGCTGTGTGCGTGGGGAGGGGGTTGCGCGGAGCTGCACCGAGCAGGCAGCCTGGTATCACCTTAGAGACACTCGAAACTGGCACTTAACCCTTTGGCTTCTGGGGAGGCAGAGGAGGGTGACAATCCAGCTCCCCATCTCTGCTTGCAGTCCAGCTGGCATCTGCCTGCCTGCAAGGGCTGCTCAGGGAGCTGAGTCTCAGCCACTTGTCTTAACCAGACCTACTGTCAGGTGAGGTCAGGCAGCCTGGAAAACTGCATGACAGCAGTTCCCACAGAGCAAAGTACCTGTTGTTGTGTCCAATTATCCAACATGGATGAGATCTGCACAGGGACAGGGGTCCCTGGCTATGGACAGTGGTACTCAACTAAGCAGAGGCATGGCCACAGCGTGGCCTCCCTCCTCCCAGCTGGCTCAGCTCCTTGCCACTTAGGAGGCCACATTGTCCCTGATTTTTCCTAATTCAGGACAATTTTTCTCCAATCTTGGCATCCTGATGTAGAAAGGCCCTCCTGTTCTCTGCCCACATCCATCAGGAGAGTTGCATCATCTGTTTGTCCTGGGCTGGGACTGGACTTTGTGACCCTAGTCTCAGCTATGGCCTGCCTCAACCTTGCCCAGCCCGGTGCTGTGCATGCCAGCTGGGGTGAGAAATCCCCACAGAGCTCCCAGATGTGTCTGATTTGTTCTGCTCCAAATTCACATGCTGAGGCTTTATCTTCTAGGCACTGGAAAATTTGAACTTCTGGTCTATAAGAGCTATCCCCTGCATCATGGCAAGGTCCGACAGTCATATATTACACCAAGAACACATTGCTGTCACCCCTAATCCCAGTGTCATCCCATGAAGAACTGGAACCTGTCCTCAATGTGTTCTGACTGTTGTATCACCTTAGGAGTTGTCAGGAGCAGCTCATTCCTCTTGCCAGCACTCTCCATCACCTCCATGCTGCCCTGTGGCACCTCTACTCCAGGGTGCTGTGGCACAGCACATTCCCATGTCATTCCTGACCTCAGCCTGGGAAGCAGCAGGGGCTGGAGAAAGGCTGTGGCTTTTCCTGGAAACTGTAGCCCATTGGCACCTCCAGTTCAAGTTACCTAACTTTTGTCTGGTCCTGAAGGAAAGGATGACATCTTCCCCTGTCTCCTCCTGCTGGGGGATTTGTACCTCCCAGGGGCGCAGCAGCCCCCAAGCCCACTCCTCCACAGAACCGTGACTGGCAGGGAACCCTGCACCCTCCTCGCTGCATGACTCAGCCCCTCCAGCCCCCACAGGGCTTTTGTTCCCCATGAAAGCTGGAGTGCTGCTGGGTGAACCCTCCCCACATGAGCACAGCTGGCCCTGGAAGAGGAGCTTCACCCTCACTTGCTGGGACAGAGACCTGCCTGGGAGCTTGCCAGTGCTCCCTGCATGGATGCATGGCCCTGCTCCATGTCCTCCTGCTGCCCACAGTCACTGCAGAGGCTGGGAGCAGGCTCTGGAAAGGGAGAAGCAGCGGGTGCCCAGCTGATGCATAAGGATGTGTAGCACCTCGGTTCTTCTCACCACCCACAGGGTGATGGCTTCCTGCCTTCACCTGTGCTGGCCAGGCTGCCAGGGCAGGCCAGAGCTGGGCTGCCCAGACAAGCTACAGGGGATGCAGGTCCACTCCTGTGCTCAAGAGATTTTGGCAAACATCTGTCACTTTTGGTTAAAGCCCAGGCTGAGGAAGCGGATGACCAGTCAGGGATGGATGCAAGTTGAAAGCTGTGGAAGAGCAGGGTCCAGACTTCCAGGTGGGAAGGAATGGAGAGCATTTCTTACTGGTGGATGTGTCAGTGCCATAGGAAAGGAGCTTCAGGGTGGGGAGTAGAGGCCCTTATTTTAGGAAACCTCCCAAGAGCCAAACACAGCAGAGCCCTGATATCACAGTGTCTTTGGTCAAGGCAGAGAGAGGGGCTGGGCAGTGGGTGCCTCCTTTCTTTCCAGGGGTAGCTGATCCTGTGCTACAGAAACGTTCTCTCTGAGGAGGAGCTGCCAGCAGAGGATTCTGCCCCTTTCTACCTACATGCCAAACTGTACAGCTGCCACATAGGCAGGGCAAGTCAGATTTTGTGTATCTGGAGGAGACATCACAGGATATGCCTGCATGAGGGGATGTAAAGGATTGTTCAGGCTTCTGCATCTTTCTCTGCTACCTCTTTCTGCAGGGTGTTTTGCATGTCTGTCACAAACGGGGTCACCCTTCATTTGGAACTCCCTGAGGACCTGGGAAGAGCAGGCAGATGCTGCCTGGGGACAGTGTGACTGGGCAGGAGTGTTGGGTCAGTCCTGTCATCCTGGCACCCAAGGCACCCTTCAGCTGAGCCAGGTCACCTGCTTACCTGGTGCTCACCCACTTACCTGGGACACAGGCAGGAGAGCACCTCTCCTGTGCCCTGGGTAGGGGTTTCCTTCCTTGTTGGCACATCAGACAGTGCAAGGCCATATCAGTGTTAGCGTGCAGACCCCATCCTCATTTTTCCAGGCACAGGCAGGGCATGAGCTTTCAAGGAAGTGGCATTTCTAGAGAGTACACCTCCCAGAAGGTACAGTCTCCTTCTCTGTGCAGAAGATGAGGAATCTTCACCCTACTCACCTCTAAGTCCCATTTCAGCCACCAGGTTAAAAAATCAACACAGATTTGTTGAGGCAGTCTGAGTCAGTGTCCATCCAAGTGCCATCGCTATTAACAAGCCCTCAATATCTAGGGAATGTCAGGAGCTATGACCACCCCATTCTCCCCAGAAGATGTCCAAAAGCCCAGGCTCCTTGTCAGGGAACAAGGCCAAAGCCTGCCGATCCCATGATGGATCCATGTGAGTGCTAACACACTCCCAAATGGGAACAGCAAGAGGGACCATGCCGGGCTTAGAGAGTGGGGATGCTCTCCTGAGAGCCCTTACAGCACATGTCCTTCTGTAAAGAACAAAACATACCCATCAGGCTGCTGCCATGCACTGCCAGTGACCTGCTTGGCAGCAGTGAGCCACAAAACCCAATTATTTTCTCTGTTTTTTTTCTTTTTTTTTTTCTTTCTTCAATTGGCCTGGTAACAGAGAACAGTCAGGAATAACTTGTCTCTGAAAAATGAAGTCCGTGTTCTGTTAGCGTTCCTTTGCTCAGGGCTTGTAAGTACTGACAGTGCAGAGGCTACCTAGAAATGTGAGCTGAAATGGGCAAATGCCCGTCTTGGCGTGGCAGAGCTTGACTGGGGGCAGTTGGAGCAGACCAAGCACAACTGAATGAGGCTGAAGGTGACTTGTAAAGAAGGTGACTCTTGCTTTGCTAATTCTCTCGTTCTGCTCTAATTAGCTGCTGTAGCCAAATTGGGAGGTGTGATTGACTGGCTGCACTTCAGGAGGCATAAATAGCTGGGATCAAACGACTCTAATGTGCCTGCTTTGAGCGGCTTAGAGTTATCTAGTAGACTGCAGAATTAGGAGGATTTGTCAAGATGAAGGGAAATTTTCTCATGATGGAAGGAGTTCTGGTTGCTCTGGTGACATCAGTGTTAAAGGCACCAAAGCCTGAGAACTCATCCTTTTAAGAACTTCCCTCTTGCACCTGTTTTTGAGTGTGCATGAAAAGTGCATACTAGAATTTCCCTAGAAGGCAATTCCCAAAGAGCTATGTGAGGTTTCACAGGAGTGAGTAAAGCAGGAGCCCCTCCCTTGGATGAAATCTGGTGACTGCAGAAGCAGCCCCACCCCACAGTGGGAGAAGGTGCATCATACTGACACGGGGGTAGGAGGATACTCTTAGACAAGGTGCCACAGGGAAAGCATCAAATTCTCGACTCAAAACTAGTTCTGGCCCAGGATACAAACTGCAAGGCAAGGTCAGGCATTTCCTTGCATTGGTGTGTGTGCAGGGGAAGGGAGCGCTGCAGGGGTCTGCAAAACCCGTGTCAGCCTAATCTGCCATGGATCTCACATCCAAGCCTCTCTTGGCAGTATAGACACTGGCCGGGAAAAGAGAGCTGCTCTCTCTCCCAGCCACTGTGCCTAGGCCAGAGTGTCTCAACAGTGTGGCAACAGCTTTACTCCTCTCCACAAAGAAATAGCAATCCACAGAAAGTGACCTTTGCAAGCCCCAAGTCTCACATCCTCCTGCTGTGGCAGAGAGTCCTGCTCTACCATCCCAGCCAGAGGTGGGAGATAGAGCCCCGTCCCATCTCTGAAAGGGACTACTGCTTGGGCTACCTTTCAGAGGTGGAGGGCCTGACAGTGCAAAAGAGTTGTTTCAAGGGTCAAATTCTAAGGAATCCACTTGAAGCTTTCTACAAAATGAAGATTTTTTTTTCCTGGACCCCCTGTAGCCTTTGTGTTTCACACCAAATCAGGACAAAACCTATCAGTTTGCACAGATGTCAATGGATTGTCAGAGGTACAGCCAGCCAGCCAGGACCCAGATCATTGCCAGTCTGCTACTCTGCTTTTACAGTTAACAGTTTCAGGCAAGATGGGACCAGAGCCACAGTGTCATTGTTGCACAGACCCCAGCACAGTCCCTGCACCACAGGAGTTCATTGCACCTCACAGACTTTCTTCTATGACCTTCCTCCTTCTGAGAGGATGATAGTGAATTTTGGAGGGGGAAAAGGAACTGAGACAGAACAGTTTTGATTTGTTCAGAACTGCAGAAGAAATGCTGCTGGAAATAAAATATACAAGTTTGCTTCTAGCCCCTGACACTGAGCATGAGGTCTCAGTAGTACTGAAGCAATTCTGTATGTGGCCAGGGAATGGAACAGGAAGCAGAAGGTAAGGAGCTGTGCATGTGAGTTGCTGTGACCATGCCTCAATGAAAGGACCTGTCAACCCAGGATTGATGCTGCAACTTTTTATTTTATTTTTATTTTGCTTCACAAAGCAAATGCAGAGCAAGTGATAGGAGGAAGAGGAAAGGTGGCTAGAAAAAAGACTCCAAACAAAAAAACAAACCAAAAAAAAAAACAGAAGAGGAGGGAAGAGGCAGCTGCTGGAGTATAAGTGGAAAGCGAGCTGCTATAAGAAAGAAGTTCATAGATGCCAAGCCCGCACTAATTCTTAATAAAATACAATACTGAAAATAGGATCTGAGAGTCTCCAAAATACAATATCTTAAGGGATTGGCAATAATACAAAATAAGGTTCATTATGTACAAACGAGTTCTGCTCTTGGTCTCTGTACAATGGTGGGAGAGGCATGGGAACATGCTCAGTGGAAGTGTTGGGGTTGAAGAGGGTGTGTTTGGACCCAGCAGTGGTTCTTTGTGGAGGGGTGCAGGTGGAGGATGGGAAATGCAGTGGTATCTGGTGACCAGTGGGAAACTTGAGAAGAGCAGAGCTATGCTGAAAGCCTTCATCTTCCTCACCTCACTGGCCACACAGGTATGGTTGCAGATAGCTGTGTCCAAATTTTTCCCAAATGGCTTTGGAGAGCAAAACCAATTTTCAAAAGGGAGAAAAGGATACGAGGGCCCTTCCCTCAGTTCTCCCTTTCATTGAGCAAGAGCCATCCCATCCTTCCTCTCCAGAGAACCTTCTCCACTCCCAGCCTGAGGGAAGAGGAGAGGCTGGGGCAGTGCAGAGTCTGGGGTGCTTGATGAGAAACAAGTGGAAGAAGAGCGTGCTATGAGACCTGGCAGAGCACACAGGGACTCCCATGTTAAAACATGGGGCAACCTGCCACATACATCCCAGATCTCTGACACTCATATCCCACTTTGTCCTTCCTTCAAATGACAGCTGAGGGAATGGAGCGAGAAGACACTTGACCCTTTCTACGGGGCTTTTGCTGGGAAGCAAGAAGGGTCAGAAATGGGTGTCTGGGTGCTAAGGAGGATGACATAGGCTTGAGATGAGGTCACTTCAACATCAAAATTGGCAAGTCTGGCCTGAGGGATAAAATATGGCAAAAGTTTGCTACCTTTGGTGTCAGTACTTAGAAGGAAGAGGTCTAAAACTGTCTTCCATGGCTCTGGCCAATTCCAACATGCTGCCTCTTTCCTGACAGATTCCTCAGTGGCTTTCACAACACTACTGTGCACATGGAGGATGTGAAGGGAATGATGGCTAATCTGATAGTCCTCCAATGCGTTGCAGAGCTCTCCTTGGTAGTTCCTAGAAAACCCCCATTTGGCATGAAGCAGCATTGGGAATGGAGAGCTGCAATGGAGGTCAGTCTATGGGAATATGTTTCACTCCCTCTCAAAGGGGAAGGCCGGCAGAATGGAAAGTGAGAAGGCCACTGACCTGGTTAGCACTGCACTGTAGGACCCAAGCTGGGAACAGATGGAAAAATACCACCTCTGCCAAAGCAGAGGTGCTGAGGATGGTGATAAGTGAGGTTTGGGGGAAAATTGTTCTGTTTCAGAGCTCTGATTACCTAGAAGATGCTGGCTAATTTTTATGGTGATTTATCCATCTAGGATCTGTCTCCCCCCCTCCATTTGCATGCAGATCTTTGCAGATAGTTGGTGTTGAAGTTACATAGTCATGTCCACCAAGAGAAAACTAGAGCAAGGAAGAACTAGGTTTTCTCTCAATGGAAGCAGAAATATACTAACTGATGAAGGGCAGGGAATGAGCTGAATCTCTCCAGAGCCATCTCTCCAGCACCAGCATCACCCACTCCTAAGTCCCCCAGACAGGACAGTAAATCCAGCTCTCTCTCTCTCTCTCTCTCTCTCCTTCAGGTGCATCTGATGTAGCCAAGGGGTACACAGATGGGGACAGCCTCCTTGTTCTGGAGGTTTTGGGGAGTGAGCTGCATGATTTGGGGGCTTCCCCTGATCTCCCTCCAAGGTGAGCCCACATCCATAGGGTAGTGCTCACTTAAGCAGGAGGTAAGGCCAGGAGAAGAGTGTGTCCAGGGCTTCTCTAGACATCCATTGCTGGTTCTGGCAGTCCTGTGACTCCCCTCAGGGAGATCATTACTAATGGGGAGGATGGGGAAGGGAGGAGCTGAACCCAAGGCCAGTTTACAAGTATCTGAATGCAGTGTCCTCTCCTGCCAAAGTCCCCTCAGTTGCTTGGTGAGGAGGGAATCCTGCAATCTGACAAATGAGGCCTTGAGGTCCAGCAGCTGCTACAAGAATTCAGTTGTCTCACTGGAGCTTGTCTCCCTGAGGAAAAGACAAGACAAGGAATCAGTCAAGATTCATTGTAGCCTCCTATGCAAATTCACCTTTCTGTGTGCCCAGCTCGTTTGCTCTGACAAGGATAAACTCCTTCCCCAGGGCACTGAATGGAATGCAAACCTGGGACCCCCTGAGTCAGCCAGCCCTTGGCAGCTCGGTGGCAGTGGAACACTGCTTTATAGAGTCCCAAACTTTTGCTCTAGAAAATAAGCTTGTTCTTATGCTCCCTCACAGCACTGGCCTCCTCAAGCCACTGCCCTTAGCTGATTGCCTGCCCTAGGTGGCTCAGCTGTCCTTGGCTTGCAGCAGAGGGGACAGACATGCCTGCTGCTTACTCCCAGACACCATGCTGTGTTTTGGGCTCAGAAGGTGCCCCCACCTGCTTACCTCTCATGGAATTGCTCTTTGAGGTGGGTGAGAGTTGGGTCAGTTTGGTTCTGGTCAGGACCCTCCAGCTGGGTTTTGCTCAGATATTTGGCTGTCTCATGTGTCCTGTCCAGATGAGGCCTTCCCTCCTCAGACTGCCTTTCTTCAGCCTCCCACCCCTCAGGATGGTCCATAGTTAGGAAGGAGCTATAGCTCTCTTCTAAGGAGCTAGCACCCTCATCATAGAAAAGGAGGCTCCGTGACTGAACTGGAAAAAAGGAGACCATTGGTTAACAGGGAGGACAGGGTCTCTTGCAATGAGTGTGGGTCATGATAGTGGTTTCAGTACATGTTTACCCAGCTTTGTCCATGTGCAACTGCAGGATACTCTCCTCCCCCCAGCTTTAGGAGGCAAATGTCCCCCTGGACACAGCCTCTTCAGAAGACAACCAGTCTGCCCTGGGACTCCTTCCCTCATGTTCCTTCCTTTGACACGTGTCATGTTTTGGGACAGCGGTTAGCACAGAATGACAACAGGCCCAAACAAGGAGTTGTTACCAGAGTTTGTACCACTGACAGATTAGAAATCTTCCCTTGTCACAGCCCCAGCATATGGGGTAGGGTAGGCACAGAGGGGAGGATGCTATGCCTGAGCAGGGACTGTTGAGAGAAGAGCTGGAAATGGTTTGACAAGTTGAAATGGAGGAACCAAATCAGACTCACTCTTACTAGTTGTGTAAATGTCTGGTGCTGGTGTTGCTTTCACTGTTTGTGATGCTGAAGAGAACTCGGGGAGACAGGGCATCAGGGACCCCAGGATCAGAACGAAGCAGAGTGCCAGCACCTAGAGAGGAGATCAGTACAGAGTCAGTGCCACTAGCCATGAAGAACCACTCCCCCCACAGCACACAAACATGAGTCTGTGTAAGAATATCTGGTCAGACTGACCTGACCCCCAGGGTGGGAAGGGACTTGCTGTGCTAATCTCTGCTGCAAATCTAAGAAGGGAAGTCAGAAACTTCCTCTTGTTGCTTTATTTGGAGTATTTATGGTTCAATAGTGAGAATTTGTCTGTCCAGTTGAGGAGAGATAGTAGAAAGTATAGCTGAGAAACAAGCTGAGAAAGAAGGAGACTCAACAGAAGGGCCAAACTCTGCCTTGACCAAAAGGAACCTGACCATTGGCTCAGCAAGAGCTATCATGGGCTGTAAAGAAAACAAGCTCACTAAGAGAAATCTGTGAAGTACCAGAGCACATAGCAAATTTAAGCTACAATCCATGCAAGAACAGAAATCACAGCAGAACTGTAGTTGCCTAATACCTGATAGTAATGATGTAAAATCCAGTGAAAGGGTTAAATTTATGCTTGACATGTAGGTATGCAGGACCATGTGTGCAGGACCTTCTGCTCTCAGGCAGACCAGTCACAGCTACCAGCAGTGATAACAGGAAAGAGGTACTGTCATAAAAGCTTCAGAGTGAGATGCCAGTGCTGATTTTAAGAGACTCTGTAGAGCTTAGAGAACTGCCAGTAGAGAGCATGAAGGGACACATGGGAAATGGTATAGAGCCAAATGCTTATTACTGAACGTCCATGCCCCCGGCTCAGTGCCGAGACTGAGCAGCCAAAGAGGCAATGGTGATTTCTACTGCCTATGTATAAACTAGCTAAGTTTGACCTGGGGGGCACCTGTGGACATAGCCAGCAATTGCTTGACTGCTTTTCAGAAGTCGCCTATTTCAGAATAGCTGTGCCTAAGTAAGGCACAGAAGTTAGTACATTAAAGTAATTTTGACCCCCAGTGGATTCCAGGAGATGTGGAAGATCAAATAATAACATGGGGATACTATGCTATACTATACTATGCTAACCCTTAAGAATCCTTATTCCACAAAAACAGAGGAAAAAATAAACTTTGAACTGATGTTGCTTGGAATTATCACAGCCAAACATACAACTTCCAGAAAAGGGAGACAGCCCTGTGAAGTCTGTTCTTCCCTTCTAAAACAAAACAGGTTTTTGGGCTGGGAAAGAGCAGTATGCTTAACATCTTGCTTTAACATGGCTTTCAACTGGGGCTTTGCAAAACAGCATTGTTTTTGCTCTGTTTTGTTTCAGGTTAACTCTGATGCTCTGATTCAGTTCTAGTTCAAACCCTACAACAATAACAATAACTCGTGTTTTGACTCTAAGTACCATTCATCTCACAGCTTTTGACCATCTCATTATTTGACCTCTTAAACATGAGGGAAATTAAGCTAGAGAAAACTACTGCAAAACCAGTTGGAAAGGTGGAGGCAAAATCAATTAAAAAAAGACACACTGAGAGTGTATTTATCAAATGGTTCACTGTCAAACTGTGAGGAAGTAACAGATGGAGCAGCAGAGAGATCTGTTATGGAGCTGGCAAGATTCAGCATTTTTAAACTTGACTTGAATGATGGACTGTATGAAATCTGCAGTTGGGAGAGACTACAAGCAGACAGGCTTTTGGTCAATATTCAGATTCAGAATGATCCTGACCAGTGGAAGAAGTGGTCCAAGCAAACTGTGAGAAGATCTATATAGATTAATGTGGAGACGTGCGGAGACCTCCAAGGTGGCAGGACTGATTAAGACAGGAAACACTGAAGTGACTACATGTTTCAGCTGTTCTACAGAACAGAATCTGGGAGTTAAAACGTAGCACAAGACAGGCCCAAGTCAGTGTCACTTCTCAAAGGGCAAATGTCAGCCCAAACAGTATGAACAGGTGTTCTGGCTGGATCTGTACTGGCCTTCAGGTGGAACACTGTGTCCGGCTTTGGGCCTCATACTTCCGAAAAGATGTAGGGCCATTGGAGAAAGTCTGGAAGAGAGCTCTGGGAACAAGTGATTCAGTAATTCAGCCTACATGGGAAGACTGAAGAAATCATGGTGATTTAGCATAGCAGACTGAAGGGAGTTGTTTTCCAATGTTTAAAATGCAGCTGCACAGAGGGAAAGTAAACAGATCTTGCTTACAGTGGGCAGAAGTTCTAATAGGCTTAAGCTGTTGCAAGGGAGATTAAGATGATAGCAAGAAAGCTTTATGTGGGAAAGTTAACACAGTACTGAAATGGTTTGCCCTAGGAGGCTGAGCACTGCTCACCACTGGAGGCCTCCAAGAACTGGCTGTACAAATACCCAGCAGAAATGACACAGAGCTAAAGAAGAAGGGTAGTCTGCTCCACTCCTGTGCTGCAAGGCATGATGATTCTATATATCTTTTGTGATAAGGAATGCTGTATTTGAAAGTGGAAAATGGGAATTCGGAGGCTTAAGAGAGGAACTGGCCAAAGATAGAAAAGCAAATTACAAATTCTTTAAATACTTTGAAGCTAAGAAACCTGAGAGGTTGGTGTGTGGGCTGGGATGCCTGGAATGAAGGGAGCAGCAAGGAGAGATAAGACATTGTTGGGAAGCTAAATTAGGTATTTTATCAGTCTGTAGCACAGGAGATATCTGGAAGGTACCTCTTCTGGATTTGCTTATTCCAGGTAGTAGCACTGAAGATTTGCTGGAGCCAGGGGTATTCTGATGAGATGCTGCATTAAGGAGCAATAAGTCAGTGGGCTCAGCTGGGTCACACTTGAAAATGCGGAAGGAACTCGAGAATGAAGAGAAATAGCAGAGAAAAGAACAGACAGTCATTAAAATCTGGTTTGAAATGAGGGCAGCAAAGAGTACCCAAAGTCTGAACAGATTCTGAAATGAAGAAGTGCTGGAAATTATAGAACAGGGGCTCTGGAACTGCAAAAACTGAACCAAAAGCAAAAAACAATCCCTCGGGACACTGAGGATGCTGAGAAAATGGGCCAAGCTCCTCACCATCTGTCTGCATTTTGTGACTGTTAACAGTAGAGGAGTGATAACCAGATATAGATAACTAACTCTGACAAATTTGTCACAACCAGCTACTACAACAATCCTGCAAAGACATCACAGAGGTGAAGGTTGTATTTTTACCATGGATCAGAAACTTTCTCACAGCTAAAAATGAGATGAAAAATAAGCAATTACTCTATTTATAGCTACACACTGGCATGTCCTAAAACGCCTCAGTGAAGCCAATGTTTAACCATGATCCTCCAATATGAGAAATGAGAGGCAAACAGAGATTACCAAAATAACAGACAGCTCCGAGTAATTTTGGTTAGTCAAAAGGGCAAACAAAGAGAATTCCATCTGGATTTAACAAAGCCTGATGTGCCAGCATAGCCAGAACAGATGCCACTTCTTGCTGATAAACACAAGGTAATGCCCACTGGGAGGAATACTTGGACTGTTTTGTCTGCCCTGCTGAGTTAAACATTAAGCATTACCAACTCAGCAAAAGAAAACTCAATCCATTATGATAGATGCTCATTGAAGATTTTTTCTGAATGGCTGATAGCTAAAGAAAGGCAAACAAAGTGCCATTTTTCCCAAAAGAACAAGAAAGTGAAAATGCAGGAATTATTCTAATGTTGCTGCATAAACAACTGACAATACCAATGTATGTAATGACACAGGGCCCAGTTCTGGTAACTATAACACAAAAGGAGAGCGCAGATGTAACTGGCAACACAGCATGGCAGCAGGAAAGAGGGCAGAGACAAGCAATCTACAAAGCTCTGGAGAAGCACGGCCAATAAAGGAAGATGGAAATGAAGCTTATACCATTAGACAGGTGCCGGTCTGTGTGGAAGCCATTTTATAAGGTCTGGAGACTTTCCCAGCTACCAGAGCCTGCAGCTTCTGTAACTGCTGGAGGAGAGTCCTGTGGTAGGAAACAATGCATATCAAAACTTGATAAGGAGGTAGCAGCCAGTAAGTGAGGCAAGAATATCACTACTCCCTTCACTTTTTATCTTGATTTTTCCTTCTGAGAACAAATATCTCCCCTTTGCTGTATCTTGCCCAAGTTCTTTGACCAAACAGGCTTGGGAAGTGAGAAACAGAAAAAGGTCTCACTGGCAGATCTACCACCACCTTCACTGCACCTACTCACTGTTATGAATGTCCCATTCATTTAGGACTCCTGGGTGCCTCAAAGCCTGGCCTGTCAACTTCCAGAGCAGTGGAGAACCAGGGTACCATGAAAACCAAGCTCTGGGATGGAAGCTGACCATTGCAGACAGGTCAGACCCTTAGCACAGACTTGCCTGCTCCCACTTCACTCAGAGATACACTCTGAAGCTCCAAAACTTGAGGTGGAGAGAGAAGTAAGAAACAGTTGTGATCCTCTCCAACTTATTCAGTCTTGGCAAACTCTGCAGAGGGATATGGGCAAAGCCAAATCCTGAGTTCAGCAATTAATCATTCTCTGGCTGCCCTGGTTGGAACACATGCTAAGGTCTCCCTGCCCCATTTAACTGTTCATGGGCATCCACACACGTAAACACAAAACAGTGGTAGGTGTTACCAAGAGCTACTGAACTCTTCACTGAGCTGGTGAAGCAATCTGGAATGAGGGAGACTACAGCACACACAGTTCCCCAAAGCTGCAAATTACTGAAATGCAGACTACTGCTGAGTTTTCCCCTGGGAGCACTGACTGTTTTAGACAAGCATGTTTGAGCTTTTATGAAACGCCAGGTCCTAGGGCCAGGTGATTTCAGGAGAATCCTGGCTTTATCTCTTTCCAAATCCTCTTCTGCTCCTTGTACACATGGAGAGAAGCACACAGTGTCCCAGTGGCAGTGCTCAAAACCCAAATCCCATTAGAGAGAACACAATGTGTATTTGGGGAAAAAAAAATAAATCTGTTTTTTAGGCCGGTTTCCTGATTTTTCAGGGTGGGGCTAATGCTTTTTCGTCAGCAGGAATGCTCACACTCCCAGAGAGTCTGAGGGGTAAGCTGTGCCCCATGCATGAGAACAGCTGGGCAGCTGTATCTCTGGCAGATGGAAGACCTCTGGCTCTTACACACCTCAGCCAGACCATGCCTGACAGCACTCAGTCCTGGCACCAGTGGCTGACCTGGAAGCCCAGGCCACAGGACTCGTGTCATGGATGGGAGGAAGGAGTGCAGTAGAGCCTCCAGGAGTACTCCACAAGCTGTAGTGGTAGCAAAGGAGTGGTGAGGAACTGGCTCTGTGGCTGTGGTTCTCCTCTTCAATTCAAACTGATATAAATAGGGCTATAGAAACAAGCACCCCCTTCACCAGCCGCGCAGGTGACCTGCCCTTGCTCACACCTGCTGCACCTAGTAAGGAGGGGCAGAGCTGGGCCCTTCTCCAGCTCCTGCTGCCCATCCCCAATGCAGGGGTGGGAGTCTTTATTATTTGCTTCCAAGGAAACAAATTCCTCTGGTGATCAATTGGCCAGCTCTGCATAATAGAAGCACAAGTGCTCACCAGAGCTTTGGGTGAGGGAACTCTGGGACTTGGAGCTGCTTGCTCCTTTTGGGTGAGCAGCAGCAGCAGAGAGGGAGATTCTCAAAGCTTGTTTTGCCCACAAGAGGCTGGGAAAGGGCTACGACATCACATGCACAAGGAATTGCCCTGGATTTGGTAGGAACTGGGAACTCTATGAGAGGAATGGGCTTTCCCTGTATTCACTAAGGCTGTCTAGCTTTCTCAAGAGAAACCTGAAACAGCCACAATATGCCCAGGGCCTTGTATTTCTCCAAAGAGCCCAGAGCAGAAACAATGGGTCTGAGAGACTGGTGTAAAGGGCCTCCCCTGATGCATCTGCCTTGGAGACAGCCAGAGACCTGCAGGGCAATGGGGAAAGCAGTATGAGCCCAAAGGGCTGCAGGGAGAAGGAGGAAAAGATATGGGATATGGGAAACGCCTTCCCTCCCTCCCCTTGCTGCAGAGTGTCCTGGTCATCCCAATACAAACATTCCAGGCTTGCTAATGAAACCCAGCTGCCTCACTGCTGTCGCCAGCTGAAAACCACCACCTCGTGAGCAGCCTCATCCACCAGGAGCTGGGGCAGCCTGCATTTCTCTTCTCACTCCCATGCCCCAGTGCTCCCTGACTTCCCTTCCTGCCCACCCTGCCCTACCCACAGAGGGTCAGGTCTAGCCCCTCTTACCTGTTTGCGTTTTCTAAGTTCTCCACTTTTTTCCAGAGTTCATTGTTTTCTGTTGTGTATGTCTCAACCCTATGGGAATAAAACCCATAGCCAGTTAGTTACAAAGGCCAGACAGATAAAGAATGTAGTCCTTGCTTCTCTTGGGGTGTGGAGGCTCAATAGCCTCATCCATCACCTGCAGATATGGTCCTGGAGTCAAAAGTTACTGGCCTACCTGGTTGCAGCCAGCCCTGATGGAACAGGGATGAGACTGCAGGTGGACAGGTACATGTGACAGTTAAGGGTTTCCTGAGGGTTGGAGAGATAATAGTGCTTGGTTACAGGCAGGTCAAGTCAGGACAGACCCAAAGTCATGCAGATACTTCCATCACTTCAACCCCTGCCTAAGGACCATGAAAAAGGAAGAGGGGGGCAAAGTAAAACCTCTACCACTCAGACTGAGAATCTGCCCTGGCTGTGAAATCCAGGCCGTGCCGTGCAATCGCTGGGCCAGCTCCGACTGCAGGCACTTGAGGGCAGCAGAGAACCTGCAGGCTCCGACCTACAGCTTCCAAAGGGAAAGTGGTTAGGCTGCTGTTGGGACAAGGGAAGGGGAATGCCTCCACACCCAGAGGAAGGCAGGCCAGGCACACAGCCTGATCCTGATGGAGGTTTCCAGCACAGCCTCTGAACCAGGCGTTCCGTGCAAAAACTGGGCTTGCAGCAAAAGTGTCGAACTGAATGGTGAAGGGCCCAAGTACAGGTTTTGACGAACCAGCTTTAACAGAAAGCCAAGCTGACCAAAGACATGTTCCATTAAGAAAACCCCAACACTGAATGCTGCTTTTGGTTCACATTTAAACCTGGCATTGTTTGAAAGCCATCTGTCATAGCAATGCTCCAGCGTAACAAACTGCTGAGTACATACAGGCACCACAGCTACAGCTGGGAAAGAGGCCCCAGCACCAAATGCCCTAGATCTCCCTCTTGATCAGGGCCAGCCAACTGCCCCCCAGCTCGAAGGATCTGGGTGTCAGTGTGGGACACCAGCTGGAGATAATGCACTCTGATGCCTGGACACACATATGCATGCTGAGGTGCCCCATGAGAACCTGAAGTTGCCTCGAGTCATTTGTTTTAATTCAGCATTTTTGTGTAACTAGAGTAGATAAACCAATAGCATCAGAGAGAAAACTAATTAAAGTTGGGTTTAGGGGTTATTTTTTTCCATTTGCTGATCTCAGATGTTGTTAGTACCTGGGAAGAAGATGGCATTTATACAGAAACATGAATTTGTTCCTGGATTCCAGCATTCTTCTTTGCCCAGGAATGCCCATTAGGGGTTGCTAGTACAGGAGTTATTTCCTACCGTGTCAGTGTTATGTGATGTCACCACAGACTTATGCCTGCTATACATGTAGGACCTCAGGGTTGCAAGGAGAAAAACAAAGCTAATGCAAAGAGTGGGAGGAGGGAGTATGGGGAATAATTGTAGTGCAAGTTTTTCCTCGCTATCAAGTGCTTGTGTGTCCACCTCCATGGGAAGAGAGGGGGAGTGCTCTCAGAGAGCCCACTGCTTGTGCGACAAACAAAATAGAAGTAACTTCTAGTGGGGAAACAGGACTCTCATCCAAAATCCCACCTTATTGGCAACCAAAATGGCCTGTGTTTTACAGGGGACCAGCCAAACTAAGCAGCTGGAAACACAAAATTTCTTCAGCAATCTTTATCCCGCAAGAGGATTTCTAGGAGGGAGGGGAGTAGGGGCAGAATCCCAAACCAAACTCCTCTGCAGCCAGCCTTGCAAAGAATCATACTTTTTAGCAATTCAGAGACAAAACACTAGAAAGGAAGGCTGTAGATAGACAGGATTCCTTTTTTAAAGCTAAGACTGAGAAGAAGAAACTTACTTTTTCTCTAGACACTCCACATACTCTTTCTTCTTCCTGCGACTCTCCTGAGCAGAGATCTGTGAGGGAGGCAAGCCATCAGAGAGGAGTCAGCATCATAAGCTTCTGGACATTTCTTTGTGGCTCATGAATCTTGTCTGTTCCCTGCACACACAGCACTCAAAATGGGGAAGTTGCCTTCCAGTCTGTCATGCCTACTTGTCTCCAGGCCAAAACTGTGAGGGATGGACGCTGTAGGTATGCAGCCTTTTTTCTCCTTTAGGCCACAACCATTTGTTGCAGTATGTCCCTCACTGCCAAGAGCATCTTTAGAGTTGCTTTGAACTCCTCTGACTCACATGGGTATGTGCTGTGGCCATCTGGGCTGATTCTGCCCCAGACCACTTCTGAGTCACTAGGTGATTAATTCAGGGTCTCACCATTTCTCCCACAGGATGCTTTCCTATACCCGTCTAAAGTCTCACAGCCTCCGCCTGGCTCATGAGCTCTGTGCATCACGCATTCGGCATCATGCAATGGCTCTGGTTTCCCTGCTCCCCCAGCGAGGACTGACCAGGCCAGCTTGCCTGATCTGTTATGCCTTGGCTAGTGGGCTGTATCAAGGCCGCACACTCACAGGAACTGGGCTGGAAGCCATTTCCCAGATATGGCTGTATGCAGAGCAAGCATGCAGAGATGCCGCATGGCACCATTTCTGTGGGTTGGGAGGCTCCTGCTACTGTACCAAAGACAGGATCCCACCTTTCTGAGCTGCACTGCAGTTGAGGAGGTGAGCATAGCTATAGCACTGGCAGCTGAGGATGCTCTGGAATCATAGGAACTGCATGATTACATTTTTTTGCAGTCACCTTGTTCTTGATTTTCCTTCTGACTCTCTTCAGTGCTTTCTCCTCTGCTTTGGTGAGGGGCAGCTTGGTAGGAATGGGGTAACCCTCAGCAATCAAGGTGCGTTTCTCCTCTTCAGTCAAGAGCAGCGGACCAGAGGTTCCTTGTAATTTCTGAAACACAGAGCATCCATAAGTGTCAGCAACAAGTTCTACCCCAGTGATCCTCCTTAAAGCCTTGCAGAGCATCCAGAGGCTTTATACATCAGAATAGAATACACTGCTGCCACTTCCCAAAGTCTGGGGTGGAAGACAGCACCTGCTAAAACAAGGTAGCTGATGGTAGGTATTATGCAAGACTCACTGTATCTCTCCTCACTTCTCTGAGCACCATCCTGTCCCCACATCCCTGTGCTAAGACATCACATTGCTTTGCCAGAGCATTTCAGCTTGGAGACCATAACAAGGCCAGGATCTCCTCCATGGGCCTTGGAAAGCCTCCAAACCCCTCTGAGCACCAAGGAGCCCTGCATCCCAGTGGTGTCCTGCTGCCTCCTTACGTGTGGTGCTGTGAGGAGAGGTGAGGAGGAGATGGCAGTAGAAGAGCGAGCAGCAGGCCGGGCTGGGCTGGAGGGAGGCAGGGACCGAGGGCTCTGAGATCCATCGCTGTCACTGCCGTGGCTGCTGGGTGGAGTTGGAGGCATCTGCACCAGGTCATCTACTGAGAAACAAAGAGATCAAGTCAATGGCTCTCATGTCAGCCTGTTTGTACAGGCATAGGACCCTTCCATAACACAAGAAAGGAGAGGGTGATGAGTTTCACAAGATGGAGTGGGTCTGAGAACCAGGCTGGACAGAGCACTGCCCAAGACAGAGGTGAGACTGACCTCGAATGTGCTAAACTAGGAACTGCAGGAGAGTTGGCAGGGGCTTTGCCAAGACACTGAAGGTATTTACAAAACAATAAGCTACTCTATTGTCAACCAAAATGAAGTACAAAGCCCATGATGTTTTGCTCCATAGCCTGCTCACAAATACTGGAAGCTCTGTGAGAGAAAAGCTCTTCCAAAAGCACTGCAGGGCTCACACACTTGATCCAAAGGGGCTCCAGTCACTCAGTTTATTTCTAAGCACTTGAAAACTGTCCCCACTTTGTACTGGAGAGCCCTAGGGGCCTTAATGGAAGTGGGAATATGCCTAAGGAATGTCTCTCTGCGGTAGTGGGAGTTCCTGTAGTGCTTTCATTTGTGCATCGGCAGATTTTCAGATGCTTGGGTTACTTTCAAATTAAACTGGATCCTGAATTTCCTGACTTTCAGATGGTTATTTTTGGATAACTCTACAGTCTCTCTGAGGATTTTCAAGGCACTCTTGCATATTTCCAACTCTGAAGTAGCCTGTTTTGCCTGGGAGTCCCTGTCTGAACAATTCTGTGTGTGGCTGCTGGTCCAGACACTGATCTGCACTGGAATAGTGCAGTGTTCGCTCCTCTATTGCTCTGTGCCCCAATACTACCTTGTGTGCATGGCTCTGACCTCAGGTATTGTCTTTTCTCCCTGTATGATATCTGAGTAACATAGCTGACCAGGAAATTCTATCTTCTTACCTGTAGGTACATTTAGAAACTGGTTCACCTCTTTGGGTTCAGCTTTGATCACAGGTGCTGGAGTCATTTCTATGGGAATCTGCGGAAAAGAGGAAGAAAGAGCTCTTGGGAACTGCCACCTCCCCTACCCACAAGGTTCCCACCAGTTCTGTTTACAGTCGCTGCTCTCCTGCTGCCTGTCCTGTCCCATCTCAGTGCTCTGCTGTAAGCAGCCTCTTACCACGCATAAAGGAAACCAAGAGTTCAAACATAAGCCCCTAAAATCTCAGTTGCTGGGCACACAGAGTGCAAACACATTTGCAGAGGAAGAGGCAGTGGCAGATGTATGTGCTGTCAAGCAATGCACTGAGCTGAATACCTCCAAAAGGGAGATGACTTTTATCCTTGGCAATGCTTCTTTTGATGGACCCAGACAGTGTAATTTAAACCAACCCATGCATTATCATGCGAAGTTCCTCTTTGATCTGCCTTCATACGTGGGAGTATAGAGGTTATATAGAAACAGAAACAGAACAACCCCCCTTGTCCTGCTCACATGACTTTCCCCAGGGCCACTGGTCAACTGTTTCCAATCGGAGTGGACAGAGAATTGAATAAACAGTAGATTTATTCCCATCTGGCTTACGCTGCCCCTCAGCTCCCTGGCTTGCCAGTCCCCTGCCCACAGTAGGCTGGAGTTTTTACACTAAACAGACACATTTCAAACTCCTCCAGGCTGCAAACACAGCTGAGAGCGCACCATGGAATGGCTGCTAAGCACACACAGCACAGCAATGAGGGCACAGCAAGTTCAAGCTGTGTAAATAATAGATGAAGTTTGTGCACAATTTTGGCTCCAAGAACCCATTTGTTTTGGATGGTTGTTTAAATGGGAAGATGGTCAGCATGAGTGAAAAAATGAAGTGAACACCAGAGATGCTCTACTGTTATCTACTGAGCTGCTACAAGATAGGCAAGGTCTGTGTGAGGCTGGTCAGACCTTCTCGTCTGACCACCTCATCCAACACAGTGGACTCAAAGCCAGCCAAACCGAACCCCAGCTTACACCCACATACCAGTGGCATAAGTGTACCTTCTTCAGACAGACTTCTTAAGAGCCTAGATATGACCAAAAGAGTTGGTCCCTTTTTTCATAGAAATAATAATTTCTGCCACTTCATAGGAAAAAGCAAGCAGGAGCTGGAGGGGGATCTCCATTTCCAGTGAGCAGTTATGAAAAGTGAGAGGCCATGTGACAAGTCCAAAGCCATGGAAAAGACAGTGGCAGAGGAGCGACCTGTACTTAGCAATAGTGGGTCACTGGCATCACTTAATTTACACTGTTTTCTGAAAAATGAAAATAAGTCAAGAATGGCTACAGAAATACTGGCAGATTGGAGGGGACATATCTCCATCAGGTGCAAGCTTAAAGCCTTTGGCTTTTGTGCCAAGGAACCATCCTTATATTTGACTGAGGTTGCAATGCCTCCTGTACTGGAGAAAATCCTCCTTTCACCATTGTCTCTGGAAGGATAAGTGGTCTTCTAGTTTCACTGCAGAAATCAAGAACATAGTTCCAGCCAACATCAGGAATGCTGCTCCTCTGACTGCCATTTCAAGAGAATGACAAATAATGAAGTATCTGGGCTTTGTATCACCTTCTCCTCTCTGTCCAGCAGCTAAATCACCTTGCAGGACCCTGCAGTCACATGGCTGGGTCTGCATCACCAGGGGTGCTGCTGTGTGAGAGCCCAGGTTCCCGATGGATCTTAGATGGGCTCACCTCCTCGGGGACTGGCAGTCGCTGCAGAGGGTTGAGGTTCAGCACTGGTATGGAGCTGGCAGCTAGCTGGGACTCAGGCAGGTCTAGAGCCAGGTTCTGTTCCTGTTTCACCATGATGGAGCAGAGCTTTGGCCCCAGCGACCACACTCCATTCTCCAGCTCTGAAACATGCACAATGTGAGAGTCAAACTCTAGCAAGAACAGCGGAAGAAAAAAAAGCCATGCAGACAGCTTTCCCCCAAGTGAGGAGGCTGCCCTTCCAAGTTTAGCACTGTCACCACACAAGCATGTGCAGGCCCACAACACAGAGTACAAAAGGGAATGAACCCCCAGTGTGTGGGGAGCAGACAGGACAAAGCTAGAGGAATTATGTCTCTGCTGTGCTCTGACTGTGCAGCCTGAGCTCTGGAGGACAGCTGCAGGATTTCTTCCCCCAATAATGTCTATGTCGCATCCTCTAGAGCTTATTTATATTTAGGGCTTAGTGAGAGGAGGATGCTGGGCTGTTGCTCCTGAGGCAGCGTGGCCAGCATCACAGAGCTGCCAGGTGTGTTATCAAGAATAGCACAGAGATGGTGCTGGTGAGAAGGTAAGCACAAAGGCAGTGAAATGCTGACAGTGCTGCTCTGGCCTCCCAATGATGTTGTGCCAAGTATAAGGACTTTGTTGCCTGACAGGAAGGAGAAAGGTCCATTTCTGTGGAAGGAAGGCCAATGTGGCATCTGCTCATGAGGCTGCTTCCACAGCTGCTCCCCTCAGTCTCACCTTTGAGACTCTCTCCTCTACCCCATGCTGCTCAGAACTGCTGCCTACAGCCATGCCCTGCTGCCATTGCTGGCAGAGACAAGAAGCAGCAGTGAGGGAAAGGAAGCGTGTGAAGAGAACTTGCCCCCTGCCTGCTCTGTCCTATGCACATTTGTGGCGTGAGCCTGGCTTGTCACTGGAAGTAGAGATCACAGGAACTGGGATTCAGGCAGCAGTAGATAAACTGCAGCTCAGATGGCAAAAAAGGCTGCTAGGCAGGAGAGCTGCCTGTGCTCTGCTCTGAAGTTTTGGTCTTTGCTCTTCAAACACTTCAGCCTGCCAAAAACCTACTCCTAGCTGGCCTGCAGCCTGCGCCCTCCTTCTTAATCCCCATACCTTCCCTTTCCCTTTTTATCTGACAACCAGAAACACATTTGGCTTGACACAGGACAGACTTGCTAAGCGTGTCACCAGATAGTGCCCCAGTTGCCTCCATATGACGCCACAGTCTGACTCACTCTCTGACCCCCTCACACTGCTCTCTGCATGCAGCACTCTCAGACTCAGGGATGTTGCCTAGCTGTCTGCTGCCTGCAGCAGTTCTGCAGTGCAGGCCTCAGTCCAGAAGATGTCCTGGAAAGAGGAGAGGAGGAGAAAGGTCCTTCTCATCTCCAGAAAAGCCTGCACAAGAAAAGTACAAGCAAACAGCTGTTCATGTGGGAGCTGCCATCTGACCTAAACTTAAAGGTACTGTAGCAACTCAGCCTCTGTTGCCTTCAGGAAGAGCCAGGGCAGAATCCTGCCTCTGGCTTTTGCTTGGACATGGTGGTGTTAAAGCCTGGGCAAGAATTTTACCAGTTAACACAGTGCTGCCATTCCCAATGGAATATGTTTTCTTACTGTCTTTGGTCTAGCATCTCTTATCTTCTGCCTAGACAGGGCTCTCCAGCACATGCTCATTCCTTCCAGTTGCCTCTGTGACTGATCTTCAAGCACCAACACAGCTCCCACGGCTGCTCCATATGTGTATCAGCTGTGTGTGCTGCTGTCAGTGCTGCTGGATCACTTCCTAGAGCTTCCCACAATGCAGCAGGGCCAATGCCATCAGGCAGCGTCTTGGGCAAGGGTGCACTGCACAGCCATGGCAATGGAGAGGCTTCTGAGCAGACAGACACATTTTCTCTGTCCTGCGAAGGACATCAAACCCGCAGCTAGTAGTGAAGTCCCAGTTACCCCAGTATGCACACAAACCCTTTTTCTGATGGAAGGAGGCAAGGTGTTACACAGCCACGAGTGTTTGTGTCCACAAAACTTGGACTGACTTTTGCCTGTCACAGAGATAAGGAACCTTGAGAGATCTTCCAGTCTATCCCACTGCTCTAGGCAAGTTCAATTTAATCTCTATCAGTCCTGACAGATGGTTGTCTGACTTGATCTTACTCCTCTGAAAAGTGATGAAGTATCCACAGCTTCCTCCATCTGAACTCTTCTATGGCTTCGCTATGCCCACTATGGGAACATTTTTCTTTACTCTATGATTTGAAGCCTTATCTTCCTTGTCCTCCCGTTCTGTTGCAAAGCTCTGTATTTCCCTTTTTTTCAGAGGTTTGAGGCATCCTCTGTCTGTAAGGGCTGCTGCTGAAGCAAGTTACCAAACAAGGGAGAGCAGACCACCAAGGGCTCTCCCCGATGAGATTTGACTCAGTGTGAGTGTAGCCCCCAGTGCTGTCAGTCCAGACAGGCCAAGGAACAGACACCCAAATAAGTATGTGCTCTCCCCCCATTTCCTGTCTACATTCTCACCCTGCTCTCTTTCCCACCCTCCAAGATTTATCTGGGGAGTGATTGGGTTACAAAATCAGAAACACATTAGCCATCAGAGGGTCAATAAAGGACTGAGGAGGAGACATTCCTGTGTGGACATATCTGCATTCTGCTGCCTTGGAAGGATGTTTCAGAGGTCTGTCCAGTCCCACTGCAGGTCTCACTGTATGTTGGTGGATGAGGCCTGCCAGGAAGCTCATCTGCTGCTCTAGATACTCTGTACATATTGTGAAGAAGTATGGCTGAGAGACACCTGTAGCTGCTCTGGGTTGAGGAGATGAGGCAAAGAGCAGTGAGGAAGTAGGACCTGTACAGGAGGGCAGGCACTAGCCCAAGGCTGGTCCAGCACCTGCTGTTTTGCACAGCCCTGGTTCCCCCTGCTCCTGGCATCAAATCACGCCCTGCAGAACTGAGGGCTGGTACTGACAACTGAAGCAGCCAGTCCATATGTACAAACCATCTGGAAAGCAGACTCTGCTGATAAGCAGGGTCACAATGCACCCAGTGGATTGCTCTAGCTGACCTGTGTTAGTGGGAAACATGTGGGAAGGGGCAGGATTTGGAAGAATTTTGGAGATCTGCAGAAAAGCTGGAAAAAAGCTGATAAAGAGCAAGCCTCAGCCAGCTCCAAGCCTAGACAGAGCAGGGGCATTCCTGAGGAGCTCTGCAGACCAAGCAGAGCTTGCTTAATGTTAAAGAAAAGCCATTCCTGGATAATTAATTTGAAATGAATGTCTAAAAGGACTGAGACTGGATGGAGCTGTGCCAAAAGGACTGCACAGTGTTGCAAATACTGGACCTTACTCAGGGCTTCACTAGAATATGACTCATCCAACTATGAGCTAAGAAGGCCCTGGAAAGATGAGCTGAATTATCTAGCTGCAGGACTGGGTGCACAGATATTCCTATACCTGCCATATTAATACTAGGCCTTACTCTCTGTATAGAGCTGACCTGCACTCTCAGAGAGCAAGTGCCAGGTACATTTCAAGCTCTCCTGAGTTATGTGCTGAACACTCTGTGCTGGCCTCTGCCCAAGGATATCAGTATCACACTCCATTCAGGAGAGTCATGGTCTTGGTCTTGCCTCTGAGACATGGCAGCTGAAGGAGGGGCATGGCCAGACACAGAGGAGAGGAGCAGTAGTGGTAATAAGTGTCTCAGAGAGGAGTCCCTGAGGACTTCATGTAGGCAGCTTCATTTCACTGCTTTCTACAAATTCATTTTTTTGCTTCTGTCATTCCCAAGTCTTTCCCCCTCCTATTCAATTTCAGGGGGAAAATAAAGGTGTGTTTATTTGTTCATGCTAATTTGTTTTATTCCCAGTCACCCCCTCCAAGATTGTATTGGAGTTAAAGCTAAGGAAAAAGAAATGGAAATGGACATGGAAATGGAAATCTTTTTTGCTACTAAGGCAGAGCTGCTGGCCCTGCCATAAGCCTCTATCCCAGCACCAATCTGAGTTGTCCCTATGGAATGTGGCAGATGGTTGTGCCCTTTGAAGGGACCAAAGAAGCAGTGGAGGACAACCTCCTCTTTTACCTTGGCATTTGTACCAGAGAGTTGGGATCATTCTTGGCCATGAGAGGGAACCCTCTGTCCCAAGTCTCATTCTTGCTCAAAGGGATGGCTTTCTTCTGTGTATACTGAGCCTGTGCCACTGCTTTTTCAGGCAGCCTGGTGTCCATCAGCTGTTGGGACACCCACACATTCCCACAAATTACAGGACTCTCTGCAAGGATGGCTCTAAAAATATCCAGCCATCATAAATTATCCTGAAATGAATTGTTTTAAAAATAAGTTTTGAAATTACTCTCTCTCTGTCTCCTGCTGAAAGAACTGCTGGGAAAGAATTCACTTAGCCTTCCACAGGTACCAGCACTCATGCTTCCTATGTTCAAGCCAAAACCCTACTGCCTGATGCCAAAATGGAGCTGGATCTAGGACACTGACACCCAAGTTTGCAGGGTCCTAAAAAGACATTGTCTATTGCTTGCAGGAAGCTGGCAGCACACCGAACCACAGCCAATTATCATCCTTGTAAATAATAGTAAGCCTGGCAAACGGGTAATATGACTGTCAGAGCACAAATGGAAGTTAAAAATGTGTGCTGTACTTGAAAACTGCAGATCAAATTCTTCTCCAGATTAGCCAAGTGCAAGCCCAAGGAATAGCTAGTTTGTCCTTATACATGGAAGCCAGCCAGAGCCTCTGCTAACAGATGTGCCCAAAGCTGTGCAGTGTGCACGTCTTAGGCTCACCATTAGCATTATCTTCAGTCTTGACAGGCACAAGGGGGCTCTGGGGAGCAGAGTCTCCGCTGAGGGAATAGCTGTGCTCTGCCTGGATGCCTGGAGTGGGTGGATCCAGGTCCATGTCCAGCAGCGGGTTCTTTTCAGCCAGTACTGGGTCATCGAAGAAACTGCTGAAGAGGTCATTGGAGAAATCCTCCATGTTGTCAGAGAAGTGATCCAGGTTCTCTGAGAAATGCTGAGAAGAGACAAAGGGAGAGAGAGCATTAGTGTCAACTCCAAGCAGGATCTGAGAGCCTTCCTCTGTGCTGAGAGCCAAACCTCAACAACAGGCCTCCTTGAATGGGAAAAAGCAGTTCCTATTCCTTGCCTGCATCACTTTGACAAAAACACCTTGAATTAAGATATAAACGGATGTGGTGCTGTACATCTCTACTTATTTATCTATGCCATGAACACTCATGAAACTTTTCTATATTATCTCATTTCTGCCTTTCCCTGCGAGTTCTGCATCTTCCTAACACCATCTCGCTGTGACAACAAACTGAATAGAGCACAAGGCAAGAAATTCCTGTGATGACAAAATGCAAGTGCGGCAGAAAATCACAGTCTTCAACACCTGTCCGTGGTGACAGACCCTTTCTCATGTTCTCTGCCAGCAGCAGTAGGCACACTGATGCCCCAGAGAACATCAACCCAGCTGCTGATTTATATCAGAGAAAAAAAGATCAGTTGGATGAACATAACAGGAAGGCCCCCTGTTGTATTTAATTTCCTCTGGGATTTAACAGCCCCTCTGTGGACCATATGAGGCTGTACTCCAGCCAGATAATGCCTGTGAAATTCGGCTCCCCAGTGAAGTTTAAACACTACAGATGGGCTGTTAACAACAAACAATCGTTCCACTAATCATTCCAGTAACAGTCAGTAAAGCTGGCCAGTGTGGCTGCAGAGCTGGGCTCCTCATGCTACAGGGAACCTGCTTCCTTTGAGGCATATCCTCCTATTCAGAAGTCAAATCACTAACTTTTCCATTTGCTACAACAAAGCATTGGTTGGGCAGGGAGAAAAATCATGGTTGCCAAACACCAGCTGAAAAATTATCCCATTTGTTGGCAGATTGAGGCTTCTGGCTCAGGGAGAGGAAAGAAAAGACAGATAGATTCAAGTGACTTACACAGACGGAACTGTGTAACTTAAATGAATTGGAGAGAGCTCAGCAGAGTTAGACTAAGTCTGTCCCCAAAGCCCCTGCCTGGAAAAGCATCTGGGTGGGCAGAAAGGCATTGAAAGCAGCATATTGAAATACCAAGAGCAACAGGGTACGGATGAGAGTGGCAGAGAGCATACAGATCCTAGAGTGGAGACACAAATGCCAATGAATCCCAGGGGGAAGAGACTGGCTCCTAGAGAAGCATGGGGTGCATGTGGTCCTTTCTTTCCCCGGTACTAGGACTGAGGGAGGAGGTGGCCAGAGGACCCCGGATACTGAGGCTGTAGGTTCCTGCTCCTATAGCAAGGTGTATTTGTTTTACCTGAGCACAGTAGCTCTGTCAACATTCCACTGGCTGTCAGAGGGTTGGGGTGAGGCCAGAAAGTGAAGTAGGCTCTGGCTGAACAGACCCGTGCTTCCCACCAAGTGAGGGAGGGAGATGGTGAGCTGCAGCAATCTCCAGCATGTCAGTGCCTTTCACCCTACATCATCATCCCTCAGCCACTCAATTCAAAACCTCAGTGCTCACAGGGCATGCTGGAAGTGGGGGTAGAGTCCCTGCTACCAGCATCCTGCCTGAAACAAGGTTTCTCTCCCTTTGCTTCTTTCCCACTTGTCCTCTGACTGCCTGGAGTTACAGCCCAACATACCACCATCTTGAGGCTTCCCTGGAGAGCAGACACTGAACCTGCAAGTCAGGAGGAAAAGGCACACTCATGCTAAATCCCAGTGTTGAGGCCCTCCCTGGGATGTCTGGGCTGAAGTTTTCTCCACTTGTTCCCCTAGCAGAAGCTGAGTTGGCAGGATAGTTGGTAAAACCTACTCAGCCATTTCCAAGTTGCCTAGAAGCATTTCTGCACTTGAATCAAGTGACAGAAAACACCTTCCATCTGTGTGGAGCATAACTTCTTCAGAGGTATCTGAGTCAGCAGATGGAACTGGGTTAGATGGTTGTCTAAACAGCACTGGAAAACCAAGTTTTGTCCTATCCTAAAGCATAGATGGATAAAGAGTTTGGAGTCCTGAGCATTAGCCCCAGAGAGCGCCTGCTCATGTAACAGCTGTTCTTTGTCTTGTGTTCTCTAAACAACACAAGCAAACACAGGATATGAACATGACAGCCTTACGGTAAGGGTGAGAACATAATCACAGAGAAGTGAAGGGATTCAGAGTTCTGGCTGCCAGCACACCATGGCACAGCAGAGCTGGGATACAACCAGAGGCACTCAAATCATATATACTCTTGTGACCATCAAAACTAGAACCACTGTGCAGCCATGGGAGAGAAGCAGAGCTGGATGGGCAGCTGTGGGAAGAGCTGTCTGCAACTCTGCCATGTGCTTCAAATTTCTTTCACAAATGTGCATTAACAAAGGCAGAGGTGGGAGTGAAGAGACAGAGAATGCATTTATGCAGTAGTTCCACAGATTATCTTTTAACAGCATCCTACCCACACTTAGAACAACAATCTCTTGGTCAACAATCTTTCCATTGTAAGACAAACCTACCTGGAGAGAAGAGGCAGAGATGTGCCTCTGGCTTTATTCCAAAACAAAAAAAATCACCCCAGTAGCTGCTGAGGGGCGAGAGATGAGCAAGGAGTGCAAGGGACCAAGTATCACAGCCTTAACACAGGTACCAACATTGGCAGAAGTAATTGCAGGTTTCTGGTTCTTTTAGACATCACACAGCAGGCTTGTTGGAGAACCTCACTGCTTGGAAGTGAGGATGAAGGCAACACCGTTCTGCAAGAGACACAGGAGCTCAGGTCCACAAGAGACCATTCTCTCCCAAGAGACAGACACCTACTGCACAGTGTGGTAAATCATGGGTTCCTTGAGGATCCAGAAATGTTGGGGCATCTACCCCTCTCTGGGCTCCTGGGTATTATCCTCCAGCACAATTAAATACTGGAAAAGCCTTCTCACCAAAGCAGTCCCATTTCAGCTCCCACCACTTACACTTACACTTACACCAGCAGTCCAACATCTCTAGACAGAGATGGTGGAGAGAAGGGAGCTAGCCTATGAGACTGGGAGTAACTGTGGTCATTATCAAAGGGGGCACCAAGGATGTGACACCTTGAAAGAGCAAGATCACCTAGAGCTGACACAGAGCTGGAGATTGCTATTTTACTCAAAGAAGGTGGCAAGAGGCAAAGGAAGGCAGAAGAAGGAAAGGTAAAGCAAAAATGACATGGCTTTGTAGCTGGCTATATCCACAATGGACACTACAGGACCAGCAGGAAGCTAAGTCACCACATTTCAGGAAGACTGCTGGGTCTCTTGGGTTGGCTCTGTTCTCTCCTGAAGCCAACAGGTATTGTTAATTTTAGATTTCTTATTAGTATAAGACATCTGTTCATGCAACCACATGGTAAGAGGAAAAAGCGTCCTCTTGTCCAGATTCAACTGTGATGGGCACAGTGAAGCACAGCCCAGAGTTTACTTTGGACAGATGCCATTAAAACCACTGCCAATTAGCTTAGTTTGAGCCTGCTAACCCAGAGCAGACAAACTGTCCCACCCAGCCTCATTTTGGGAGCTGCACTTATCTGGCAAAACTCAGAGGCTTCAGTCATACTCTTCCTTTGCATGTGTGAGGGAGAAGGCTTTAGGGAACTGCATGTCCCAGGGTATGGTGTCTCAGGGCTGTGCAGATCATGGCAGAGCATGAGCTTCTGAGCAATGAACAGAAGCACGTTGATCACCTGACCAAACTGGTAGTAGCTTTATCCTGGCTGGAAGGTCACATGCCAAAGAAGGTGCTGGGTGGCCACTAGTACTCCCTTCCAACCCAGAGTGGGGCCAGCACAGCTAAAGGCCTTCATGTGCTGCCACAAAATGACACGACCATGCTGGGCTTTGGGGAGACTTTTGCTGACACAAAGGCAACAATGATCTCAGGAGACCAGGGAAGGTCCAAGCAAGAGTCCCCAAAACTCAGATGTAAATGAAGGTGGGATAGACAGAAATACATGAGCAGAGCAGGTTCATCCTCTCACAGCCTCTTCATGATCTAAACTCCTTGAGAGCGCCTTCCAGCCAGGCTGAGATCAGCCAGCTCCTGCTCCTCAGAGGATTGGCCAAGACATTGGTGACAATGGACTCTGCAACTCTGTTGAGCCTCTCTCAAGCAGGTTTTGTGCAGATGGGCCTGGCTTTAGTAAGGGGGACCAGTCACCTGGGAAACTTGACCCTTACCATCCTGGCCCAGAGGGAGTGGGTGTGCAGTATACTGGGGGAGAACAGCTTCCAGATGGAATACGAAGCTCACAGCAGAGTCTCATTTTGCATTATTTGCTCTTGTTATCTTCCCCTCCCTTTCACACCCTCCTTCCTTCTCCTTCTAACTATGCTCCAAAGCCAAGAAATAGCACGAGATGTGTTTCCAAAGCAGTATTACCAGTGAGCGGTCAGGGAGGGGGCAGCCAAGGGACAGAAATGCAATGGTGAGGATGTGCTGGATTTCCTCATCCAAGCCCCATTTCTGGCTGCCCATCCCTCCACCATAGTTCTAGGAGGATGGGGAGGCAGCACCCAAAGAGGATGAGCCAGTGTGCACAGGTATGGAGATGCAATGACCATTGCATCTCTAGACCCAACAGAGAGTCTTAAGCTGTTCTTGTGCCACAGGAGAATCTGCTCAGGCTGAGGCCACCTCAGCCATTGGGAGAGAGTGAGAATCTGTCAGCTGCTGGCTCCTGTTCCCTCCCACTTCTGGTGATCAACATAGGCACTGACTCTTCCAAACATATTTCCACCACATGTTTTCATCCTGACCTCATGCTTAGGGTTGTCTAAATAGCACACTGTATGTGCGTGCGTGCACTTCTCATTTGAACACCCTTTCCTGTTGTACAACAGTTCTCTTGGGAGTTAATGTAAGGCATCCAGACATCCAAATGCAAGCTCTACAGTTCTCCCCACCCAGAGCTGGTCTAAGACCTCTGGAGACTGAGGTACTAAGCCTTTTTACTGCCTAGTTGTGCAGGGGATGCCTTTGGGTGTAGCCCAGGGGCACTGTGCATGGGTGAGGAGGGGATGATTTTCTCTCCCTGGATCCACCTCTCTGTAGCAATCCTGGCTGCATCTGTCCCTCCTTTTCCCTTTCATGCTTCCATCCTTTGACTGTGACTTTTCCCTTCCCACCTCCAGCTGAGTTGTTTGGAGACAGTCTCTCTTCAGGATCAGCCTGGTTCTCACAGCCTCTCCAGTCCCACCACAACAGTCGTCCTCCAAAAAGAAAGCAGCAAGGGGCCAACCCAGCTGGGCGGCAGCCCAGGCCCAGGAGACGAAAGGCCTTTGCAGGTTGGACGTTCTGCTCATGCTGGCAGGCAGTGAAGATGGGGAGGGGATTCTTCTGAGTTTTCTCTTTTCTTTTTGAAAGTATTTTTCCTCTTTGCCTGCCAAGATAAATCTCCTGTCCCAGCTGTGACATCTGCATTTCCCTTCTCTGCTTTCACTAAGGAATGAAGCCCCCCGCACTCCAGCTGCAGAGCCGAGGTTTTCTTTGCATTCCAGGAAAGAAGAGCCCGTACACTCCAGACAGTCCTTCTGCTCTCTTTAAAATGCAGAGAATTTTAAACCTTATGAAAGTCAAGTTCTTAACAGTGTTAACAAGATTCAGGCAGGATGGACAGATGTTGTGCACACTTCTCCACACAGTCCAGTTCGTGCATGCCTCAGAACCTTCTGGTGCCCCTCTATCCTGACCTGTATTGCTCTTGGTCTCTCCCCACATGTACCACGGCTCCCTGCTGCTCCCTGCCTGGTCTGCCCAGATCACAGGTCTGCCTGGACAGCTTGCCATTGACCTGCTACCTTGCTGTTCCTGCTTCTCTGCATGCCACGGCTGAAGCACCAAAGGCCAAGCTGTCTATGGATGCCAATGCCATTTCCCTCCAGCAGCAGGACAGCATCTGGACCAGAAGCAGCCCTCAGTCTTTCCCAGACTGTGGCAATGCCCAAGTCACCTGTGATTCCTTTCAGCATGACGACTTTGGACTGTGTGATGGACCAAACTGAACCTGATCTGGAACCAGGCCCAGAATTTGCTGCTGTCTGTGTAATCACAGTCACAGAACCGGTGAGATAGGAAAAACCTCCAAGATCACGAGTCCAATCTATGACCAAACACCACCATGTGTACACATGTAATCACCACCAAGTGCCACATCCAGTCTTTACGTAAATACCTCCAGGGATGGGGATTCCACCGCCTCCCTGGGCAGTCCTTTCCAAGGTCTAACCACCCTTTCTCTGAAGAAGTTCTTCCTGACGTCCAACCTAAACCTGCAGCCCAAGACTGTGTCCTCTCGATCTGTCACTAGTTGCCTGGGAGAATCAGCCGACTCCCACCCAGCCGGCTACAACCTCCTTCCAGGTAGCTGTAGAGAGTGATAAGCTTTACCCAGAGCCTCCTCTATTCTCTGCAAGGCTCAGGCACAGCTCGCTGAGGAAACCTTCCACCGCACATCCGTGCCAAGGGCCTGGATTTACCATTTCCAGCGCTAGGCGCCACAGGACCTAGGAGGGACCGACGGCGGCCCAAGGCACAATCAGAGGAGGGGGACTCAGGGAGCGGCGCCAGAGGCCGTCGCTGGGGCGGCCCAGTCCGGCCCCGCAGCCCCTCACGCTCCGGCCCAGTCTGGCCCCGCAGACCCTCACGCTCCGGCCGGCCCGGCCCGGCCCGGCAGCCCCTCACGCTCCGGCCCAGTCTGGCCCCGCAGCCCCTCACCCTCCGGCCGGCCCGGCCCGGCCCGGCCCGGCCCGGCAGCCCCTCACGCTCCGGCCCAGTCTAGCCCCGCAGCCCCTCACGCTCTGGCCCGGCCCGGCCCGCCCACGCGCGGGGCCGCCGCCGGCGGTTAACGGTCGCCGCGGCGCACTTCCAAAGGCCGGCAGCAGCGGCCGCCCATTGGCCGGCGCCGCCGAGCAGCGGCCAATGGGAGGCGACTGCCAGCGGCGCGCGGCGGGCGCGAGGAGTGCAGGGTTAGGACGGAGCGGCGCGACGTGATCCCGCTCCCGCTCCCGCTCCCGCCGGGATGCCGCGGGCAGCGCCACAGGGAGCGTCGTCCTGGCCCCTCTGGAGGTGCCCTCCGGCACTTACGGCTCCCACGGTTTGCTGTAACTTCCCTGGCAGGCAGAAAGGTGTCGTGGTTTCCCCCCTACAACCCTGGCAGAGGGGACAAACCCATCAGCTGACGGAGCGGAGCAGGGGATGTTAAAAGCATGTGCACAACACAGACCGCTTCGAAATGCCGTGGCCGAGATTGCAGCCGAGTAACACCCAACTCAGAGTGTACAAGCCTGCAGTTCAAAGCGAAGGAATCTTAGGAGGCACCGGGCACAGGGGGAAAGGGCAAGTTAAGTCCTTTAACTTCAATGTGTTTGCTCCTGAAAGGATAAAAAGAAGAGAGAGAAAGGTATGTGGAAAGTTGGAAGCTGGTAGGCTGTGACAGGGTTTCGCAGCGGCACCTGCACCGACAGAGGCACTTTGAGTTCTGCTGCAGTCACGGCCACTGGTGTCCCCACACTTGGCTCTAGCGTGTCCAGCATAAATAACAACAGCCGGCATGGGCAATGGCGATATGGGAGAGATTGGAAGCGCCCTGCAAGGGCAATGACTGTGGAGCAAGGCTGAGGTGAATCAAAAGACAAATGCCACTGCAGTGTGGCCACAGTTGTGTGGCCATTTCTGTGCCCTCCAGCCACCTGCAGATGCCAACGTGCAGAGCAGGTATGCGTGTGCTAAGGATGAGGGGAATGGCAACCTCTCCTTGGGCAAAACAGGCTGCACTAGCCCAGGGTGGAGAGCAGCTACAGTACACGGTTTGTCTATTGCATGAGACTTGCTGAATCTGCAGAGGCAGGAGCACCCCTCCTCCTGGAGCAGCAGCACCCTGAAGATAAGGAGGAATGCCTCTGATTTTCAGTGCTTTTGCTGTGTGTATGCTACATAAGCAACAAATGTCCCAAATTTCCTTTGGCTTACAACTGCCTTGCAGCTGACTCTGATAAAAAAACAATTAGAGCCGGACTTAAACCATACTCAGCAGTGGACACAATCCTCTAGGGATGAAACATTTAGATCAGCTGCTCTTAACCCTCATTTGGCAGAAGATTTGGGGTGTACTTCTAGGAGTCTCTGAAAGGTAAATAAAAAGTTTGTACTTCAAGGCTTTTCTTGAATTTGGAGAAGTGAAGACACCTGCTTGCTACAAAACAAAGCCACCTTTATTTCTGAGCCATCATGGTGGCAACAAGGCTGTGTTCAAACAGAGATGCGTAGGAGCTGTTCTCTGTGGGAATGCAGGTACCCCTGGGCAAGCTGGCAGGAGTCTCTTCTTCTTTGCTCCTTCCCAAGCCAAGGTCATTACAGTCTCCAGGCAGAGACTTCACACAAGCAGTAGCTCTTAGCAAAGCTGTATTGTCATCTCTGCTCCCTTGGCTGAATTGGTGCTTTGTGTTAACATGGCAGCCTCAGCTGCGTTTGCAGCAGGCTCCCAGTGACACCAGAACTTCACACAGGATCGGGGGCTTTCAGCTGCTGTAGCATCTTGTAAAGTTCATGTGAACTTTACATCCGTACATGTGAAAACATAGTCCATCGTTTTTAGGAAGGCCCTATCTGTTATGTTATCCTGATCCACCTTCATCCAGGTGTACCCTTTGCAGAGCCCAAACACAGCCACCCTTCTCAGTCCCCACAGAGGCACAGCAGCAAGAACATAACTGGGTGTCCACTGCCGCACCTGTAGGCATGCAAAACCCCTGCAGAACCTAGGGATGCATCTCTGGCCCAGCCCTGCAATCTATCCTGGAAAAGCCTACATGGATTTAATTGTGTGTGGCATATCTGCCTGGGCAATCTAGAGAAAAATTCTGCTTAGTGGTGAGGGATGTGTGGTGTGATGAAAGGCAGCAGGCAGGGCAAATGAAAGAAAATACTGGTACACTCTGCATGACTCTCTGTGAACAATCCTGCCATGCTGGTGTGAAGCTGGGTCACAGTATCACCCTAAGACATGAAATGCAGCATGAATGTTCAATACAATTAAAAATAAATTTGAGAGGTGCAACTGCTCTAGCTGGGCACCAGTCAGTGGGTTGTGACTGTTTTCAATAACCAAAATAAACTGGAATAAATGCCACCATTTCTTCCATCCTTCTTGGAAGCTTCTGGCCCTGCCCAGAATGGAGTTGAAGTTGCCAGATTTGGCAGATCTCTGCTCTTACACAGCTTGTCAGCCCCATGCCATTATCGGCCTTTTTTCTGCATCTTGCAAGAAACAATGAGAAAGGCACACTGGAAGATAGAGGAAATCTGCTTTGGGAGATAATCAGAAAAGAAGGAAAGGTCTGTATTATCTTTACAATCATCTTCACTTGTCTTAATTGAAACTGCTTCTCTTTAGTGCTCAGAGAGCAAAATCAGAGATAATTCACATTTTGTCCCCTGGCAGGTCCCTCTAGACTCATAAAGAAAAGCAGGCCTTGGAAGAGGAAGATAGCTGTACTCTGTTCAAGTCCAAAAGCTGAGGCTGCAGCTAATACCAAACATTACTGGTGGCTTTCATTCTTTGGGCCTTTGTAAAGGGTAATCACAGAACAACTAAGTCTGGACCAGCTGATTTTGTGACTCAAGGATGTGAGGGATTTTCACGCAAAATCTTGAGAGAGCAAAGGCTGGAGCTCTCTTCAGTGGCCAGGCTGGGCAAGAGCTGGGTTTTGCCAGCAGCAGACTGAATGGGATCCCGCCCCAGGACACTTTTCAAAGCAATTCGACTTGGAATGCAGATTTCTGACCTACTGCCAATATCCCAGTGGAAAATCTGCCCTGAACAGTAGATAGGAAATTAAACTTCAGCTCCAATGCTGAGAGTATCATTTTCACCTCAGTGGTGGAGCTGCAGAAACCAGAGTCTCTGGAGAATGGGGAAATCCTTCCTAGCCCACAAAGGGCGGTAGCACCTCCCAGACCATTCGTCACTACTGGGGCAGCCTGGATTAACACCCTCCTGGGGCAGAACAAAGGTGTGATGGGGGTGAACTAGGGGTCAAAGCCCTGTGTCCTCAAAGGTGAGGATGGATATCTGACTGGTCAGAGATCTTCCAGGTCACTTCAACCACAGGATGAAAATCATGGCTGAAAGGAGAAAGGAAGTCTGTGCAAACTCCCAACACCTGGCTCTCAAGCTATTCCCTTTCCAAGCTGGACTTCTCCACAACAAGGTCCAGCAGCCAAGTAACCTGTAGCTATTAAAAAGAAGTGGAAGCGTGGAGGAGCATGGGATCATGTACTCAAGTAATGTCAGAAGCTTCTGGGAAGAAAAGATCCCATGTTTCCTTGAAGACAGGAAACCTATTATGCCCTGAATTCCTGCTATGAAAGCTCCTGTGTCTGAGATCAAGCAGACATCATCTGCACCCTGGCATTGGAGTGGTCTCTGCAGTGGTCTCTCTGCTGGATTTGCAAATCAATTTTCTGGACATCCCTGGAGCAGAACAAGGAGATGATGGATTGCTTCATGGGTTTTGGGGCCTAGAGGAACCAGTCTGGTAATCAAATATGGTTCCTTACCGTGCTGAGTGCTTCAAACTCATCATCTGCAACTGAGCTCAGTTTAAAGCCTCCAGATAAAGCCACCCCTTTAAAAAAACCCAAATGACTGTTATAGAAGCTAAATACAGTCACCAAACACATGTCATTGCAAAGAGGGACTCTCTAGGCTTAAGTCTCCAAAGTGTTTTCTCAGGCTTTTTGCTCTTAGATGAAAAAGTGCTTACTACCAGAGATCTTCCTGAGAACAAATCCAAGTCACCTTTTAATCTGTGGAGCATGGTAAGGCATGGCCACCCTGCTGGGTTATTCTGCAGACACTGAAACAGCATTGGTCACATTGCAGGCAGGGAAAACTTGTGGACAATGATGGCAGGTTGTAGTCATGTAACTCCATGTTAGCAGCAGATTCAAAGACTAAATTATCTTTCTGTGTAATTAATTGCTAGATTTTAACATAATAAAATCACAGGGGGAAGTGAGTGATTCCTGTGGCAAAAGAAGTTACAGCCCTGCCGTGGTGGTGAGTGCAAAGTGCCTTAAATAGACAGTGGACCAGAAGCAGCAATAACCTCTCAGTATCTACCATGGTTTTATGTGCAACAGAGAAGAAGCATCAGTGAGATCTTCCCTTTCTGTCCCTTAACCCTGAAGATAAGTGAATTTTCCCAAGTACGGTGTTCTCCTCACACGGGAAACCCTACACAAGTGCCCAGAGTGTGTCCCAGCACAGACACAGCCAGCCCCCTGTTCCTGCCTGGATGCTCACAAGACCAGGCCTTCTCACGCCAATCTCTTCTCTCATGCCTGTGCTGCCTGATTCTCCCCTGCTGTGCTCCTCTTTTGCCTTCCTCTTGTCTCTTCTCTCTGAAATGGTGCACACATTTGGCTTGCCTTTATTGTGTGATAAATCTCACCCTGCATCTTGGGTTCATTTTCTGAAAGTTTTGAATGGTGTCTTGGAAATGCTGTTGGACAATAGGAGCTCTTTGAACCCTGGCCAGCTGGACGGGACTCCTTGTGTTCCAGCTGACATGCAGGCTTGGCGGTCTTTCTCGACTCTTCCCTCTCTTCTCTTTTCTTTAGAGCATTTGAATTGTCGTCAAACTTTTTCTTTTTGAGTGGGCAGTGCATTTCTGAATCTTTTCATCATTATATTATTATTAATTATGCTCATGACTATTTCTCCTTCTGCTGGCACTCCTGGGTGTATCTCTCCCCTCTCACTTAGTATCTTGGGTAAGACTACCTTGGCCACAACTCACTCAAGCAGTGACTCAGAATCCCTGGCCCATTCCCAGGAGAGATGCAAGAGTTTTGCCAATTGGTTTAAAAAGAGGCCATCGTTTCCCAGAGCTACTCTCTCACTCAGCAGAGCTGAGTTGAGTGGAAAAGCTCAGCTCTGTGGTTCCAGGGAGTCCATCCCTGAGAGGCAGGCAGTCCCTGGGGTATTGTGAAAGAAGAGCCCTGCTCCCTTAGGGTGCAGCCAGGACAACTTCTGAGCCAGGCAATAGGATTCTCTGCTGAAAATAATTTTGTCCCTGGGGGTCACCACGCTCAACTTCCCCATTCCCAAGCTCGTGGAGGAAACAAAGCTAAGGGAGGCATATGGGCAGGATGTGAGGGAGGGAGGACTGTGTGCTCCTGTCAAACTGTTGTCTAATGTATCATGACACAACTACCCACATCTCTTGAGTCAGAGTGGAGAATGGCATAGGCTGAAGCAGGCCCCTCGAATCGCTGAGTTTGAGGTTTACTTGCAGCAGTGGTGCACTGCAGAGAAACCCCATCTTCATCCTCTGAGCATCTCAGTTTTTCCCAGCCAAGCAGGAGATTGGGAATTGCCCTGGTTCTAAAGGCAGGAGGGGACCTACAGCTCAACTGTTTGCCCCTGCACGCATTATGTAGTGAAGAAGACTGGTTTGCTCCTGTGTGGCACTCTTACTCCTGTAAGAGTACACTGTGCTCTTATGGAGGTGGACACACAACCCTTCTTCATTTCATGTGCTAGGAAGGACTCAAGAAAAAAAGAATCGGCTGGTCTTGGTGAGGAATGGCTGTCTCCCACAGATCATGGAGGGAACCTGAGTCTGAATCCTTCCCACTAGACTGCAATGCCTCTAGAAATGGCACACAGTGATGGAGGGAAGGAGACCACAGGTCTTCCACTAGCAAGAGTGGGCATTTGGCAGTGTCAGACCATGTCCTTCCCAGCTCCCCTTGCCACATGCTGGGAAGCCCACCTACTTCAAAGGGCAGCTGAGAGCCCTCATGCTCTCTGGCACTGGCGTTTGTAAGGGAGAGAGGCTGAGATCATCGTCTGCTTTTTACTCACATCTACCAAAGGGAAGAATAGGTCAAATAAAATTCTCCATCCTCCAGTTCTGCTGCAAAATCCAGCAGGGCAAGAGTGCCCACAAGCATCCAGGAATGGTGGTTTTGCCAGCCCTCTCTGTGCTGGTGTTGAAGGCTCTGTCAGCTCCTGAGCTCAACTGCAGTGGCCCAAGCATCAGGCAGAGATGTCACCCTCTCCCCAGCTGCAGCATGGTGCAAACCACAGCTGGTTCGCTGTGCTGGCTGGCAGGCTGGCTGCAGCTGGCCTCTGCTCCCGCCAGCGGGGTGGCATTGCCGCTTCTGCTTCAGGAATGCAAACTGCCCGAGCTGCTCTTGAGGACTGGCCAGGAAAAGTCCACAAATAGCAACAGGAAATCAAAATGCCCGCTCCAGACATGCACTAGATATGAGGCCATCCAGCACAAGGAGAAAAATCAAATACTGGACAATGGAGATTACATCATGCTGTGGATAAACCTGTGAGCCCATCCAGCTGGGGCCATGCCAACAGGTCCAGATGGCTCAGGAATGCTAACTGCATAGCTACCTCTCTCTTGTCTTTGCTTTTCTTCCCTCTTTCTTTCCCTTATTCTCCATTCCTTCTGGCCTTCTTCCCTCTTCTCTTTCCCAAAATAAAAAAAATAAATCTCCAACAACTCTATGTAATTCAATTTCATCAAATATCAGAAAGGCAGCTGAGACCAGTGGACAGGCAACTGGTCTGGACACGGGTCTCTGGCACTTACCTACAGGTATTGAGGCTGCTGGGTGACTGCACTGCATAGCTGCTGGGCTTGACACAGTAATGTGTGCCTTCATCTTACCTAGGACTTCAGCTCCTGGCCACAAAGCGGGAGGCTGCCAGAGGTGCTCCTCTGGAGCCTGAAGCATGCAGGAAAATTAAGAAATCAGCATTGCTCCTGCTCTGCTCCAGCTCACCCCAGCTGCTTACAGCTGCCGCTGGCTGCTCCCAGTGGCTGCAGTTACAAGGCGAGGGAGAAAACAGTTCTGTTCTTGCTAGCAGCCTCTACCTACTACCCTGGTACTAATTAGCAACAAGGAAAGGAGTGCAGCACCCTCTATTCTGTCCCTAGCATTGATCAGAGCAGCATGTGCTGCTACTCAGCTCTATCTCAGCATGATAAAAACAAGGCTCAAAAACATGTATGCAAAAAGTGAAAGGTGTGTGCTTTGCCAGGTCTGAAAAAGGGCTGCAAGCCATTTGCTCATTACTTACTGCTAATCCAGCTGCTAGATGGCTGCCAACTATATTTGACAAAACCTGAGGAGCACGAGAAGTGTCAGAGAATGGAAAAGCAAACTCTGCATCACTCTTCCCAATGGATGATGGTGATCCTAATTTTACAACAGGTCAGGCACATGCAGTGCAAGGAAAAGGCACCTCCAAAGAAAGGGAAAGTACAAAACAATATGCTGAGAAGCAGGAGGGACTGACATGGGTCTTGAATGTTCTGCTAGGGGACTAATAAACTCACAATGTTGGTATTTTCAGCTTGTTACTTCCTTCTCATTTACAAACCAGGGGAGACACAGTCTGGGAGCCTGGGAACTCCACCCAGCATTGATCATGCAGCAGTTTTGGGAAGAAATGTAACGGGGTGCTCTCAGCAAGTTGCATCAAACCCAGGAAGAAGCTAGGTTTTGTGACTGAGCCAGGATCTGGTTGTGCAGTGGAGGATGAGGTATGAGTACAGCCCATTCACTGGACTTATAAAGCATAAATTGTTTGGTTTTCAGTAAGGGCCAAAGAGGTTAGGCCAGCAACAGCATGGGCCAAGTACTTTAGTTTAAATCCTGATGCTGACCAACACAGTCACTCAGACTAACTCAGAAAGATTACCCTGGATTAGCTTGAAGTATCTGAGGTCAGAATCCAACACATGGAGTCTGCAAGGATAAGAAATGGGAGAGGGGTGAAGGATAGCTGGGAGATCAGTAGAGAATAGATCAGCCAAACTGAAAATATTGCTAATATTGTGTATAGCTGCAAAGGCATTCAAAGAAACTCCAACCAGGAAAGCAAAGTAATAGCTCCTATGGACCTTTCCTGGCAGATATTTACTAGCAAAACCCCACCCTGGTCTCACTTTTCATTAATCTGCTTCACCCACTGAGGGCACTGCCCTTTGCCAGTAAGAATATGGATGTGCAGTTTTTTATAGCAAGCAAAAGCGGCATCACTGCAAGTGACACCCTGAGGATCACACACTAAGTAACTGGCAGAGCCAGGACTAAAGTACAGTTCTCCCATTCCTGACAACCTCATTGCACCACTGTTCATAAAGAGAGAAAAAAACACAACAAAAACAAACCCAACATCATTCAACTGGCAATTCAGTATTTGTGGCTCAACAGCACCTCATCAACACTCAGAGGCTGCCACATTTGCTTGGAAAGAAGAGCCAGATTTCCAGCACTCCCTGGGCAAAGAGCTCCCAGATTGAGAGACTGAAAAGTCTTTGAAAGAAACCTTCCATCAACAGTCTTTACAAATGTCAGAGCTGGTTTCCTCCTCTGTGAGCTGCCTGGCTTGCCGTTCCTCCCCCCGGGCAGCAGTGAGCTCAGCCAAAAGCACCTGCCCGGATCCTTCCTTCAACTGTCACGAGTTTTACTAGAGTCATTTAACATCAGGCTGTTCTGACACGAAAAAATTAACTCCTGAGGCTCTGGACCTGAGTCCTCTTCTTCATCCTGGTCTCACTCTACCTCAGCTACCTCTTCTGGAGGAGAAAGCTCTCATCGTATAAGCGGGAGGACTGCAAATACTGCAGAGGCAGGAGCTGGTTCTCATGGTAGACCCCCTGCGCCTGGAACAGCAGAGATGTGTTATTCTTGATCTGTAGTGCTCCCCTCTGGAAGTGCCACGCCATCAAGATGAGAAGCCAGTGTCCCCATGACATGGTGGTGGAGAGCTCAACACAAGGAAAGTTGTTGGGTCTAAGAAAGCTCACCTGCAGGAGGGATGCCGACAATCCAGTATGAGTGTCCAAAAACATTGTAGCATCCAGCCTCCCTCTTGTGTAACATGCTTGATGTCAGGCCTAAGTTGTAGTTCTCCTCCAGACTCCCAAGGGAGCCCTGGTATTCCTGTTGCAGAGGAACTCCTGAGACAGATTGCTGAGCTGAAGGCATTATGTTTTGCATCTATTCTCTAGGAAAAATGCTAACTGCATTTGGAGCAGGCTTTGCTAATTGTGTCAGCCAGACTGACCTAAGTGAACATTTTTCCTAATCAAGACAAAGTCCCAGTATAAAGAAGCCAAAAGCAACTTTTCTGAGGTAGTCAGGAGTGAGTTTCCCCTGGAACAGGCTAGATGGACTAAGATTGTAACAAATGACCTCATATAAGGCATTACCTTTGAGCACTAGAGATGGTACTAGTTACCTCAGTACTGGTTTAAATTACATAGTAGTTTCAGGGAGAATAAGCTTGCACAGTACTGTACAGGGAATTACTGCAGTCTTAGAAAGTGAGAAGATAGAACAAGAAATAAAGGAGTGAATCAATGTGTAGATATGTGCAGTTCCAGCCTTCATGAGATGTTGTTCTGGCTTAACAACATGGCAAGATCAGTGTCAAGCATCAATTGCTTGCACACTGATCAGACCAGAGCAGCTCAACATGATTTCAAAGGCAGATAGCCCTGGAAGGATTTAAGAAAGTAAAAGTAAAAGGAGAAATGCAAAGAAAGAGAAAAGAAGGTAGGTAAAGAAGTCAGAAAGGGGAGGGTGAGAGGATAAGGCTGGAGTGTTCAGGTCAGTTCAAGAAACTACAGGAGAGGAAAACCTTAAATGGTGTGACCTTACAGAAAACAGAAAAAATTGTTTTCTTGAACAGCTGGGGAGTAAGTTAGAGAGATGAAAACACTGCATGGCAGACATGGGGAGCAACTGGGTTGAAAGACACATCCTGCCTTTTCAGCATGCTACCTGCAGTCCCCTGCCACTCTGGCTATGCTCTTGGCTCTTCACAACCTTCCAGCTATTTCTGGTCTGAGGGACGTTGCAAAACATGCAGGCACCAACCCAAGAAAACACCTAACTTACAACACAAGTGGAGCTCCAAAGACAGGAAAGAGAAAGAGAAGGGGTCTGTGCAAGCACCCACCCTGTTCTAGTGCCAGCTCGAAAAGAGGATCGATGATTTCAGTCAAAGGATACCAAACTACATTAACATTGCATGAACAGAAGTCACCTGCTGCAGTGGGACAGAAACTGTGCTAGCTTGGGGCTCACCTAAGAAACATGGCTTTGGTTCCAGCCTTGTTCTCACTCCTCATCTCCCGTGTGGAGATGTACAGTCCCAGCACTTCAGACGTGTAAAAGAGGAATCAGGAGAAAGCTGAGATTGGCTTGGAAGTGAGGACTAATAAACCCGGCTCTTCCAACAGACACCTCTCCTGAAGAACAATGCTGGCCACAAGGTTGCCTGTGAAGCGTAGGTGACTGCACTTGACCTTGCAGCACAGACCCGGAATTTCCCCGGAAAATCTCCCAGACAGAGACAGCCTTTGGCCATTTCTTAGGCACAACTTCATTGCTGGTGCCCTACCTGTTTCCCTGGAACTCTGCAGCAAGGAGAGTCACCAGCTGGCTTTTGTGAACCATCTGGTTTCTTGCAGTGAACTCTGCACAACGGTACAAGGATGCACAGGCTTTAGTGGGTTGACTCATCCCTTCCTTGGAATGCACTGGTACAAGTCAGTCTTGAGAAACAAATCTTTGTATCAAGCATAATCCTGTCTGTGGTTATGACAAGAGGACCTGCCATGTGGCCATCACAAAGACAACTCCAGAGTTAAGCCTTTTTGTTTGCTTCCTTTAACAGTAAGAATTCTTTAAATAGTAAACAAGTAATTACTAAATGCTAATTAAATACTACAGTCTTAAAACCTACAGGGAAGTACTGAGGAGAAAAATAAGCAAGCACAGGAGATCCTTCTCAGAGGAAACACAGGAGTATGTCAGAGATATCAGCCTGGCCGTATTTTCAACAGTGCAGCTACAACTGTGGCTAAGAAATCCCTACTTCTAAATTCCCCTTTTAGGGGCTGCTCAAGCAAGACACTCTTCTTTCCTAATTTCCTTCTCTACCAGAGACAGCTTCATTCCAAGCTTCAGCAAGACCAGTCCCAAATGGGACCAGCACAGCACTGGACAAGACCAGTGCAGCACAGGACGGGACAAGTGCAGTGCCAGATGAGCTCCTGGGCAGCAGAAGTCACTTTGCATTGATGAACCCAACACATTTCATGGGATTCAGAAGCCACCACGCCACACTTATGCCTTTATACTGGTACAGGAGGAGGTCCAGTGGGTGAGTCCCAGAATTTTCCACAGTTTTATCTGTACAAATTAGACCTCAGGTTTCCTCCTCTCTGAAAGGGGTGGTGGCACTGAATGGCTGCCTTATGCCAGAGGGGATGGGGATCACCTGGCAGACATGGTCTGAGCAGTACACAACTCCAGCATCTCCCAGCTGACACCCTTCCTCACTGGGAGTGGACTGTATGCACAGATGTACTTCTACCTCTTGCCAAATGCTCCCTTTGTTGACTCTCCAAGTACTTCACCAAAGTCCTTCCTGCTCCTCCCCACCAAGATGAGGGCTCTGTCTCCATTGTTTAACCCTGTTTTGGACCCATGACTTCCTCCACTCCTGCTCTGAATTGCAACCTCCTAGCTCTGGCTTACCAGCATAGTTAAAGGGTTCTCCCACTTTGGCTGAGATGAGCATTTAGGACAGTGGATTCCAGCACATGCAGGCAGTTGTCCAACAGATTAATGTGTTTATTTAGGAAGAGTATCCCAAATGTTTATCATTTTCCTGGCAGGTAGGCCACATGAATGATATACAGTCTTTGGAGAAAGTATTGACCTAGTCTTCCAAAAGAAGTTCAAGTCTCTCCCCCTCTTCATTACCAAAATGGAAATGTTTACTGTTTGTGACCCTGGGGTGATGACACTCAGAGACACAGGCTCAGAGATCCATGGATTTCTACATTCAGCTGTAGTTTCATCCCGCTGCTAGCACTTCTGCAGGTCTACGTCCCACCATAAGACACTAAGGAGCAGCACAGACATGAAGTGAAGGATGAGATGGATTCAAAGAGACTAATGAAACAGGAAGATCTGGGAACTATTATTTTAGGGTTCATCTCCATCAGGCCAGGTCTGATGGCCCCACCAAGTCTCTCTGTATCTATGCTCCAAATTCTACAGTAATCTAACCAACAAGTTCCAAGCAAAATTTAAAGAAAATAACCTCTGCATACCCAGGACTTGGCTGACTAACCATAGATGCATTACTGAACAAATTTTACCAGTCATAGGAATAGAAGGCCAAAATGCTTGCTGTATGTGTCACCATGAGAGAATACCACTGTCAGTCCCAGAGATCCAGCCTCCTATTACAGAAGAGCTTCCCTGTCTAGAAACTGGAAGGGCCAAGAAGTGGGTGATCAAATCTGCCTGAGCTCTTCATCTCACTGTGTGCTGAGATGGTGAGAGGGAGTAGACAGAGCATGAAACTCACTCAGATCAAAGGTCAGTCCAAGACTGAAGCACCACTTAAGCACTATTTATGTCCCTGTAGTAGGCATAAGAGGAATAGAAGTGTGTACAGGCTTCTTGTAAGAGTGACAGTCATCCATGGTGAATAGCCTCTCTTCATCTTCATGGGAAGCTCCCCTTAGGAGTTGCACCAGCACTGCTCTCAGCCTGCTCACTATGCACAGTCCTCCCACTTTCCTCCTTTCTGTTGGCTGGGACAATATCAAAGGAAAGAGCATACAGTAAGCACAACACCCAGTTTGCAATCAAGCAGCAAACCCACAGAGGCAAGCAGTTCTTCTCCCATTCCACTGTCTCCTCATAGGCTCCAGAAAATGCCACTTGTCACATTGCCTGAGCATACAGAGTAACATGGTGAAAGAGTGTGTTACTGTGCAGTCCCCCAGAGGAGGTGGGTGAGCACTCCTGAGACAGCCTGAAGCTTCTAACAGTGGTCGAGACCTCAGTTAGCAGGCAGGCTGTTTTCCTGCCTTGATGTCTTTCTTTTAGAAGGAGATAAAGTATATGCTTTGAAAAGCATAGAGTCAAAATAAAGCTATGTTTACATAAATATCCAAAGTCACCTTTGAAGGTGTTTTTTGTACTATAAAACATAGAAACAGAGGGAAGAAATCCTGGAGTACTAGGTTAAAAAGAAACACGTGACTCCTGTTTGGCTGCTTTATTCTGGCTTCATTCTGACACCAGTGTCACAAACCTAGTGAAGCACAGTGGTGAATCTGACTCAAAAGATTAAGTCTTTTGAAGAGTTTCACAGCACTGATAAGAGCTGAAAGAGGAAGTAAGAGCTCTCTGAGTGCAGCTGTAATAGACCACAAGCAAATGGATGGGTGCTTACAGAAATGACCAAAAATGCTGGACTGGGAAGGACACAAATAGGTGAAACTGATAAAGAGGCACTGCATGAAGGATTACCTTCATATATGGAAGGTCCTTCTGGCAAAAAGAGGTGAGCAAAGCTGCTTAAGTTCAAGAACAGTATGTGGCCTCTTGAGCAAAACTAGACTGACAGTGGCCATTAGCCATCCTACATAAGTCTGGTTAGCAGAAGCTAAGAGAAGTAAAGAGAGGCATTTTGTGTCCCTTGCAGATTTCCCCTCCAATTACCACTCTCCTTAAGATTTAAAAAAAACCTGCCAAAACCCCATCATAGAATCATAGACTCAGGCAGGTTTGGCAGGAACTTGGGAGTTCTCTAATCCTGCTCAAAGACAACAGTAAAAAAAGGTTGCTGAGGGCTTTGTTCAGATAGACCTCAGAAATATCCAAGGAAGCAGCTTCTACAGTACTCTGGGCAGCCTTGTCTACTCATAATTCTCCTCACAGTGAGAAATTGTTGCCTTATACCCAGTCTAAACCTTCCCTGCTCCACTTTATGACCACTCGTCCTCCTGTCATGCACTTATGGAAAGGACCCAGCTCCATCTTCTCATTAACTCCCGCACCAGTGCAGGTAGGCTTCTGCCTGGTCATCCTGGAGCTGCCTCTCCTCCAGCTGAGCAATTCTAACTCCCTCTGACACTCCTCACAGGAGAAGTTCTCCAGGCCCCAGTTATCTTTGTGACAATACCCTGGATGCACTCAGCTTTATCCATGTCTTTCTGGTACTAGGCAGTCCAAAACTGGACACTGTATTTCAAACGCAGTTTATGATTCTCAAGAAAAGAGGGATGATCACTTCCCTCTGTCTTATCTACCACTGCCCTCCTGCTCCCAGCTGCCTTTGCTACCAGGGCACAGCAGTGCCCCATGACCCCTGGTGGGTCAGTACACCCATCCATTCCAGGGGCAGGAGTTGGGATTTGTGCTTGCTGAATTTCATGAGGTTACTGTCAACCGATTCCTGCAACTTGAATAGGTGTCTTCTGAATGGCAGCCCCCACACTTACTCATTTTTCTTCTGTTGCAAGCACACAGACTTTTTTGAAGATGCATCTACAGATGTACCTTCATAAATTCTTTGTCACAACTTTAGATGAACAGAGAACCACATTTTAAAGACCAAGATGACTCATTAGGAGTGCCAAAGCTGATAAGAGTATTTTAGAGACATGTAATTCTTTCTTCAAAGGAGCACAGCCTCTGCAGTAACATTCATCCATCTTTTCTTTCTGCTTGCTTTCTGAACCAAGGAAATCACCCTTAGGAAAAGTTTCATACTGGCATTTTATGGCCAGAATTCCTGGCGTGCTCTAAGAAAAATGCCTGCTGAACAATACCTAGAAAAGTTTGTCCAACATTGAAGCAAAGGCACCAGCAACCTTGTGGGCTACTGTGCAACGGTGATGCTTTGCACAGTTCTACGTAAAAAGAACTCCACACATCTCAAGATGGCAGGAGATTCACTGGATTGATTAAGAAAATCTAAGTGTATTCCTCTCTCCCCCCTCCCCCCCCGTTGTCATGCAGAGTGAGAACAAAGAGGGTGATGTATTATGTTCTGGTTCTTGTATAACCAACAGATTTGGTAGGCAAGAAGTGGCTACAGAATCTTTTATATTTATCATCTGCAGGAAGAGAAGGTTTCAGTTCAACTCTTGCAGAAGCTTGTGGTGCTGGCAGTTGGGAAAAAAATCCTTTCTACTGTCAGCTGAGCACAATGATGCCTGAGTCACTGCAACCTAGTTAAGGAGAAGACAAGGGCAAGCTACTTCCAGATGCAACTCTCCAAGCAGAAAGACCATTTAAATGAGGCAGAACAGGCTCAGCCTGCCCACGGCCACCACACACTTTAAACACACTGTCCTGACAGGTGGCACCAGATGGCACTCTTACACAAAAGCTTCTTTTTCACAGGGTCTGCTTGCAGGCAGAAGTTGTGTTTAACCAGAAAGAGGTACCACCCCTATTGTTTTGGAGTTCCCTGACTTCTAACTGCAGCCCAAATTGCACCAGGGTAAAAGAGCTAGTGCCAATACATACTATATTCACTTTGGTAAGGGAATAAATGATCTTGGCATAAACCACTTCTTATCAGCACAGCTTCATCCACACCAGATGTATACAGAATTAGCGAAAGCACAAGACTCCTAATAACAGGTCTCTCAGATACAAAAAGGCAAGGCCTTGCAGCGTGAGTGAGCGCTCAGTCTTGGGGTGACATGCCATTGGAAGGTCTGCCTGAACACAGCAGGACTCTGCTGCCTCCCATAGAGCCCAGCTGAGTCAGTCCTTGAGGCACAGTGGTATCATGGAAACTAGGAGCTGGCGGATTTCTGAGAGATGGGGCTGCCTGCATAATCTCTTTCCCAGACCCAGTGTGGCTCTGTGCACCAAGAGCAGTGCATTTAATATTTATGCAAATTCTGCATCTTTACTGTCTCCTTCACAAACGAGGCAGCATGAAAGGTTTTAGATATCTTTTGTGTAGCAAAGCAAAAGCAGATTCATCAGCAGATTCATCCTCTCCCTGATCTCTGTTCCTATTGCAAGGGTAGTTCCCAGAGATGTTCACAAGGTGCTTCACCGGGAACGCGAGAGGTGCCAGTATTGAGACAGGGCAGCAACAAGCCATAGCTCACATCTCTGTCCGGGGAAGGCACAGTCCCACGGCTGCAGTCGCTCACAGGCCAGTGGAACCGCTGCTGCCCAATGCCGGATGATGCCTTCGCTCCAAACCATCTCTGGGGATGGGGTCCTTGCCCCTTCTGCCTCAGGGCTGGGTGCTGCCTGGCAGAGGGGCTGCAGGACCCGCAGGGGACAAACTCCCATAGAATTCTTGGGCTGTGCGGCAAAGAGCCTGTGTGTGCTGCTCAGGGAGAGCTGCTGGACTGAGGACTTGCCTGACTCTTGGGAGAGGCTGGGCAGTTTCCCTAGAGGTGAACAATGCCCCTTTGGTTTCTTGAGACTGGCAACACATTTTCCTCTCAAGTCACTCTTCCCCTCATCCTTCTCTCCAAAGTAAATCAGCCCAGCGTTAACGCCAAGGCGGAGTTGCTTCATCTCCCAAACGCCACTCTGAGGAAAAGTTACAGGCGAAGCAGAGCAGCGGCTCTGAGCCCAAAGCTCTCCCGACGGCACACGGTCGTGCCTCCGGTGCCGCCCGAGCTGACACACGGCAGGTTGTACACACCCCGCCTGGCACCTCACGCTTCTGCTCAGCCACCGGGCTCAAAAAACCGCAGTGTAAAAAAAATCTGGGATTCCCCGGGGTGTCTCCTCGGAGTGCCCGCGGCAGCCAGTCCCAGGCGGCGCTGGCCGTGTGCGGCGCGGGGCACCCGGCTACCTGCACCTCGGGACACCCGCACCGGGGCCGGGACTCGGGGGCAGGCGGGGCGAGCCCGACGGCATGTCNCCCCGCCGGGGCGGGAGTGCTGCCGGCGGTCCCTTACCACATTGCTGAGGAAGTCCGCCTCGCTGAAGTCGCTGAAGTCGAGGAAGCCGGCGCCGGCGGCGGGGAAGAGCCGCTCGGCGGGGAAGGGCTCCAGGATACTGTCCATGGTGCCCGCGGCGCGGGGGCTCGGCCGCCCCCCGCGCTCGGCCGGCCGGGCTCAGTGCGGCCGCACGGTCCCGCCCGNGCCGGGCGGGCCCGCCCCCGCCGCGCTCGGGGAGCCGCCGGGGCGGGACTTCCCTCGCAGACACCCCCGGAGGCAGCGCCCCCGCCTCCCGGGCAGCCCCCGCTCTGCCGGGGTGGGCGAGGCCGGCGGCTTCCTGGGGGTCCCCGGGGCTCCCCGGGGCTCCCGCGTCCTTCACGGGACGGCGGAGGGACCCAAGGGCGCTGCTGGACACCGGCAGAGTGGTGTCAGTTTGACGAACTGAACAAACCTTCCTTTTAGCAGCCGGCCCGGCGGCTTTGGTGGCTCCTCTGCATCCCTCGGGGCGCAGCGCCCGCAAGGATGGGAATTCCGCTGGATCGGGGCCCCAAGGGCAGCCAGCAGGAAGATCTCCTTGCCTCCGCTCCCCTCATCGGGCTTGCAGGTAGTCCTGGCTGCAGCAGCCCATGTGGCTGCTGTGTAATTAAAGAGTTGGGCACCATTAAAGAGCTTCAGGAAGATTATATGGTTTAAGATAAATAGGATTATGGATCCCTGTCCTCTCTGATCATTACTCCAACCAACACTCAGGGAAACCACTTATAATAATCCTGTAGAAGAAGCCCTGATGTTTTATTAATCTCTCCCTGCTTTCACACTTCCACAGAGAACATACTAGAGTTCTGGCTCCCAGTAGGGGCTTTTCTTGGTCACACCCATATAGAGAAAAAAGACATTGGTGCATCTCTCACAGAGGAAACCTGGCTGAAAGTTGGCAGCAGTGAGTCCTGGTAGAGAAGTGCTGATCTGAGTGTGGCTGGAGCCTCTGCTTGAATTAGACACTGTGTTTTCATCCATCCAGGCTCTTCCTCTACATTCCCCATGGGTGTCAAGACTAACAGCACAACCCAAGGTGCTCCTTGGCTACTCATTGCACAAGCAGCCGCATCCTGCACACAAAAGCCTTTATACTTGCAAACACAATGGGCTCTTTCAGTTACATTTACTTTTACCTTATGTTTCAGTCAAGTGTAAAGAGCCTTTGGGTAAAAGGTCAGAGACATAAATTCAGCCAGGATGGAGTTGCGCTGAGAAAATAATGCTGTTCCTCCTTCCTTAACAGTAAAGAAACCTCTTTGTCAGTGTGGATGCCAGTGGGTTTAAAGAGGTGAATGCAAAAACCTTTGCCACTGTAGGATGGGGAGAAGAAATATGTCTGGACCCTTCCTTCATCAAGAAGCAAATCCATCTGTAAGCAAGAGGAAAGATGTCTTTCTTTTAACATCCCAGTCAGCAGGGCTCTCAGCTGCGAGGGGTAGAAGGACAAAGCCCTGCCATAGCAATGGAGTGACAGTCCAGGGTCACAGAGCACGGGCAGAGCCACAGCTGAGGCAGCTTCACCTCCTGCTGCTAACCAAACACGGATATTGCTTCCGAAACTGCAAAGACTCACTGGTGAAACCAAGAGTTTCTGGTTCAGTGCCTCACCCAAGCTAACACAAGAAAGCCTCTTCTCAGGACACACGCTGTATTTATCCTCAGGCTGAGGAAGCTCAGATCATGTCAGTGTGAGTTTGCACAGCATGGGTGGCAGTGTCATCAGAAAAGGTCAAGCAAAGTAAACCTCTCTTGTTTGTCTGTGCTCTGAAGGGAAAATGCTTTGGCACATTCAGACAGGGATTGTGAAATCCATTCTGAAGATTAAAATATCTCAGAAAAAAATGAAATTACCTTGGTCTGAAACCCTGCTTCTATTCAACACTTTTAGTACTGACCATAACTGCCCAGATGCAGCAACTTTGCCTATCAGTGCTGCACTTCTGCAGGCAAGGAAGAATCATTTTGGTATTGTACTGGAAAGCTGCTCTGTCCTGTCTTGGAGAGCTCTGATAGGGACTGCCACCCCTTGCACTTATGCAGGGCTTTGAAACAGACACTTTGCCCATGTCAGACACAAGTGAAGTTCATTAAATGCAATGCAAATGTTACCTTGGTGGTCAGAGACTGTTGCTGTTCACCCTCCGGTGCCAAAAATGAGAGGTATTTCTGCAGGCAAGCAGTTTTGTGCTCCAGAAGAGACCTGGGGACAGGTAAAGTCTTGATGGGTGAGAGGAGGTGATCACAATTCAGAAAATCTCAGATGTGCTGCTGCAGCTGGCTGTGGGTATCCACAGCGAGAGGGGAAAATCACAGCCTGAGTGGCACTGGTCCAGCAGAGGCCTGGCAACTGCAGCACTTCCAACACTTGAACAGGGTTAACAGCATCACATGGCTGTGAAGAAGGCAAATGCCATGCTGGGATACAGGTTAGGAATCCTCCTACAAAACCATTATGATGTGAATTTCCCCTTCCACTCCCAGAGGACCAGGGCAGAATGTGGTGTTAGCCAAGATGCCATGCCTCTCTGAGGTGTCAGCATTGCAGGTAAGGTGAGGCCTAACAGGGCTGGGTCCAGAGAAGGGCTGCGGCAATGAGTGGAAAAAAGTGAACCCTATAAAAAGACTGAGGGAATTGGCCTGCTTTGGTCTAAACAGACAACTTTCAGGCCAACCAACAGTCTTTAGACATTAAAAAGAGGTGCAGGAAACACAAAGGCAAGAAATACTTTCCATTGCCACACTGGAGGGGACAAACATTAACAGGAGAGTGCCTGGGAAAGTAGCAGTGTCACCCTGACTAGGGTATCTTTAAAACCAAGTTCTGCAGCCATCTGTTGGGACACAGACACAGAGGATCAGGAAGCAACACTGGTGCAAAGCCTGAATCACAAGATCATTCGAATTCCTTTTCAGCTCCATTTTCTCTGATATTATACTTATCTTTATTTGTAATCTGATTATAGCAGGAGACTGAAATAGAAACTAAGTATGTTCAGATTGAAAAAGTTGCACTGACAACAGGTAAGCCTTCCCAGCCTCACAATGTTTGATACTGCAAGTGCACATGTATGACCAAGATCATTTTATCACTGCTGAGAAGAGAATCATCATCCCAGCTGTCATAAGAAAATGATCCCACTCTCCTCTGCTCCATCCTGGCTGGTCCTGTTCCCACTGCCTGCCTTTATGCCCATGGAGACAGAACTGCAAGTCTCTCATCGTACCACTTTGCATTTGTTTTGCCTTCACCCTGCACTGTTGTGAGTAAGACATGCAAGACAAGGTAAGCAGCCCCTGGGCTTGAACACACAGACAGCAATCCAGGCCATTTTGAATCCTGTCAAGTTGAAGCTTCCGATTTCCCCACACCAGACCATGCCAGGACGTTTCACAGACTCTTGAGGATGAGTGTTTCTTGAGGAGTGTAGGGTGAGATGTTGGTGATTTTTGGTCTGCTGCATGCAGGCTGTGTTGTTACAGGAGGGGTCATCTGCCTGGTGATTGCAGCCTGGACAGCTGGTATGGGAATGATTCATGCTGTTAGAACTGCTTGCTTTGGGGGTCAGGCTGGCTCTTTAGAACTCCCACCACAGCCAAGATTCTACTTTAAGTCTGGTGAAAGATACCCTTTGTTCCATTTACTTTTTCCAGTGTTGGTGTTCATATAGGTGGACTAGCTGCTTTCTGCCACAAGCTATCTTCCTAGCTGTGAAGGCTTTCTGGAGCCATGCAAGTTCCACATTTCGGCCCTTCAGCAGCTCTTTGTAATAGTCCTGCCTTTATTTTGGTTTGTCTTTTCTCTGGATGTGATTATTTCTCCATATATTGCTTTGGTGTGGTTTTGCTCACTGTTACGTGCAACACAGAGGGAGCAACTGCTGTGTTGCAAGTCCCCTCTGCTCCTGAAGGCCCACTGAGAGCAAGGTGAGGATGAAAATGGGACTCTCAGCCTAAATTAAAAATGTGGCACTGCAGTCCCCAGACAGGCTCTTAGGAGTCAGCTCATGTGTGGCTGTGATTTCTTCATTTAGGTTTTTATGGGGGTAGTTAAAAACCCAGGAAAAAGTCAAGATGGGGGGAAGAGATACAGCAAAACAGCTTTTAAGAAAAGGTAACTTTTGAGGAAGGACTTGTAGTCCATGAAGCCTTTCTCAGCCCTCTGCTCCACAATCCTGTCTCATCTAGAATAAGTGTCTCCTTTTCGATTTCCTTGCTGTGGCTGGTGTAAACTCTCTCTCACACACACTTCTCCCTCCAGCCAGCTTCAGCTGCTTTCCATTGCCTTCCTCCTCCTGTGTGCTCTCCCAGCCAGGTTCCCAGCACACCTGCTCCCACGACCAGTAAGCAGCAGTGAGACAGAGATGGGAGCCAGCACTGGGATCACACCAATTGCAGCTCCCTGCTAAAACCAGAGAAGGGGGCACCACCTGTGAAACCAGAGTGTTCGTAAGTCTGCTGCCACAGATGAAAGAGCAAATGAATTGTATTCTGCGTATTGCTCTGTGTGTAGCTACACAGAACATCAAATTAAATGTCTGCCTGCAAGCAGACATGTTTCATCAGTGACCACCAAGTCCAGGTAGGTGCAAGCCATGCTGGAGCATGGTAGAGAAGTGCAGACACATGTATCCATGGGATAAGGAAATGTGCACATCTTGTGCCTTTTTCCCCCCATCTTGCTTGGGAAGTAAAGGGGAAAGTGAAGAGCATATTAATTGCATGTTTGCATATGGTAAGGATCCATGAATGCTGTGGTTTCAGTGAGCACCCTAATGCTATGAGGGGCATGAAAGAGAAGCCACAGAGCTCAGCATTGCAAATATTATTTTTTCTGGGGTGAATTTGGGGCCCTGGAGAGATCTAAATCAGCCTTGCAAACAAGGAGTGATTGACAGGCAGTGAAGATGGGGAGTGCAAGACCCAGGGAAAGGAAAGCCTTGAATACAAGACACTAGATCCTAGCAATATCCCTTCATGGAACGCCTTTAGCCTTCTGGGAATGTGACCAATCTGCCTGTGGCAGGATTAGCTACGTCAGAAAGCTAATGGATAAAACAGTAAATGGATACTACAACAAAAGATGAGACCTGAAAACTCACCACTTTAAAAGTAAATGATATACGGGGAAAAATTTCTTTTTAACTCCTTCAGTTTTTCATGGCAGGCTAGAGAACGTTGCTTTGCCTTGTCACACACAATCTCCTCTCCCTGCTCTACAGCTCAGAAAGGGCATAGACTGGCAATCTCCCTGGACAATCAGACAACTTTCAGGGTGACTGAGGAAAGAGTAAATTCATTATGAGGGCATCTCCTTCCAGCAGTTTGTTAGCATTTGAAGGCGCTGTAAATCACTCCCATTCAGAAAACTCAGGTGAATGGGAAGCTGCAGGACAGCAGAGGAGGGTGGCTTTTATTTACTCTACTAGGCTTCTAGCCTGCCTGGTTGTGAGGCCTGCTTGCAAAAGGGACCTAGGCAGTCTTCACAGGGCTGGAGACAACCTGAACAGTCATTCTGAGGGAGCTGTATTGCTAATTTCTCTTAACCATTTTCTACAACTCAAACTTTTCCTTAGGAAGGATGAAGATTAGAGCTGCACATCCTATTTGACTGAATAGGGTCTTTTACCCCAAGAAGGGTCTTTTACCCCAAGAAGGTACCTTGCATCAAGAAGTGGGAAGCAGATGGCTTGGGGACACAGGAGGAAGCTGAAGAGCTGCTGAAGCAGGACTGGATGAGTTGGGGCAAGGAGGTGGCAATAGCTTTGCTTTGACACACTGGATGTGCCATATGGAGTGAACTCCAAACCCCAGTTACCTGCATGATGACTAGAGGGCAATCCCTGCAGATTTGTGCCACTTGCCCTCTCAAGCATAATGGGGAAGTTGGACACTCACGTCTTGGCTATATCCAACAGAATCTGCCCTGGTAAGAACCAAACAGATCCAGTGCATGCAGGCTGGTCAGGGGAGCGGGGGCACATTCCCCGTGCTGTCGAGGGTTAAAAGCAAGGTCTGGATCCACAAGCAATCCTGTGAAGAGAAAAGCACAACCCAGCAATTCAGGCATGTCTCACCCCCGTTCAAATGACATTGTTTCAGTGCTGTCTGCCTCACCCCTCAATGGTAATTACAGACTTTCACTACAGGGAAAAGAGAAACACAGTGGAGGAAACCTTCATTACAGACAACTCCTAGAGAAAAGCAACCCCAGTGTAATGTCTCAGGCACCTTGCCAGGATCAGCCACCAAAACAAAACACTTACATTTAGGACAAAAATAAAAGAGGGAGAAGTGTTAAGTGATTTGGGAAGATCAGAAGCCCACCAGGTTGGCTGCCGTACGGTGCTAGGTGTGGGGAGCACTTTGGAGGAACTGGAATGCCGCCCTGCTTTTAAGCAGTGTGGTTTGCATTTATATTCTTCCTTCCTTCCTCCTTCTCCGTGTGCTTGTTTTCTCTGATGTCTGCATGTATCCCTTTGTCACCCCTGGCAAACACCAGTGGGCTGGGAATGGATGGTTTCCCTGGGTTTCCCAGCTTGATGTTCCTCAGAGGGGCAGATAAAGCTACATGTGTCCTTGCCTGACCCCTCTCCCCTTTGCACACTTAAACTTAAGATATACACTCAAGAACAGGATTCTTGTATTCAAAGCTGAGGGCTCCTTCTCACCTTGTCTGTGTCACAGGGGCCCAAAGTTTGAGTTCTGTTAGAAAGGATGCAGGATGGTTTTTCTTCCCAGCAGGTCATGCCACAGCCCATAACCATTTCCTGTTGCTGTGGTGCATCTATCAGGGTTGGTGTTGACCTCCTCACAGGTGGCTGACACCTCTGGTAAAAAAAATAGTCTCATTCCTGCTGCTTTTTTCCTCATCCCAGCTTTCTGTTGGCAAGTGACATAGGTCCAAACCAAGTTGCTCTTTTGCCCCTGAGCATTCACATGTGTGAAACTGGGAACCACTATCATGGCATGGTTAGCTGTGTTTGTGGGAGAGCTCATTTCAGTGACAGTTTTCCTGCAGAGCCCTTTTTTGCTGCTGATGCTAACACTTTGTTCTTGCAGGATCTGGGGTATGATGCTACATTAGAAATATCCTTCAAACCAATAGGCCTTGATCCCAGGCAGCTATCAGCAGGGATGGGAGAGGACCAGGAGGAGAAAAACATTCAATCAGATTGCTATTAAGATGTGGCTGGGGAACTGGCTGAATTTTAATTGTTCATTCCTACTCCGCAAGTGAGCACAGGAAAAGATTTACCTTCTGGCCTTTCCGTTTGGGCATGTTGACATTTCCAGGCGGCACTTTGCTCTGATGGAGAGGTTTGACGTCAGGTGGGCTGATTAAAGCCTGCACTGCCTCTGACTCATTTGGCTATGGCCTGCGCAAGGGGATTTGTAATGTGTCTCTTCTCTTTCTATCATTCCTTATGGTTTGTTTTAAATAAATAAAGCTAAGCTCAATTCACAACTTCAGGGAAGATGCAGCTCAGCTCAGGCTCAAATACACATTGCCATGGCAACTGATGCTGTCAGCACATGCAGAGGTGTCACTCTTGGCAGCAAACTCCCCTGCCTGACTCTCTCTGTCCAGGTGGTGCATGGGGCTGGGGCTGACTGCAGGGAGGCAGGGTGAGGCTGGCACTGTCTATACCACAAGGGCATACAGCTGCTCTTGGGAGCTGGCCTTGCTGCTCTTCCAACCTCAGGAGAGCTCACCTGAGCCAGCTAACTGCTCTCTTGCTGATCAACAACCACTTTGGGGGAAGCCCTGGTAAGTGGAGTTTGTAGAGTTCTTTGCTTGGCCAGCATTTCCAGGCTGAAAAACCCCTAGTGTGGCTTCTTCAACCTGCAAAAAGAAGAAGGACTTCCTGGATCAACAAGTCTCATACAGTTGCTGCCAAGTGTGACATGCTCTTCATGCACGGATTGAGATGTGAAATAAAGAGATAAATATTATCAGCTGCCTTCTGGAAGCCCCACTGAGCAAATCCCTCATGCTTGCTAAAGAGATGTCCAGCAAGGAAACAGAGATGGAGAGATGTGGTTTCTGCAGCTGACTGTGGGGTAGACAGGTTAGCCAAGGCAACGTAAGGCAAGGCAGGGGAGTCCCTGGTTCCTCTGTCCCAGAGTACCTGTGTCTCCTTGGCATGCTGAGCAGCTGCTATCCTGTACAGCTTTTGATTAATTAGGAGCTTGATTATAGCAGCAGCCCAAAACATGAAGCGTGAAACATGGCCAAAGGCAGCAGCACTAAGGAAGAGGCTGTTTGAACTGCTCAAGAACTCCCTGCCTGCAGAAATGCGCCTGTGCATCTCTGATGTCCACTGATCACAGACTCATAGAATCATCAGTGTTGAAAGAGACCTTTAAGATCATCAAGTCCAACCACCAACCCAGCACAGCCACTGTAACCTTAAACCGCTAAACCACATCACCCAGCACCATATCCAGACACCTCCAGGGATAGTGATTCCACCACTTTCCTGGGAAACCTATTTGTGAAAATTTTTTTTCTAATATCTAATCTGAATCTCCCCTGTCTCATCTTAAGGCCATTTCCTCTGGTCCTCTCACTGCAGGCATGGTAGACAAGACAGGCCCCCACCTCACTACAACCTCCTTTCAGGTCATTGTAGAGAATGACGAGGTCCCCCCTAAGCCTACTCAAGTTCTTCAGACTAAACAAATCCAGTTCCATCAGCTGTTCCTCATAAGACATCTTTTCTAGACATTTCACGAGCCTTGTTGCCCTTTGCTGGACAAGATCCAGCATCTCAATATCCTTTTTAAGGTGAGGGGCCTGGAACCAAACACAGTACTCGAGGTCCAGCCTTGCCAGTGCCGAGTACAGAGGGATGACCACTTCCTTGGTCCTGCTGGCTACACTATTCTTGATACAGGCCAAGATGCCATTGGTTTTCCTGGCCACCTGAGCATATCGTTGGCTCATATTGAGCCAGCTGTCAACCAGCACCCCCAAGTCCTTTTCTGCTGGGCAGCTTTCCAGCCACTCGTCCCCAAGCCTGTAGCGTTGCCTGGGGTTGTTGTGACCTAAGCACAGGACCCATCACTGCCTTATTGAATCTCATGGAGTTGTCATTCCTCCACTGATTGAAACAGTCCAGGTCTCTCTGTAGAGCCTTCCGACCCTTGAGCAGATCAATGCTCACACCCAGCCTAGTGTCATCTGCAAAGTTACTGAGGATGCACTCAATCCCCATGCCCAGGTCACCAATAAATATGTTAAACAGGACTGGCCCCAAAACTGAGCCCTGAGGAACACTGCTAGCAACTGGCTGCCAAGTGGATTTAACTCCACTCACCACAACCCTCTGGGCCCAGCCATTCATCCAGTTTTTTACCCATTGAAGAGTCCACTCATCCAAGCCATGAGCAGACAGTTTTTCTAGGAAAAGATGTACAAGACAAATGAGATGTTCTGGTTTGTGTGGCAAACAGGACTAACGGTGTTGCCAGATCTTTCTTCCTCCAGGTACCTCAGGACATTTAGCAGTTTTCCCAAAGCCTGAGCACCTAAAGTCCTAGGAATGTGGAAGCTTCTCACCTCCCCTGCTCTTTTCTTAGGTGACTTCTGACAGTTGCAGGGGACTGGCTGAAAATACACCCCCTGGCTCCAACATAGGCGGGCAAACCTAAGGAACCATCATTTACTGGTTTCAATCCTATTATTTTTAGATCACCCCCATTGACTGAGCTCTGAATTACAGTTTTTGGGTTGGATTGTGGGCGAGCACAACGCACATGGAAAAGTATTTGGGTGCTGTCCCACTGACCTGAGCTGCACCAAGAGTCAGCATATACCCTGTTGGACTCTTACTGGGGCATGAAGAGGCAGAAACCAACTTCAGCCTAGAATCCAGTCTTCCCACATAGATCTCTAAGACTGGGGGGTGGTTTGTAGGTTAATCCTAATTTTGTAGGTTTAATGCTTCCTTGTGTGGGGTCCTATGTCATTTTTCTACCACAGATTTAAAATTAACCTTACCTCCTACAGTCACTGTACCCTGCCACATCAAGGAAGTTCATAGCATTGGAAGAGTTAGAACTTGTGAAATGTTTCTGTGACTGCACGTATTGAGCCCCATTTCCATGACAAATCACTGAAATTTGAGAAATCTAATTTACAACATAAACTCCTTTGTTTTGTGTGTCTTTCCCAACTCAAGTCAGAAATTCTCTGGGTTGTGCAGTAGCTCTAATCTAGCAGAACTGTGGGTGTAAGAGGGATGAAAAACAATTGCATGAGGTCTCCAGGGCTGGTTTACCATGACTCCAAACCCTAAATTGCTCATCCCTTGAGCGTGGTTTACGACTGCAATGGATCCTGGCAGAGCTGTATAACCGGCACTTAAATAAAGGGGAGGCAGCAAACCCTCCTGAATCAGTGGCATCTGTTCTGGGAAGGGCTGACCCAGAGACAGCCACAGCAAGAAGGTACTGAAACCCACTATCTCCTCCTAGAAACAGAATTGAAGGCCACAAAGTAAAGACCCCTGCAACCAGCACTGGCCTCTGATTAAAAATAAATCCTTTCACGCACAGACAGTGGTTTGAGAAAGGAAAACACTGAACTGGGATGAAATCTTGAAGAGGTGATGGCTGGAGGAACCTTGGGGCTGAAACACAAGTGGCATCAATTCAGGTACAGCTCTATATCCCCAGCCATTGGCATCAATGTACAGGAGTCCTGCCTCCTCTGACACTTCTTTCACAGTAAAACTGATTTTTATGGTGCTTTTATCTGGGATATTGTGAAAGTAACTCAGTCTTAGGAATGACAGATGAAAGTCTGCTTGGTGTCACCAAGCCACCTCTGGAGCAAGGAAAATCATGGTCCTCTGTAAACAGTTGGTGCTTTGCCCCGGTATGAGTACCAGCATCATTATTTCCAAGTGATGGGGGCTGCCACTGTCTCTGCCAGAACAATAAACAAAACAAAGCACTGTGGTGTGGTCCTCCTACCCCCAGTATTGTACTCTCAAGGCTAGCAGACAGCAGAGATATTCATGCACTTACCAGGCTCACTTCTTCTTTTAAAACTCACTAGAAGAAATAATGGTAAAACATATTGTATGAATGGCCTACATAACTTACTGATGTCACTTACAACTGAGAAGGAATTGCAAAGAAAGGAACTGATGTTTATAGGAGTGAAAACATTCTCTGTTATTCCAAACAAGAGAAGGGCATGACTTACAGTCCCATGAACTCATGAACATGTACCTGAAGCAGGGGTTTGAAAATGGAGAACCGTTAAAAAGCCTCAGCACCCTAAGCTCCAGACCATACCAGATACGTTCCTCATGAGCAGGTTAATATGTAAATATACTTCACATCTTATCTGTATTTCTGTGGAAAACCATTAAATTTCCAGGAAGCATCCAGTGCCTGACTGGCACGGACCAAGGGAGGCTGTGACCCGAGCAGCAGCTCTAATGATCCCATCACAGATGGAGTCTCTTGCAGTATCCTACACAAATATTAGTCCTGGTGCCAGCAAGTAGTTTTCCCTGATCTTTTGCTGCCTGGTCAATCACATGTAAGTTCCTCTTCCCTCACTGCAGGATGCCATCCTCTCCTTCTTGACCAGATACCCAGTGGATTATTTTTGTCTCAGATCACATAGTCCCAATGGTACAATTACATGCTGACCTCAAAGACTTACTTTTAAATTACCCTTCTTTAGCAAACCCTCTGTCTAGTGGGTTGGGTGGTTTTCTTATTTTTTATTTTTATATCTAAATGGTTAAATAGTGGGTGTGGTTGGGGAGAGAGGAAAAGAAGAAAGAGAAAGAAGCAGACAGAGCAAACAGTCGGGGAGACAGTTGTGAGGGTCACAAATGTGCTCAGGAGGGGGAGGGCCATGTGCTCCAGGGAGGAGACACTTGGCTTCCTCTCTTTCCTCAGCAGCATCTTCTTCTGGAAGGTCAGTTCTCATTTTCAACAAATGCCATTTCAACACAGAGACAGTGGCAGTCCCTCTTCCTCACAGGTACTCCTAAAGACTTGTTCTTGCAGCCATTACCTAAACCCAGAGACTCAACAAACCAGCATCCTTCAAAGACGGAGTGAAACTTGGGACTTTCCTGTAAATGCTCAGTGATGTTGAATATTTTCTAAACAGAAGAGAACAGAAAAGCAATTCAGAAGGGCTCTGAAGGGCCTAAAGGTGAACAGACCTAGGACAGGGATGAGCGAACTGTAGAGATGTGTTCACAGTGAAATGCATGTTGGACAGGTGTCATCTGTCCACGTTGCTGCTCAGCTGACAGTGCCATCAAATTTCTGAAAACATTCATACCATGCACAGAAACCTCTTCATGAGAGATCAGCATCTCTGAGGATGAAGTCTGTCCCTGCAAGGAAAATAAGGGAAGCAACTCAGAGGCCAACAGGAAGAACTTCAAATCTGCTTCAACATCTCACACACAGGGTGCACACACTACATTTTCAGTTTGCTACACAGTACAGTTTCCCCTCCACTCTAAATGGCTTTAAAGGCCAGCTGAAATGGTTTTTAAGCTGACTGGAGCCACACTGAATTGGCTCCAAGGGACATAAGGAGCATTTGCTGTGATGGTTGTGAAAGCTGACCTTCTAATAGCTTGCTACTGCCTGGGTAGTGGCTGCTCTTCCAGCCACCTCGTGCTCATAATGGTCTTCTTCAGGCATGCATATTGCTTTCACACTGTCCCACATACCTCATCTTCTGTAGGCTTCTCCACACACCTGGCTATGCCTCAGTCCTGACAGGGTCAGCTTTCATCGTGTCAAACCTCACCAACAAAAAGCCAAGAATAGTACTTGCAGAGGAGGCTTCAAATGGTGTCCTAAGCCACAGGTATTTGAGAAGAAGGCATCTGTCACGTGGGTGAGCAAGCCTGAGACCCTGCTCTGGGAGAGTCTGATTGCATAAGACAGATCTGAACACCATCAGATTGGAAATATCTCAGCATTTTCAGTAAAGTCAGTTTTCCAGCTGTTTGGGAGGGGATGGTCCTCTTCCCTTTGTTCTTCCTGCAGTTTCCCTTGGACATGGCATCTTTTCCCCTTCTCCACTTACTATATCATTGTGTTGGGGCTGTTTCTTAGCTGGCCTAACCCATTCCTGTAGTGGCTGCATTTTATGGTGGGTGAACTGATTCTTGGTGAGGGAGTTTTTGTCAATTCTGTGAAATTCTTTGAAGCCTGTGAAACTGAAATGGACTTGATATCTGCTGGAAGAGATGACAGGCTGGTTAGCACATCTATGGCTGGGGCAGAAAGCAGTATCAGAACTTCAGTTAAGTGATACCTATAAATGCTGGAAAGGGACACAGGCATCTGTGTACTCACTACTTCTCTCATTTAGGTTTAAAAAGCCAAATCCACCTACCAACATTTGCTGAATAGAGTTTGTTTCATCGGTATCAGTCAGTAAGACATCAGTCAAAGGTGTTAATCTATATAACAACAAAATTCAAATTCCAAACTCTGCTCTTTTAATGAGCTCTGGTAAATTTGCTCCCTTTTAGAGTCCTGGGGTCAACCAATTAGCCACTGCCTATGGAGAAGCTTAATTAAGCTCAGATAACGCAACAGAGGTTTCCCTCCCTTGCCCTCCCTCTATACACATCCTCCTTTACACATCTGAATAAAAGCTTCCCTGCAAAGCCTGGAGACGGCAATTGCGGCAAGCAGAGTCTCTGAGAGCACATCTGAGCTCCCAAAAAGCATTGCAAACTCTTGCATCATGCAGAGGCAGGAGAAGCCAGAGCGGGTAGGAAGTGAGAAGATCCACTCTGGCAACCTGCTGCCACAGGGATAGGGTGTCACTGGGAACAACAAAAGGTGTTTTTACTGAGGAAACGTGGTGCCACGAGTTATTAGTCTTCTACCAGAGGCAGAAATTCTAGAGCTGCTCTGATGGTGCTGCTCCTGCAGCAGGAGTGAGCCAGCCATTCAGGACTAGTCTGACAAATCTGGCTCCAGCTGCTTGGCTTTATTAACGACAGAAGCCCTGAAGGGGGGCGGGGAGGGCAGAATCCAGAGGCATCACAGCAATTTTTTTCCCCTTTCCTAAGCACAAAAGACAGAAGTGGAATGTAGCTGAGGAATGCTTCGCCCTTGGAAGGGATGTAATAAATCTCCTTGGATATGATACTTGGTTTATTTTGTGGGAGTCATTCAAAAGGAAAATGCAGATTGTGGGGCTTAGTGCTCAGCCTATGCTGGCAAAGGATCCCTGACAAAGAATGTCCATTGGCAGGGAATTTCCTGACTTTGCAAGTGAGCAAATGTCTCTTTCTCGGTTACTCTAAAAGCCGTTTTGTTATTACATAAAAGATTCTATGAAGCAGATGGCGATCATTTCTTCTCTAGGTCCACCAGAAGAGGGACAAGTAATAACCAGTCTGATTGGCAGAAGGAACGATCTGGGCTATGCTCAAGAAAGTGCTTTTTTCCCCAGAAGGTCTCCTGGGCCGCAGGGGGCTGCTGGGGAGGCTGCAGCATCCCGATCACTAGAAGCATTTCACGCCCACATCAGGCACTGCTCCTGTGTGACTCCACCTTGGAGACGGGGAGATGGCTTCAGAAACTTCCTGAAGTCCCTGCCAACCCTCTCATGATTACTATTGTATGATTATTATTTAACAGCAGGAGTTGCTTTTGGGATAGGTGCTTAAGGAGGTTTCTTCCTGTGCCGAACATCACTGGACATAAGGATATGTCAGCAGGCGGAGGTTGGGGAAGAAGAAAACAGAAGGGAACTGAGATGCAGACAGACTGGATTTACTGCAGCAGCATCGTAAAGAAAAAGCCCAAAGGTGACTGTGGACCTGCCATAGAGTAAGATGAGGCCAGGTTCACTTACAGAGGTTGGCAGGGAGGAGGGAAGAGATTGCTCCTGGGGTCTCAGGTCTACCAGAGAACTCCCCGGGGAGGTCATGACAGAGGCCAGTCGGATGGCAGTAAGCTATCTGGGAACCCTAAACCAGTTTTGAAGGGAACTTGCTGGAAGAGGAACAGACTGCATGGAGCCAACCAGAGCTGTTTGCAGTTATTCCACTCTTAGAGGAACCACTACAGTGGAGGATAGAGAGGACAGTCAGCCATTAGGGGTACACAAGCTGTTTTTACAATGGAGACTTAGTTATTGCCACTGGTGGTAAAACCTCCAGCTGTAAAAAGCCCAAAGCCCTTCCAGCTGCCTCCTTGGACAGGAGTAGGGTAGCCTGGGCAGGCAGATCTGCCATTAGAGCTGTAGGACACCTGGGAACAGGTGGAAACGTGGCCCCTACACAAACTGAATGCTGTGAACCCCAGAAACCGCTCAGGCTATGAGTGGTGGCATCACTGATGGATACTACAGTTCAGAGGCATCAGCAACACAAGCCACTGTCTTGTTGCTCTGTTCATCCTCCAGAAATGCAATTTTGCTCACTCCGTCAGGTTACTGGAGATTCCCCTTTCTTGTCTTCTCATAGAAGAAATTAAAAAGGATATCATTAACAAGGAGATTATTGCTAAGATTTTGGTCTTCTAGAAGAGAAGGTGTGTTTGCAGTGCTCAGTGGAGGGGCTGAAGCCTCCATAATAGATTTTAAGAGTCCTTCAGGTCGTTGTCCACCATTGTTACCTGCTGGAAATTACATGTTTTCAGTGTTTCCCTTCTTGTCAGGGAACACAAATATCTTCTGTGCTGCACCCTGTGTTTTCACATGGAGAGGAGGTGCCCATGTGAAGCAAGTGACCTTATCAAGAAATTAGCACTCTAGGGTTATTACCAGGGCTGGACTGAGCACTTTGCTGCTGTTATCACTGCTATTAATTTTACATTTACAGAGAGCTGCAAATTTACACAGTGCTTAATAAACACAAAGTTTCCTGGACCACAACTAGTATAGGAGAATCTGTTGGTTATTTTATAAACAATTACATGATATTTCTATGTTATTTTTTCACTACAATGATAGGCTGAAGATTAGGGGAGCTGCTGCCACACTTCTGTATGGCCACTCACACAACAGGGCATTGCAAGAGCAAACAGATCCATTATACTTCCAGATAGAATGGCAATTTTATATCACTTATCCCACTGCCATCATCCAAAGTTTTGGACAGAATGGTCCAAAATGGGCTGGGCGAGACTGAGCCAGCAGAAGACCTTGGGTTCTACTCCTGCTGTGCTAGTTAAAATTTCACCCACATTTTCCAAAGATGCAGCATTTTCCTCCTGCACATGTGGGCTTGTTGAGTCTTGGACAGGAATACAACATGGGACATGGCTGGACTGAGGTATCTGTGAGCAGGAAAGTGATAGTTGAATTAATTCCCTCAGGGTACAGCACTGTTATTGCCACTAGTATTTTGACTGTGGACAAATAAGTTGTTCATCAACTTAAAAACAAAACCCTTTTGTCTTGTGCATTTTAAAGAATATGTTTTTTCTACAGGGACCTCTGAGAGCAGAGGTCCAAAAGTACATCCAAAAGTACTGCTTTGTATGACACTTCATGGCAGAGAGACTCAAAAGAAAGAAAAGGAACAGCAAACAACCATGGGAACAGGGAGGTTGGAAGTTGCAAGGGAAAAGTGAAAGTTGTGAGGCCTTAACAAAAGGGAAAGGAACACATGCTGAAACCAAATAATCTCTGATGAATTAAATAGGCAGGTTGAAAAATTCTTGCTGAAAGCACTGAGTTAGGCTCCAGATCCAAGTCATCACATATTGGCTATCAAAGGGAACTAGAGACAGCAGTGAGACTGAGCCCAGTATTTGGGAAGTGATCAGGTAAGTGGAAACAAATGCTGAAGGTGATTTTTGAGGGGAAAAAGAAAACAATAACAAAACCCCTACAGAACAAAAAAGGCTTTAAATGCAGAGATGATGTGGTACACCAGAAACTCTGGCAGGTACCCCTGTGAGATACATGCTCCCTGAAGGTGGGAGTACCCACCAAGAGTTTGGGTCCTGTCTAAGTCTGTCTTCAGCCCCTCAATAAGGAGTTAAAGTTCTGCCACTCTCCACTCACTGCTTTTGAAGCAGAGCCCTGGCTGTGAATCATGCATACCACTCACGCAGTTTACCTTGGCAGGCTGTGAATGTCCTACTGCGGGCTACAGGGTGTGGGCGAGTGTGCCCAGGCCCTTTCTGCACAGCTTCTTCATATCCTCTACAGGCTGGCATGGACGAATGGCCCAGCCTTGGAAAATATCTCACAAAGAATGCTGCTTCTGAGCTGTACCCCAAGAAAGCCAGGCTGCACTTGGGGAAAACTTAGTAAGAGGCTGAGTGAAGCTCCCTGGGCCTCTGCACATGGTGAGAAGCAGGGACTTTAGCTTTTGAGAAGTTCACCTGAGAACATTCCCTTATATCTTAGCCTTGATGCTGTGCTTTCAGCCCAACACCTGCCTATGTGCCATATGCTGTGGTCTGACATATTTTTGGAGTGCTGGGCCTGTGTGGATGTAGCATATTGATTCAGCTGCCTCTTCCACCAGACTATCCCAAAATACCTGACCAGGCATTCATGGCTTCAGACTCCAAGATCCCACAGCAGAATTTCCCCACTAGGTATTGCTTCTAGCAAGGAGGACTGTGAACCAGGTTTGAAGGCCCTGGGCCTTATTCCAGGCACATCCAAATACAGTTCTGCAACCACTTGTCCAGGTACCTTCCTGAACCCCTCATGTAGAAACCCCAAGGTAGTCTGTACAGTTCCATATTGTCATCCCACAGGGAATTGCATATTGTTCTAAATATGAATTTTTCCTCTGTATGCTGCTGCATAGCTTGGCAAAATGATCATAAGGGCTAAGCCACGGTGGTTCTGCTGTGTATAATGTTACTGCAGAGTCCTTGACAGTGCTCTCCACAGAACTTTTCAACTTCACTTTAACCCACCATTGCTCCATCTGTACATCTCAATACATCTGCCAGGCACAGAGAACGTGATTCGATTTGGAGATTTTCCACATGGGCCAATAGATACCAGAGTCTTTATGAGCATATACAAGTTATTTTCAGCTTGTCTGTGACATCCAATTCCACCCACCAGGCTTCCAGAGATATATAAATCATGGAGGTGTCTAAAATAACAGGCCCTGAGGAAACATCTGTCACCTCCACAAGCTTGTGAGGGAGGAGAATGAGGCATTCAACTCCACAACTTACTGAATTTTCTTTTAGCTCTAGGAAAGCAGGGAGCAGCCAGTCTTTCTGACAAGCCCACATGCCCTGGCAGCTGGATATTCTCACTGCCTTCATGATGCATTTGACACAGGCAATACAGAGATGCTCAGCAAATCAGATGACATTTGTGTCACCTCACCTTTATCTTCAAAAGAAACAAATTGCTTCGATTCCGTTTTGTTTCTGTTTTCTTTCTCCAAAACTGAGTGTTGTTGGCCCTTTGCACTGCATCTCCTATCAAAGAAACACAGACCTTGCTGTGCTGGAGTCCACTGATGGCTGCTCTAGTCCTGAAACCTGCCACCTTCTGAAGCATGTGGGCCAGAGCCTTGCCTATCCTGCACACATTCACCTTTCTACACCAAAAATCAGGAAGAGAACTGTGAAGTTGCTGTTTTGCTCTCTCGCTGCTCCTTTTGAAGTGATCTTCTCTCTTGGCCACCAACTCCGCTCACGCTTGGCTGCTCTTTCTGGTGGAAAAAACAGCAAGGACGAGGAAGAGAACGCTTTCTCCGCGCCTCCCCAGCGCCTCAGCCTGGGCCGCCCCGAGCCCCGCCCGCCGGGCCCGGCCCGGGGAGGCGCTGCCCCCTGGCGGCGGGCGGGCGGCACTGCCGCGGGGGGCCGTGCGCGTGTCCCCGTGGCCGTACCGTGGCCGTGCTGCGTCTGTGCCCGTGGCCGTGCCGTGGCCGTGCTGTGTCTGTGTCCGTGGCCGTGCTGTGTCCGTGGCCGTGCCGTGCTCGTGCCCGTGCCCGTGCCCGTGTCGTGCCCGTGTCCGTACCGTGCCTGTGGTTGCATCCCCGTTCGAGCCCGTGCGTGCCCGTGGCTGCATCCCTGACCGCGCCTGTGTCCGTGTCCATGTCTGTGTCCGTGCCGTGTCCGTATCCTTGCGCGTGCCGTGTCCGCAACCGCGGGCGCGGAGCCGAGCCCTCATGTCAAGCCGAAGTAGGTTTGGTAGACAAATAGGACGGATCCCACTGCACGGGACGTAAAAGGAGAGCTGAGTATTCTCTCCTGTGTATCTCACGGCCCAAAATTATCGGTGATTTTTCGGAAAGTTTTCGGAATTTTTTCCTAAGAAACCATATGGTATTTAACATGACTTTNGGGAGGGCGGGGCCGCGTGCCCGCCGTGCGCGCTCCCGCGGGCAGCGAGGGGGCGGCGCCGGGGCCGGGGAGGGCGATCCCTGCTCCCGCTTTAGGGCTGAGTTTGAACTTGGCGCGGCGGAGCTGGGGAGCTGCGGAGCCGGGGCCGGGCTGCCCAGCCCGCATCCCGAGTTGGCCATTCCAGAAGAGAGAAGCTGCCTTCTCTCCATCCCAAAGCAAGGCCACGGGAGAGAGGTCCTCAAATGTATGCTCAGGCTTACAGGCTACGTCTTCATCTCCAGCTCAAAACGTTTCACTAAGCCATCCAAGAGGGATGTTTGCCTTGGGGTAGGTATGTAGGACAGAGGTGTCACTGTAAAGCTGCCTCTCCTAGCAAGAGATCATTGCGTAGGATTCTTGACATCTTCACATCACTGCACTGATAGTCAAGCAACAGCCTCATCCAAATGCCAAAACATGTCCATGATGTAAATACCAAGGAAGATTTTAAAGGAAGAGATGCCTAAGCAGTCCAAGCTGGCTGTTTCTTACTGAATAAAGCTGACTCTAACTCAAATGTAACAGTGGTTCAAATGGTTTTTACTGCCAGCTTGGCTATTAACAGGTAGGTTGTGATCAGCGTGTCATTTCACGCCAACTGCAAACTTGCTGAGAGGCCGGGCAAAGACCTGACACTGAGCCCCCAGCAGCCACGGCTATACTGGTAGGAGCTGCTAGCTGGCAACTGGCTCCAGTCTGTCTCCACTGTCCTGGCAGCAGGGTGACCATGCAGCGAGAAGTGCTCCTGCTCACTGTCAGTATGTTGATGGTGTCATGTCATCTGTTCCCTGCAGGAGCCTGGGGTTGCAGTGTAGAAGGATGGGATAAGCCAGGAACTAATTCTTTCCATTTTTGCAGCCTTTTGACTTAAGTTCTGAATTGCATCAAACACCTACCTTTTGCAAAACCATACAATATTTAAAACAAAATCCAAACAAAGCTAGAAAACAAAAGTGCAAGAGTTAACCCAGGTTAGGTCTCTGCCCTTGTAAGAACTAGGATTTATACAGGATTCATAGTGCTTGGCTGAAGGGAAAACCCCATATTCGAGAAGCGATCCACATTGTAACAGGGAGTGGATGATTGGAAGAACATGGGAAATTTCACAGACATTAATGTTCTCAGTGACATGATAGCAGACTGAACTGGCAAATATACATTTCACAAAGTGATGTAAACGGTAGCAGATCAGCTTAATCAGATGGATAGAAGAAGGAGCTGCATTAGGGCATCCTCACAGATTCTTTGCACGTGCAAGAGCTGATCGCCAGTGCCATTGCTGTGTCAGTATCTTTAATGTTTTACCTTTGATGTTGGCTCAGCACACTCTAGGACCTACGGTTTCTGCATAGAAGCAGCTCTTTAGGCTGCCTTGGGTTGCCAAGCTATCTCCAGGTCATGCAGAGGAAGGAACATCCACAGAAACAGGAGGGGAAATCAGTGGAAGATCTATAAAGGGATGCTAGCTTATGAAAGATCTGCTAGAAATGTGCCAGTAAAGCTGAGCACACTGAATTTGTGTATTGCATTTGGTAGAAAAATACACAGAAAATTGTCTGTATTTAGGCTCAGATATATAAAGGATATAAAAGGCATGTCAGGGCTGAGCTGTCTGCTCCACGGAGAGTACGGGCAGAGCTTCCAGCCACAAGGCACTGCAGAGACTGCAGCGAAGTGCAGCAAGTGGAGTATCAGACACAGGAGACTTCAGCCTGAAGTCCAAATCATGGACACATGAACTGACTATGAAAGAAATTAGCAGGAAGCTGCTTAGGAGCAGCTTGTCCCGGAACAGTTCACCAAACATCCTATTCCTTTTAACAGATATTCCACAGGCAGTTTCTCAGTTGTAGTGTATGCTTTTTAAAAGGGAGAAATATCTAGACAATTGACCAATTCTTCAAGAGATGGCAACTAAGTTAAAAAAAATTACATACTGAAAAAAGACATCAATTCCACTGAGTTTCTAGTGCAGATTTTGATTTGGCTAAAAAGTAGTCAGAACCAGAGTCTGGAGAAATTTAGTCCTGGAAGGTTGTTTGGTTTGGGTATTTTTCTGCCTACAACAGTACCTGATTACTGTTTCTGATACTGTCGTCTACTTTAATAAGTAAATTCCCTCAAACAGCAGTTGGCCCTAATATATCCCTCTTCTTTTTCCATCTCCTTGGCCACATATTGCTTGCTGTGCTAAGTGCTAAATGACTCTTGGAAAGTGCTAAGAGGGTGTTGTGAAAGGGCTAAGCTGAGTTTCACAAACAACTGCCTGGATAAGAGAAATAGTCCCATTGATAAGTGGTGCCAGGAGGCCCAGCAGCAGTCTGGTTGAACACCCTTGTTTTGACAAGGCTGGAGAATTGAACTTCACCATTGCCTTCTTAAGATAATTTAAATGACACCTTTTCATCTTGTGGAAGTGAAGGTTTTTTGGCCCTTACTGAAATGAAACCACTGATGCTTTGGTCAGAAATATTTGGCAAGATCAGTGTGTTCCTGCTAACCAGGTCAAGTTCATCTGCTTTGCCTACTGCACCAGAAACCACCTTTGCCATCAGTCTCAGCACTTGATAATTCTCAGAAGTAAAGAGCAGTTCCTGGAAGTTGATAGGAATGAAGCCCCAAGCCCACTGGGCCTGGTGTGAACTTGGCTTCTGAAGCCCCAGACAAAGTCAGGAAGAATCCCGGAATATTCATACTGCAAACTGGCACCGCGTTGCCAAATCAACCATTCTCCAGCCAATCACCATTATTCAGCCATTGGGAGAAAAAAAATGGACTGATGTTTTATCTTCTCCAACAAATGGCAGCACATTGGGGCAACCAACAAGCATGGGCCCGTGTATTAACTGCAACCTGTAAGTAGAGGAGAAGCTACACCATTCAAGAGGCCACTTACTTGCAAGAACTTTTCAAGAAACGGGAGCAGGTGGGGTCTTTCAAGTGAAGCAGTTTCCCGGGTGAAACCAGATCAGTCTGTGGTTGCAGCATGTTCATCTTAAGTGTTGGAAGATGTGGGACTTGCTCTGTGTGCTCATCAATGGGATCACAAGACACTTTTTTGCACTATTAGTCACTGTCACTTGGGGAACCTCTGTGACATTGGTCTGTGGCACATGGGTTTACTCCTGTGAGTGCTGGCATAGACTGGCTTCCAGCCCAAATAACCAGCCACTCTGTGACTAATGGGTGTAGTTACTTATTTTAACTCTAATTGAAAAGGTTTGCAAAAACCCTCCGTTCTTTAGTTAGTGATAATTTTGTTTATTTTATGGGGTGCTTCAAATACTATGAATTTATGTATAAAATAACTGCAGCATCATGAACATTGAGGGCTGCCATGATAATTGTTTTAATTTTGTAATTAAATTTTTGCAATTACTGCAGGTTAGATGCTTGCTAATATATTTAAGTCAGTCCAATGAATTGGGTTTTTACACTAACAACACATTTTGAAGGCACATGCTTCCCTTAAGAAGCATAGCATCTGTAACTGTTTTACTGAGCTATTTGGGTTTGGAAATGTGTTTATTATGAAAAATGCCACAGAGCCCATTATATCCTATGTAGTGTTTGCCATGTAAGCTATTTATAAGACAAGCTATTTATAAGGAAAGTCATTCATAAGGAAAGTTAGTCAGAGTTCTTTATAAGGAAAAGCCAGGCTCATCTCATTTTATAGTTGGAGATGTTGTGGCACAGGGACAGGTGAAAAGTTTCCCCCATGTCATGCAGCAAGTTTGATTAGTCCCAGCTTCTGCTACATGCCCCCTCAGCCATGGTGCTCTTTATTCCTCGTCCCCCACTCCACAGCAAGCAGGATGGTTCAGTTTTCTCCCATCCTTCAAGCTATGGTCTACTGCAGGGGACACAGCTTCTAGGTAATGATGGATCTCCATCGAGCTTCCCAACTTCCCAACTTCTGTGAGAATTCTATGTTTCTTAATTGCTTTTCAAGATCAATGTACATCTGCTAATCCCATTTTATCCAAAAGAAAGGAGATACTAGTCACTAGATGTGGCTGGTGGAGGTTAACAAACCCATATTTGTCATGCACCATTGCCTAGGCTTTCCTTCTCCTGTTTGTGAAACAGGGTGAAAGACTCACTGGGTTCCAGAATTTTTCTGCATTTTTGGTTGTTTGTTTCCTCAATGAAATTCAAAGCTCTGGTATTCAAAGAAAGTGCAGTTAGCTCTAGAGAGAATTGAAAACATGGAGGAAAATATTGTCATTTTTTCCCCATTTACATCACACTAGATACTAGTAGCTACTGAAAAAAAAATATCCACATGAATGTAGGCAGACAAGCAGAGATTTCGTGCACTGACAAGGGCTTAGTCACTTTATATTGCCTCCTGGAAGGTTCCTGGGATCTTCTCACCAGGACGTTCAGAAACAGCTCAACAGGAAAATCTGGAGACATAATTCATGGCCTTTTATCATCAGCTGCCATGGGGTTTCTCCATAACTTTGTAGGTAGGAGGAAGCTGCTCTGCTTTCACTGTCAGATTAAATATTGGTATCTGAGGGGTTTACAGCAAAATAAGTAATTGGTCTTCATTTCTGGCACAGTTCAGCTGTGGTCACCCTGAGCAGGTGCCTTGAGCTTGTTGCCATCTGCATCCTACATTCACTGCCCACTGTCAGGCCTGATCATACCTACAGCATCCTTGGATGAAGGTGGTCACAGTATGGTGAAGGACACTCTGCATGGCCATCTCTGGAGCTCTACAACTTCATGCCCTTGTGCCTGCGTGGCAGGGAATTTCATATCTTCCCAGGGTCTCTGTTTTGAAGCAGAAACGTCTTCTTGTCCCAGTCGCGGCAGTCAGTGAGAACATTTTATCTTTACAAGCCAATGGTTATCATATCCTTCTCTAGTCCTGCCCTTCTTAAACAAACTTTCTTAATCTTTCAAAGCCCATTCTCAGGTTTGCTGGTCAGCTGTGAAACCATCTATTTGTGTCATTCCTCAGGCCAGGAAGAGCAAACCAGTCACCTGCTGCGTTGTACCCCAAGCACCCCACATTCGCTCGGCCTTTTTTTTGGAACAGCATTATGCTGTTGACTCCTGTTCAGTTCCTGGCTGACACCTCGAGCTGTTTTTCTGCAGTACTGCTGCCTGACCACTTATTCACCATTTTCTCTTTGTGCTTTTGATTTCTTCCTCTTAAGCGTAGCACTTTGCACTTTTCTTTACTGAGTCGTTGATTTTCTCCAATTTAGCAAGATCATTTTGAATTCTCAGTCCATCCGCCAAACTGTTTGCATCCTCTCCCAGCTAGATGATGTCTGCAGATTTTATGAGTACTCTTTATTCCCTCGTCACAGGTTGTTAATGAAAATACTGCATAAAATGGATTCCACACAGATGTTGGAAGGACCCCATCTGAAAATTCTTCTCTCTAAGTCTGACAGATCACAATTGATAACCGGGTTATAAAGCTATTTTTGTCACCAGTCATGCGCCTCCTTTATGAGAATTTAATCTAAGCTGTATTTTCTTTGTTTGCCTAGGAAAATGTCGGGTGGAATGGCGTCAAAACCTTGTAAGAATCAAGATGAATGACAACTGTTACTCCCTCCTTACCTGCAAAGAAGGGAGTGTAGACCTCACACTGACCTAAGCTGAGAAAGGCATTTTTGTACAGGCTTCAGCTGCTTTGTCAGTTTCCAATCTTCAGTTCAATCGCTGCAGGTTTGTGTGTAGCCACAGCCTGAGCAATTGTCTCCAGTATCCCTGTGATTAAAGCTCATTCAGAACTCCAGCAAGCTTCAATAAAACATTTTCCTCCCTCACTATGACAATATATAGTCAAAGGTCAGGGGTGTTTTTATAATTCCAAATTCAGTGAGGGAGAATTTGGCACTAATGCACATGTGGCAGTGAAAAATGCCTTTGCAAAACCACGAAGATCTAGGTAGATTCTTGAGGACGCTTCCTGCTTTGTAAAATCCAGATTCAAGAAAGCATGCTGATGCGTGCTAAGAGTTGTGTATTCCATCAGTGGAATGATTGTAATTTATGTACTGTTCTGTACTACTATTGTGGTAATTTAGGCCTTAGTTTTAGTTAGGTCTAGAGTAGGCCTTAATTTTAGTAGGCCTTGATAGTGTTACGTAGATTAGGAGGGACAGGTGTCACCTGACTTAAGCAACCAAAGAAATATTTCATCCCAGATGACACAAACAGGGATATAAGTACAGTGGAGGAGGAGGAGCTTTCTCTTCCCCTGATGGCTGTGGCACAGGTGGACGTGCTCTGTGCTGCTCTGCTGATTAGGCCCAGCACCACCTCACCGCTATGTTATCTACAGGAAAGTAAATGTTCATTCTTAGTTTTCTCTCTGCTTGGGTCTGTCCCTTGGGAGACTGAGTTTTCTTGGGTGGTTTTGTAGCTAGAATGGTGGGATTTGTGTTCAGAAGAGTTCAGTTTTCTGTTAGGTGGGGAAGTGAAGGAATTATTCGTTATCTCTAACTTGTGTGGGTGTGTGTTGTACTGTAGTCTACTTTTAATTTTCCCTTTTTTTTGTGTAAATATAAGCGCCAGTTCTATTTCAAGTTTAAGTGTCCAGTTTTTCTCCCTTTTCTTGGTGAAAGCTTGGAGAAAGCTTTGTCACTTTGGTTTATACTTGACATTTTCCCAAGCTTTCAAACCAAAACAACTATGAAGTTCCTGATGCAATCAGTATCATTGCAAGAAAGTAAAGCTGTTCTTACAGATGAGTTACAAATACTCATTAGCCATCAGATGTTACATTAGACAAGCATTTGCTAATCTTCATTATATTATGCATTTTTTGTGCTGTTTATTGGTCACCTCTGTGCTTAATGGCCTCCATCACCCCCGTGTCTAAGCAACTTGAACTTACACACACCTGTGTTAAATAGTGGCCTACCTCTCAGAGACCAGAGAGCCTTTTTTTTAGGGAAACCAGTGGTTTATCTGAAGGAATGAATGGTTATGATTCTGCAATATTGGAAGTGACTAATCCAGTGTTGTAAATGGGATAAAAGGAAATGGCATGTATTTTGAGAACAAACAGTAATCATTGACACAGTAATTTGCATCCCTGGATGTTCTAATAATGACTAAGTATCACTTCCCCTTGTTTGCATAAGGAGAGGAGGCAGAGAAATCCAGTTATTTGGCTAGTGCCTCACCAGCAAGCCACTGGAAAAGAGAAGATCTGGATGCAGATCACTTTTCTTGCACCTTGTTTTCTTGTTTTCTGCTACATGTTTGAAATGCTGCATTACAACAGATGTGATCCCCTCCACTGCTAAAAACTCTGTAAGGGTTTCGCAAGTTCATGGCAGAAATAGCCAACAAGAGTTGGTCAAGACTGTTGTGGATTTGAGAGAGATGGGGGCAGCGCATTGGCTTCAGAAGAGCTGGTTTGGGTGGGTGACTTGGAATTCATGACAATTTACATCTATTAAGTGCCAGCAGCTTCAATCTGTGCTGTCATTCTGAGGGAACTAACAGATTCTTGCTGCCAAAGGAAACTTTCTGCTCTTCGGAAACTGACTGCAAAGGACCAAAGTATATTCAGTGACCCTTCTGCTTCAAAACCAAGTTATGTGGATTTAAGTGAGGGGTACTCACACTGAGCAGATACTAAAGGTGTATTTATACAGTAAGCAGCTCTGCACATTTATAGACAGGCAGTCCCCAGGAAGTCAGAATCTCTGCATCAGAGGGGATGGGGTGTCTGCAAGCTGAAAAGCAAATATGTTTAATGTCTTCATTTTTAGAAGAAAATTAAGCACCTGAGGTGTGATTTGCTTTGTACTAAATGAAGGCAGCAGAAAATACCATCAGTAGGACTGGTGGTAGCGTTCTAAATTCTTTTTATTCACACTGGCTACACACCACAGGACAAGTAAATGGCAGTTAATACAACCTTTACTTAGCTTCTCCTGACAAATACAAAGGGTGAGGCAGTCTCACACTGACATATGGCCAGATATAGGCAAGACAAACCTAGAAAAGGTAATCACTCTTTACCATAACTATTTATTTTCATGTGGTTATGGATCCAAAGAGAACAGCAAAATGGGTAGATCTTACAGACTACACAGACCAAGAATATGATAATCTTAGCAAGAGTCTGTCTAGTACTTCTCTCAAGCTCATATAGCTAAACACAGGGATTAGACTTCAGTGACTATATGAGGTAAGTGTTACTGGGAATGTGTAGGGTGCAGTTACAAGAAGCAAAGGGCAGAAGAGCAGAGTATCTAGCTGTTCAATAGCTCTCACCCAAGAGAAGGCTCAGACCTGGGGAGGGCCAGGCTCCCCTGCCAGAGCAGCCACCCTGTCTCACCTGTGGGCAAGCATCTTCACAGAATGGGGAAGGTTGAAAGGGACCATTGGAGGTGATCCAGTCCAACCTCCCTGCTCAAACACTTTACTTACCCAAGAGCACTTTACTCAGCATTGTGTCCAGATGGCTTTTACGTATCCCCAGGAAAAGAGATTCCACAACCTCTCTGGGGAACCTGTTGCAGTGCTCAGTCACCAGCACAGCAAAGACATTGTTCCTCATGTGCAGGTGGAACTTCCTGTTGCCTCTTGTCCTGCTGCTCTGCACCTCTGAGAAGAGCCTGGATCTATCCTCTTGGCACACTCCTTTCACATACTGATAGACATTTATGAATCGCCCTCAGTTGCCTCTTCTCAAGGCTGATCAGGCCCAATTCTCTCAGCCTGTCCTTGTAAAAGAGATGCTCCAGTCCCACAATCATCTTTGTCACCTTCTAGTGGACCCGCTCCAGGAGGTCCATGTCTCTCTTGTACTGAGGATCCCAGGATTAGACACAGTATTCCAGACATGGCGTCACCAGGTCTGAGCAGAGGGGCAAGACCATCTCCCTAATGGCCCCCAGGATACCATTTGCCTTGTTGGCCACAAGGCCACACTGCCGGCTCATGGACAGTTTGTTGTCCACCAGGACCCCCACATCCTTCTCCACAGAGCTGCTTTCCATCAAGGCAGACCACACCATCTTTCCAACAGATAATTTTCATGTGTTTCAGGTTTGGTGGAAACGGAAAACCTGAAAAACCCTAATCAGTTATTAACTCCCAGCCTGACACCCACCTGACAGCTTTAAAGGTGTGCTATACCCTCCTCCTACTGTTTGCCTTTGCCTTACAGCAAAACTGCTACTGGGATTGAGAGGTCTCTCGTGTGTGAGTAACCCTGCTGTGCTGTGTGATCAGCACCCTTTGGGCGCAACTGCAATAAAGATGAAGAAATATTTGTTTACATTTGAATAGGAGATCGGAAACTCACTCATTCTGACTCATTGCCACAGCACCAGATAACTCGGAACACCGTTATCTTTTCTACTGCATTTTCCAGCTGGTTGGTTGGTTGGTTGATTGGTTTGTTTTTGTGGGGTTTGTTGTTGTTCATTTGGTTGGTTTTTTTAAAGTTTCTTTCTCCCCCTACCATGTCTAAGTGTTTTCATGACTCTTAGTTATTTTCTCTGGTTTTGCCTCCCCAGTCTCATTTCCCTTCTTTTACCTTCTTCCTACACACTTTGCTTCCTCATCAGCTCTCCTTGTGGCTTGTTTTCGATTTCTCATTGTAAGTCCTTCTTTTCAGGTTTGTTCCTCCCACAGGCTATCCCAGGCTGGTCTTTCTACAAAAGAGGGAGAGACAGAGACATCATGTGTAAACCCAATTACCCTCCCCATTACTCAACATCATTTCTCTCATGCAGCAAGTCAAATCTTCCAAATATTCATAGCAATAAGGGATAGGGAGTGAGGAACTCACTTATCTTTTCAGTTAGATTTCATAGTCTGGTTTTCTCTCTTTGTTCTTACTTTCTCCCTGGTTGTTTGTTTTTGTTTTATCCCTCCTCTTCACATTTTTCAGCCCTATTTCACTTTCTGCCTGCAATACTCAAACAGCTTACCCAGTTTCATATTGTATTTTCCTCACCCAGCCGATGCCCTTTGGGGGTCCTTTTGCTGCCCATGTCTCCTCTTCACCTCTTTCCCTCTCTCTCTCCAGGTGCTCACCTCAAGAAGCTATCTCCTACCTTCACCTGCCAACACATGTGCCCTGCACGTCACCAAGACTGGCACTCTCTAATGATCTCATGCAACTTCCCCAGGTACCTTCAGTATTTTATTCTTTCTGGTCAAAGGCAAATATCTCAAACATTATAGTTCCTCTTTGAATACCAGTAGAAAGGACTACTCCCTTCACCATGTGTATGGACAACACATGTCCCTTCTCTACTCACTTTTAACCATTGATCTCATGGTCTCTGGTCCCCTCTGTTCCACATTCAAACATCCCTAATATAATTTTGAGTTTCTGTTCTGATACAAATATTTGATCTGAATTAGGAAAAGTGAGGGCTCCTTTTTCTCTTTTCACCCAGTTATTGCTGGCAGGCCTTCCCCCGTCCTGGGACGCTCTGCCAGGCTTTTGAACTGCAACAAATGGTTCTATGGTTCTATGATGGTTCTATGATCATCATCCCTATCCCTGCAATTGGGTAACCTCAGCTGGTCCCAAACCAAGCATGTCAGTCCCCATGTAATTGAGGTGATCAGTCACCATCTTAAAATGTTAAGGAATGTCAGTCCTCCGAATTACTGTGGACCACTCTAGATGCAGGTGCACCCCCAGGCACCACCCTGCCCTGTTGAATTATCCCAGACCACCACAGATGAAAGTGTCACAAGGACCCTGCTCACCCCACACCACTTGGAGTGTCCTTCAAAGTGCTTCAACCAGAGATGCTCCCACATGAAGTCAACAGAAAGGAGCTTCCTGCATGCACTAAACTGTGACAATGTGGAAAGAAGCAATGGGCAGTTGTGGAGGACTCATTGTTACCGTATTCAGTTTCTCCTTCCAGGTGAAGATGAGGCCCATGTCTGAATAATCCTAAAGCTGCATGCTCTGTGCTGGGCACAGGCATATCCCCCCTGCAGATGTTAATCCCAGAGTTAGGGGTGGCATTCACAGAAAGACAGGCTCACATTTTCTCACTGCATGCAGCTTCAGACTGAGCTAAGGGCTCGAATTTGCTGATGCTGATACTGTGTACTATGTTTCCAGGGGTAGAAATAGTCAGTCTTTTCCTTGACTGTGCCAAAAAATGTGTACAGTGCCAAAAAATCCATGATTCTTATCTGAATCAGACATTGATGCTGCTGTACTGTCACAAGCAGTTTATCTAGGACAATCCCATCCTGCAGTGGAGAATCCCCCTGCTTCCCACCACAAGCTCCTGTGCCTGTATCATTTCAAAGCACACATATGGGACAGCTGTATTTTGAACAGAGGTTGCAAAATGACTCTATGGTTTATCTATCTAATCGTGCCATTGTAGCCTCACCACTGAAACAAAGAAGGAGTCTCTAAACTTCTCAGAGGCACAGCAAAGGAGCAGTACAGACTGGCCTCAGAGGCAGATTCCCCAGCAAGCAGTTCACTCCAACAGCCAAAAGCAGGAGACACAAAGAACTAACAAGCCAAAAATCAGAAAAAGAAAAAAATCTCTACTGCTCCTGCAGTTGCCTGATGGTGAAAAGGAGCCATCTCGATGACAGAAGGAGATAATCCACCAACAGCCGGTGTGCTAGTAAAGATAAATAAACAGAAGCTATTTGATCCCCTCTAAGGACTCCACAGTAGAAGGAGTGTAACTTCTTATCCCTTAGCACTTTACAAATAGCAGGAAAACATTTGTTTCTGGGGAATACTTAATTTCTTTCAGCTTGGGGTGAAAGTAGAACTGCTGAGGGGTATGGTGAGCTGGAAATGGTTTTACGGATTTTGACATTTTTCTTGAATATCTCTCTAAGTCTGTAGAGGAGTTATTTCTTTTCCATGAGGGCATGTAGAGTTTGGGGTCTCTCCTTTTATCCATCAGGGTTAATATCCAGTCTTCTCATCTCTGCCAGGAAGCGTTCCCAAAAGAATTTTAAACTTGAGTGAATTCCACAGAAGTATCCATTGATATAATTACTCTGTGGCCCTGTAAGTTCAGTTTTGCCCATACTGAGGCCCTAGAAAGCAGCAAGCATCCCATGCACATGAGGGAAGACATGGTTCATTTGAAACTAGTGAGTCAAAAATATATTTTGCCAAGTCTCAATATTAGATTTAATAGTGCTGTCATTGCCATGGTCTAGGGATAAAGAAGGGCAAGTTTTGGAGGTAATATACATATTATGAAATCAACCAGTATTGCTGGAAGACACAAACAAGCTTCTAGGCACATAAGTCTTTTTTTAGGTCCAAACTGGAAGCTTCAAGTTTCATATAGATATTTGTAAATAGAACTTCATTGCTGTTATAAACATGCATTGCTTCCTCTCTGAAGTGCTGTCACCTCTCCAACTTCCGAAGTCCTCTCAGGAATGAGGGATCTGCTGCTCTTCTAAGTTTGCATGGTTCAGGGAGAAGGGGTTGGAAGGCAGGGGGATTTTTCAGTGCCTGCCAGTAACACCTGAGGTGGAAGCAAACCAACCCCTGCAGCTTCCAGTGACCATCCCTTTTCTCTTGTGCACCTCGACAGAATCAGTGGTACTTCATATACATTCCCGAAGCTGCTTACAAACAGATGTCCTCATGCCTGGAAATAGAACCTCAAGACTATGATGCTTTCTGATCTCTTCATTCTTCTCCTCCTCCTCCTCCTCTTCTTCCTCTATGTAGCAGTGGCCCCTAGTGGAAGCTGCTGTGTGGGTTGGCCCTGGTGTCCATCTCTCCAGGCAAGAGCTATCTAGGATGGCTGCAAACCCACCACAGGGGCCCAGCAGAGCTACAGGAGGCCTCAGCACCATCGGGCAGTCTCCAGGCCAGCTCCTGCCTAGCACCGGCTGCGGGAAAACGGTACTACAAGTGGCAGAGATCAGGGATTCTGTTTTGTTTTAGTAAGGGCATGTAGTCAATTTCCTCCACAGCTTTGAATCAGGCCCCTTATGTGATTCCCATTCAAACAGTATGGTTTTATTAAAAGATAAACTGCCTCTCATTCTAAGAAATGTGATATGAATGACAATGTAAGACCTGTTTTCATTCTCAGAAGAAAAAAAACCCAACCCACAGTACAAGAAGTTGCACTTTATTCAAGTGAAGAGCAAAGTCTGTATAACACTGGCATACATGAATAGAGAAGCCTCTTGCACTGATTTTTTCTCCTCCACCAAAATATTACTGCTTCCTTTATTTCTGAACTCATAAAAGTGACAAGACTGAAGAAGATCAAACGTGCATCCTCTAGAGCAGGCCTTCTCTGATAATGTCCCAACTTGGGTGTTTAAGAAGGACTGTAAGAAATGGGATGTATCCAGAAGGATCCTCCTGCTGTGAGCCTCTGGCAACCAGTGGTGAAAGTGGTTGCTGAGTCAGATGTTGCATCCTTCAGTAGATTTGTTTCATGTCTTTCTGACTACATTTATACTTTTGGGACCCATGAAATCTTGCACTGATGAGTTCCAAATATGTTTATGCATTCAGCAAAAAAGTATCGTTTTTTATTTGTTTTAAACATTGTCTAACTATTTCACTCAGTGTCACTTACTCTTGCAACCTGAGGAATGGTGAACAATCATTCCCCATTTTCCTCCTCCATGCTGCTCTCCCTCTAGCAGGCCTCTTATCTTCCCTCTTATGTTACTTAATCTGAAAAGTCCTAGTCCCCATGTTGGTTTTTTTTCTCAAGGTAAAAGTTATTCCCTATTCCTTCTGTTGCCTTATCAATTCTAGCGTCTCTTCTTTGAAACATCATCTTTTGGCTTGCCCTGAGGGTGTGGGCACATAATGGCTTCTTAAATAGGCAAAATACAAACTTTTATTGACATTTATAGACTTTGGATAATTTCCAACTTCTTGTTAACTACCTGGCTCATGGCAAGCACTGAGTGGATGCTTTCAGGAGCCCCACTGATACTATCACTGAGAGTAAGGTGACCTGGAACTTTGCAATGTTTTCAAACTATTATAGATTTTATTCTAATTCACTATGGTGTTTCCAAGTCTGATGTGAAACTAGTCAAATTGTGTCATGTCATGATTGTCATGACATGACAACAATGGCATAATCATACATCATGATTATTCTCTGGGCATTACTGAAAAACATTTGAAAGACAATGCATCATCAGCCACAGCTAGCATGGCTTCATGAGAGGAAAGTCCTGCTCGTCAAACTGAGCTTCCTTTTATAACAAGGGAATGCACCTAGTTGATCAAGCCAGTTGATGCAACCTTTTCGAATTTCAGTAAAGCTTTCAAATACTGTCTCTCCTAGGATCCTTCTGACAAAATGTCCAGCACACAGCTGGATAAACACATTGTGCGGTGGGTGAGCAATGGGCTCACTGGTCAAGGACAGAGGGTAGTAGCGAATGGACTAACATCAGACTGGTGACCTGTCACTAGTGGGGTTCCACAGGGCTCCCTCATAGGCCCTGTGCTCTTCTACATCTTCATAAACAACTCGGATGCAGGACTGGAAGGGATACTGAGTTAGTTTGCCAATGACACAAAACTGGCATGAGCTGTTTACTCCCTCAAAGGCAGGGAGGTCCTGCAGAGAGAACTCGACAAATTAGGGGGCTGGGCAATCACCAACCAGATGAAGTTCAACAATGGCAAGTGCCAGAATTTGCACCTGGGATGTGGCAACTCTGGATGTATGTACAGACTGGGAAATGAGAAGCTAGAAAAAAGTCCTGCAGAAAGAGACCTGGGGATCTTGGTGATCAGTAAGTTGAACATGAGTCAGCAGTGCCCTGGCAGCCAGGAGGGCCAACTGTGTCCTGGGAGCATTAGGAAAAGCATCACCAGCTGGTCAAGGGAGGGGATTGTCCTGCTCTGCTCTGCTCTGCACTGGTGTGGCTTCACCTTGAATATTGTGTGCAGTTTTGGGTGCCACAACAGAGGAAAGATGTTAAGCTGTTAGAGAGTGTCCAAAGGAGGGCAATGCAGGTGGTGAAGGGCCTTGAGGGAAAGCCGTATGAGGAGCAGCTGAGGGCACTTGGTCTGTTCAGCCTGGAGAAGATGAGACTGAAAAGAGATGGAGAGAAGACCTCATAGCAATCTGCAGCTTCCTTACAGGCAGAAGAGGGGGGGCAGGCACTGAAATCTTTTCTCTAGTGACCAGTGACGGGACCTGAGGGAACGGCCTGAAGTTGTGTTGGGGAAGGTTTAGGTTGGATAAAAGGAAAAGGTTCTTCACCCAGAGGGTGGTTGGACACTGGAAGAGGCTCCCCAGGGAAATGGTGATGGTACCAAGACTGACAGCATTCAAGAAGCATTTGGACAATGCCCTCAGGCATATGATGTGATTCTTGGAGCTGTCCTGTGTAGGGTCAGGAGCTGGACTCAATGATCCCTGTGGGCCAGTTCCAGCTTTGGATATTCTGTGATTTCTACCTCATTGTCTAATAACAGTTTTGAAACAGTCTTTTCATTCTGTCCCTCCCAGTGAGAGAAAAATACATTTATGCTTACATGTACTGATCATGTAAGGAAGCAATTCCAATGAGATTTGTGAATATATTGACACTATCTAACTGTCTTTTAGCTAAAAAGTGTGATGTTGGTGTATCTTACTGTTATTAATCAATTTTGAACACAAAGAACACACAAACAGGTTTAATTGCCCAATTCCCTAACTCTTGAGTGATATATTTTGCAACTTGCCTATCACTCAGACAACAGGAGATCTGAGAGGAAGATACTAAAATCAATTATAAATAAAATATCTGTGAGGACCTCTCTCTACAAACATGTGTCTCTGGATTTATGATGTGGTAGCTGTATTGTAAGACATGGCTAAATAAATGGGGCATTGTCTCACTTGTGCAGATGCCTTCCCTGTCCATCAGGTTTATTGACTCTTTTTTGATCTTTACTTTGCCCCTTCAGGGCAGTCCTGTGGTGTAATGGAGAGCACTCCGGACTCTGAATTCCAAGGTCCTGAGTTCGAGTCTCAGTAGGGACCGTCCCCTGGCAGTTCAATGCCTCTCTGCCATCCCATCCCGTCAGATCTGGGATGCTCAGCAGGGTCAGCCCCGGTTAGTACCGGGTGCTGTGACAGTCCCGAGGACTTCACTGTCACTATCCAAGCTCACTCAGCTGTGGCAGATGAACGTTAGGACTTACACGGTGGGGCCAGTTCTGTGCAGGCTGTGCCTCACCTAAAAAATACACTGTGCAGGCTGGAAGGGCACACCCACATGGGGAGAGCCCTTCCCAAATCTTCGTTCATGAAGTCTGTTCATACACATACACTTTGCCCCTTCTCACTCTGTTCAAAACCCAGCCACATTAAACTATGAATTATCCCAGAAAGCAGCAAGATGAAATAACACAGCCAAAGCAGAAAACCCAGAAATACACAGACCTGCCAAGGAAGCTTGGAGAAGAAGGTGTGATGCTATCAGGAAGGACTGGTGACTCCAGGGGTTGTGAAGGGCAGAGGGCCACAGCTCCTCAGGAGATGCAACGTTGTGTGGCATGGCGCTAGTTCAGCATCAGTGATCTTGGGGGATCTTTACCCATGATACACTTAATCCCAGATAATCTAGAGGTGACTAACACCACTTACTGTTGGGCCATGAAAACTCACTCTGAATACTTGCACTAGCATTGACCTTTCTGTCAACTGAGTCATTTTTAGCTCTTATTCTTGCATTCAAAGCCAGGCACAGTTCCGCTCCTACATTCCTTTTCCCCATCCCTACATAATACTTGTTTCATAGCTCCTCTTCCCTCCCTTGTCCCTGTGCCTATTCTAGGCTACTTTTCAGCACAGTAAAGACAACATGTAATAAACACACAGAATTCCAGTATTTTAACACTTCCCAAAGCTTACTACTTCTTTACTGCTTTTAAACACTGATCCTCTTCTTCTTGCTACATTACTTTATAGGACAAGATGCTGCTCAGCCTGTAGTCCCAATCTGGCAGCTCAAATATATGTCTAGTTAAAATATCTAGAGAACTAAATTGCTTCTTAGATGCTCCATCCACTCAAACCTCAGGCTTTTAATGTATCTAGTGATATGGAAGGATTTAGGGGACAAATTCATGAAAATATTTTTGAAAACCACAATCAGTATTTATATTTGAAGTACTTAACATCCTGGAACTACCATCATCCTGTAGTTTCCCTTAGGCCCTTGGTTCCCTGCTTCTCTCCTATAGTGACTTTTTACATTGTATGTTCCTTGGAACATGCTCTGCTTTACCATGTCTCTCCTCAAGGTGCCAAAATGACCACTAACACCTGAAAGGAATAAAAAGACATGATGTCCCTTCCACTCGTGTTTCATTGTATACAGAAATGGGCTTATTCTTTTTTTGTTTGGTTTGGTTTTTTTTTTGATGCTGTTTGTCACAATGTCTGATTTCTGTGCTTGTGGGAGGCCTACCTGTTGAGATATCTATATGCCTGAATTACAGCCTGGTAGTTGCTGTCATGGTCTACGGCTCATGCCTTTGGTTTACCCCTCTGCATTTCTATTTCCTTATCAGGTTAGTGACACACTGATATGCTCCATTACAAAAGTTGCAAATTTCTTTCAGCAGTTCCTTGAAAACATATGCTGCAGCTTCATTTAAATTTCCATCCATAGTTTTCCAATTCTACTACATTTTTCCCCTCCAAGTTTCCCAAAAATAGAAGCAGGAATATTCTTCTGACAGCATCTGGAGAAGGGTATTTTGATGGAGAACAGATATACCTAATCACTAGTGGTCCAACAATATCCACTTGAACAATTTAGCAGGGTGACAAACATTACAACAAATCAGCCTGAATTAGGGGGTGTTACATTCTTTAACAAAAAGGACAATGAATCAAGAAGAGTTTCTTTCACCTGATAACGGTACTGCAATTGCTCCTAGGATTCTTCATACTGCTGGCTTAAAAATGAGAAACTGTTCCCTGGACCATTTGCATCTTGGCACACAGTCTCTAGCTCATTGTGATTCTAAACAGTGTACAGGATCTGTAAGCATGCTTAGTCAGCCTGGCCAGTCACCTGAGAGCCATGAGCAATGTCCCCTTTATAACTGCTCACTTAAAGAGAAAAGATAAAAAAATGCAAGGAAACCAAATTCCTCTTGACTCCCAGAGACAGTATTGCTGCTCAGATCTTCCTTCAATCTGGAAGCAGCCTCTCTGAAAGCAGATGCACCTCCAGCAGCAGAAAACAATGGCTTGTGAAGGGCAAAATACTCTCTGGCCTCCCATAATTGCAGATCTGACACAGAAGTAGTGGTTGAAGTAGCCAATATTTTGCTGGAGGTCAGATCAGATAAGGAGATGACAACCTTTCTGACTTTACAAACCTTAACAAGACTGAAAGCCTAAGAAGGAAGCCAAGAGAAAAGAGTTCCAGGAGCTGCTGGCAAGTATGAGACAGTAGCGGGTGATCAGAGGTCCCCTCTGCTCTCTGGGTGCAGCAGGCCAGTCTCTGAGATACTTTCTATATGAAACAAACAGGATCTCTTGTAAGCAAAACAGTAAGTGACCAGGGGAACAGACAGCAGGATGGAGTCATCCTTTCAAGGCTAACCTTGGAAGCGCTTGCATCGCCAGCGAAATCCCACTACAGACCCAATGCTGTGCTGCACTGACAGGCCCTGCCTAGCTCAGCTGCTGGGGGCAGCCTAGAGAACATGAGTTTTGCAAAAGAAACAGGGCAGCCTGAATGTTGCATTACTTTTCTTGGAATATAGGTCCCAGTCAATGCATTCCTTCTGACCATTTTTAGCTCATCATAGCTGCCTCCTAGGCAGAACATCAGAAAAGCAAGATTCGTGGCTGCACCGCTCCTGCCTGGACCGACTGACAGCTGATGAGTAAGCAAGGAAGTTGTTTTGGGATAAGACAGAGTAAGCAGGTATCTACTTCATTGTCTGCTGTAAGCAATAGCTCCTGTGTAAGGCAATAAGCCATGGTGGAAGTCAGAGGTTGTTGTGTTAAGCAATGCAGTTTGCACTTAGGCTGATATCCTTAATGGTGAGTGCCTTGTGTGAGTTGTGCTTTCAGGCTTCAGCCCCAGCTGGTGGTCTAAACAGTCTGCTTAATTTTCTTTATGATCTCAAAGTGAGTGATGCCCTATCCTTCCCTGACCCTGAGAAGGAGAAGATATTTGCTTGTTGAAGGAGCTTTTTGCCTGGATCCTGCTGGAGAGATAACCCCATGTTCAAACACTGATGAGAAAAACAGATTCCGGACTGTTTTCTTAGGCTGGTTATGTCTTGCCTGAAATGGTCTTACGGCTTTCTCTTTTAGGCATGGCTGCACAGGCTATCACCCTTCTTACCTGCAGCCATCCAGCATTCTTGCCAAAAGCACAGTGAAAAATAGCAATAGGCAAGTCACTAACTCTTAGTTTTTAAGGTAGTTTTGTTGCTGAAAACCAGAGGAAGCGTTATGTGGCTACTCCACTGTCAACCTAATCTGTGCCCTGTATTTTAGGAGCCAGTGCACTTGCTGCTAATTCCTTTTAACACAAGTTGCTACAAGACTGTGTTTGCATGTTAACTGATGTCTACTCAGATTTTGTTCCAAATACTCTCAACAAACAGCAAGATGGGTTGGCTATAGCAAACCTAGCATGTTGTGATGTAACTTGTTATTCTGAACACCTGGTACAATAATTGTTAGCAACAACTAATACTCTTGAGGTCCCCCTGCATTAATACTTTACATGGACTGTGATTCTTTCTCTGAAATTCTCCAAAACTGGTGAACTAACATTCAATGAGAAGTACCATCTAGCTGCTGCTTACAAGTTCTCACTAAATCCTGTTGATTTTTCTGAGTTTTACACTAACTTTGAAATTACTTTGGATTTGCCTTGTACTGCTAAGTGCTCGTAGGAAACAAATTTGGCAAAGTGAACTGGGTGAGCATCCAGGGTCATGTGATCAAGCAGAAAGTGGAAAATCTGGACAAAACAAACTATGACTTTTGATAAGCAGCACAAACATCACGTTTGGAGGCAGAGGTGCACAGGTCAACTTTGTGCACAAAGACTCAATAGGAAAAGGACGGAATACTTTTACTAGGCTTCTAGGAAGCTTTCCTTTTGCTGCAATGAAATCGTGTTAGATATCTCTGTACGAAGCCAACAACCAAAATCAGTCAGTTTATTTAGGCATTTGGCTGTGCATCTGATGGTATCATTGCTTTCCATTTTTTACAATAAACCACTTCTAATTCTATGAGAAGGTGAATGCTTCACGTACACCTATGGAAGCCCTTCTTCCTGACATGGAAGTGAAATCAAGTAGCACCACATGCAAGGAACCACTTCTCTTCAGCATTGCAAGTCTGAACAAAGGAGTAGTGTATGTGCACTGGTTTTAAAGGAAAAACTTGCAGCATGTCTATGATAATCAGGTTCTGTGGCTTAAACTGCTGAGTTCAGTTTGGTTGACGAGAAGTCCAACATGACCCAGCAATGTGCACGGTTACAACCTGGACTGCATCTCCACTCTGCTCTCCTGAGACCTGAAGAGAAGCTGGAGTGGTTTGTCCAGCTCTGCAGTCCCCAGTATGGGAATGGCTTTAACCTGAGAGACAGCAGATTTTGATTAAATGTTAATGAGAGATTCTTCACTATGAGGGTGGTGAGACACTGAAACAGGTTGCCCCAAGAGGTTGTGGATGTTCCATCCCTAGAAGCGTTCAAAGCCAGGTTGGATGGGGCTCTGAGCAACCTGGTCTTGCAGAATGTGTCCCTGCTCGTGGCATGGGGGTTGGAAATAGACAACCTTTAAGGTCCCTTTTAGCCCAAACCACTGTATGATTCTATGAAAATGGTCTGAGCCACTCTACACAGCTGTGATCCAAAGATCACTGTGGGCAGAGTGTGAGGTACCCATTGCGGTCTGAGTTCTAAGACAAACCATGAAAAGTTTCTGTGTGCATCTACAGTAACAGCTAATGATTATTTTTCTTTGAACTTTGTTCAAAGTTCATCTCTAAAACAAACTTTAGGCTGTGTGTATTGACTTCTCAGCAGAATAAACATGCCAAATCTCTAGTAACACTTAAATCACTCATTCTAGCTTCTTTTAACTTGCTTGTTAACCAGAAGGAGAAAAAACAGTGAAATACCCAGGCTTTACTCTATTTTTCTGGTGCATCTATCAAAAAAATCTGAAGGAAGAAAGGAACTCTGGTCTGATCATTTTCAGAGTAAGCTGACTCCTCTTCTTGCTTCAAACTCTAACTGAAAGTAAAATCAAATTCCAGGCCCTCTTGGCTGTAACACTCAGCCTCTACAGCTGAAGTGCCAGTAGTTTACATGGTGGGGGGCTGAATCTGCATATCAGGGCTGGGATTTTCAGAGGGGTTTAAAAATTGGTTATGGACTCAAAACTGCAGAGGTCTGGATGGTGCCCCAGCCCCAGGAGAAATCACAGTAAACTACATGCAGATCTGACAAGTAATGGACCTTGTCCCAGAATTACTTGATCTATTCAAAGGCTCTAGAAGTAAAGTCGAAGGATGTATAAAAAGCAAATACGTATTTATTAGAAATTGTGTAATATCTTAATCATACTAACCATAACACTTGTCAGAGTTGGGCACAGTAAAAAATCTACTGTAATGGATACTAGATTTTTGGTAGGCCTGTGCACATGACCTTCCTCACCTGTAATTCCATGAACTGTGCACATATCAGTAATTATTTGATGAGCACCCTGATACATTTTCAGTGTTTTCCTTTTTTAGTACTCCATCAGCCCTGCTGTTCAGTATCATACCTGGCTTTCCAAAAAAAAAAAAAAAGGTGTAGAACAGATTGCCTCAAAAACAAAAAGCCAAACAATGTGACATTAAAATAATAAAAAAAAAAGCAGTGTTGGATGACTATTTTCTTTGTCCCTTTTCCTTTTTGTTCCTTTAAGGTTTGTGTCTTTAAGGTCACATCTGCAAACCCACAGGCTAGAAACTTCATTTAAAAAATATAAACCCGGGTTTCTTGCATAATCGTATGACTCCAGGAGCTACAGCTTTAAGAAGAGAACTAAATGTTGCAAAGTCCACAATTAAATCATACAGAATTGGCAACCACCTGATGGAAAAGAAGTGGGAAATTAATGGTAATTAAATAAACAATAGCCCAATTTTTTTTACAGTTGAGAGGAAATCTTGCTATAAATTCTCACTCACGTTGAGCCCACTAGAATTCTCCAGATGATAAAACTGTGCGTTACTGCCCAATTACGACAAGTCCCCGAGTTACTCATCATGACTGCTTTATGGATTTCGTTTCGCAGTGAAATAATGAGTTCATCGTGGCTTCCTGAAGCATCTGCAGAGATAATGCAAACACTTTTATCCACAACTTGTGAGCATTTTGAACAAATAAAGTCATGAGAGAGGCTATAAAATTAAAAGAGCTTGCATTGCATGAAACCCCGGCTTTTTTGTGAGAGCTCACGCAAATTCCGCAGCGTCCAGACCATGTCCCACTGCTTTAGCAATGGTGGCTCCGAGATAAAGGCGAGGTTTTAAGTACTTCTGAGACTCCAGACTTTCAGAAGGCGGAGACGCACAAGGACATGGCTATAACTTACACCCGTGCGTTGTAGATAAGGGCCAGCCCCGCACGGGGTGGCTGCTGGCGGCGGGGCGGCCCCGCGGGTCCCGGAGCGGCGCTGGGGGCGGCGGAACCCCCGAGTCACGTTTGTTTCCTTTCCACGCCAACAGGCACCGCAGAAACCGCCAATCCATGCCGTGTAACTTCCTTGCTTTGGACCGGCCTATTAAAGTTTCTGACTTGCCACGGGTTTTAGTTTTGCGTTTTTGTTTTGTTTTGTGTTTTTTTTTAAATTATTATTATTTGGGAGGGGAATTAGAAGAGGAAGGGGAGGAAAAGAGGAAAAAAAAGGCAAGGAAAGCCGATGCGCCGCCGCTCGCACGAAGGCAAATGGCAGCATCGCGCGGCACTAGAGTAGTAAGTTAATAAATAAATAAACCAACCCCGCTGCGTGAGCGGCGAGGCGGAGGAGGGAGCACCGTCCCTGCCCGCCCGGCGAGCGGGTGCGCTGCTCCCGCGGGTACCATGGCAGCGCCGGCGCTGCGGGAGGCGCGGGGCGGTTCGGGCCCGGACCCGGCC
>VWZD01004966.1:882402-1040953 GCA_013396695.1 Sakesphorus luctuosus | reverse complement strand
CTCTCCGGCCAACTTGGCGATGAGGAGCAGCAACTTCGCCGCGGCCCCCGGCCCCTCCCTCGGGGGGGTGGCGGGGAAGAGCGGAGCGTCCCAGGGCGGCCCCCAGGCCTCCCCGGCAGAAGTTTGCGAGCGGGAGCGGGAGAGGTGGAGGAGGGTGACACTTGGGGTAAAAGGAGGAGGTGACACATTGGGGTTGGGGGGAGGAGCAGGGGAAGGAGATGACACATTGCACTGGGGATGGGGTGGGGGAGGGAGGCTTATCCCCTCCCCTCCGGTTTCCTTCAGGATGATTATTTCCAGGCCCTTTTCTCTTGGTCGGGTCCTTCGACGCGATGCTGTCGGGGAAGTTTTATTATTATCTGGGAAATGATGCCGCTCTCGGTGATGGATAATTCGTAGTAAAGCCGCTGCTGCGTTTTTTTTTTCTTCTTCCCCTCCTTCCTTTCATTCGTCTTTGTGGCCCGAGCAGCGCCAGGAAAATTCCGTTTCTTCAGCAACTTGTTATTCCGGAGCCGGGCCTGCCCCCCTCGCCCTGGGGCTGCCCTTCCCGCACAGGTACGGGCCCGGGGGCCGGGGGTTCCCACTCCTGCTCCGGCATTGGGTACGGACGCTTCCTTGTTTTTATTTTTTACCTTCCTCCTGCGCCCGTGTAGGGTGGAGTGGGGCTCTATGTGGGACTCTGCCATTTGGTGTAGTCCTGTTATGCATGCTCCTTTCTTCACTTGCCTTCTTGCAGGATTATTTTTTTGGTGGTAGTCTGGTTTTTGGTGGTTTTTTTTTCTCTTCGTTATTATTCTGAGCTTCGCTGTCGGTAGAGCTTTCCTCCCAAACACCTCTGTAGTTTCGTGGGTGCTGGTGGGATTGTACGACAAGGTTTTTCCGGTGAATTCGTATTGGATTAATGGATGGAGCTCTTCATTCAACTTCTTCTCAAGTGTCAAAAAATGAGGCTATGAGCAGATGTGTTTCAATATGGAGAGATTTCCAAGTTCCTAATTCTTGGGGGTGGAGGAAAGAGTGCCATTGGAGAGTGGCTTTTGTTTTCGATTGGTGAACAAATATCATCACATTTCAGTCACGTGCTGTAATATTCTTTGTTCAGCAATCAAAGTATGATATCTGCTACACCTGTTTCCACTTTTTAGTTGTAAGTAACGGTGATTGACTACAAATCTTTAAATTGTGGATAGGAGTGCTTCCCCCCTTTCTCACCCTCCTAACCCCTTTGGATATTTGTTTGGGCCCAAGCGCTGAGCTTGACAATGAACTTTTGTTCACTGTGGAGACTGCATGTAAAAAGGTCCCACTGGGGCTAATAACTTGGCGTGTCACGAGAAAGTTGTGTACTGTGATGTACGGTGGGTCTGAGCGTGGAGAAATCAGGTGGGGATGTGCCCTCCGTTATGGCAGGGCTCCAGTAAGGGGTGGGCTCCTTTGGGCCAGGGAAATTTTCTTGTGCTGTTGCTTGTTATCAGGCTAAAGGACAGATTCTGCTGTACAGCCAGATAGAGGGATGCATCTGTTTTGCTTAGCTGTAGATTTTCAAGTATCAGAAATAAGGGTTTTGTCTGGCTGTTTACTCCCACCCCCCCAGCGCCCCCCATTGTGCTCACTTCTAACAATGAACACACCTGCTTAGTTTCAGTTTTGTAAGTCGACTTCCTCTGGCTTTCCTGTGCTTTCCCGGAGTTAGTTGGTGAGGCTGGATCTTCTACATAGCAGGGGAATTTTTAACTTTGATGAAGACAGGCTTATTTTGGGGCTTAATTTGTGCAGAAAATAACCTGCTTTTCAAATCTAAAATTCACTATTTCTACCTGGTTAACATAGAATGCTAAAACTTATACAAAGCTTGTTAGTGATTGTGTATGACATAACTTTCTATTAAATAGTGACATTAAATTGCTACTAAGAACAGGATGTTAAAAAAGGAACAACAAAAAATATGCATAGCTACTCATATTAGTTAAAGAAGCTAATTACCACACTTCAGTAGAAAGATGACAGGCACTGGGAATTTTATTTATATCTGTGCATGCTTCACAGTAGCTAAATAAAACTGCTTCTTTGGGGGCATTTATTATTATTGTTTCCTAGGAAGGAGCACTGTAGCTCAATTAATGAAACTTGAAAACTTTATTTAAAAAAGATGTGATTCTTGCATGTTTTTAAGCCTTTCAGCTTTACTGTGGTAGAGAAATGAGATTATTTTATGATAGTTACATCAGCTAGAAGTTTGAGCTCATACAGAGGGATTGTGAAGCAACCTCTACCCAGTTATTTCATCTTGCACAGTAGCATGTGCAGAGTGTCTCTTCAGGGTCTCAAGAGGCCCGTTGTCCAGCAGGAGGTGGGTGCTGACTTACTGAAGGTACTGGCCACCAGCTGAATGTCAGCTGTGTCGTACCCCCACCCTTCAGCCATACTGACCTGAGCGACAGGAAACCTGGAGTGGATGCCATTGTGGGGTTTGGTGATTTTTCATTCAACTAGCAAAGCTAATGTGTATAATTCAAAATGCTGTGTTGAGGTGGATTTTGTTGTTATTAATTATTTTACCATTAGTTGTTACAAGTTTTCTATCCCAAAGCTTGTAATCTTTGCACTTCTTTATGTGCTTCTTGAACTGGATTTGTTGTGAAGCTCAAGAAGGCATTTGAAAGTGGTTTTCTTCTCTTAGGGAATGAAAATAAAAAAACTTTCCTTCAAAGAACTTAAAGGAAGCAAAAGTAGGAAATTAAAACTCACAATGCTCAGAAAAAAAAAGCTGTTGTGTTTTCCAGCTTTGACAGTGAGATCTCTGCCTTGAGTTTAGGTTTTGTAAAGATCTTTCTTCACCCTAGGCTGTTCAGCTTCAGCTGTGTTTCAGGTATTGTGCTTAAATAGTTCCATAGTTCTTACTCCAACTTCCTTTTTTTTTTTCTTTTTTAAGAGAGGAGGTTTTTGGTGTGTCTGTTAAACTTAGAAATTATGGTTTAAAAAAAAATCTTGGAGTGGATCTGTACAAAGGACAGTTTTCATGCCTTTTTTAAATAAAATGTTTTATTGACTCCTTAGAAAGCAGTAAAATTCCATGTGCAGTTGGAAAGCTTTGATAGTGAGCATAGCTATCACTTGGGTTGCTCATGCAGTTTGTTTATAATGAACACATTGTAGCAGTTCAGTTTCTTTATATTTATTCTCAGAGCCATGAAGAACTTTATTTGGTCAAATGAATTGATTCTATTGGAAATTGTTTACAAGGGAGATTTCTCTTTCATTTTAGTCCTGTTTGAAAGAGCCTTGCTGGACTGTCTTATTTCATGTTATTTTCATTTTGTTTGGATACCAGAAACTCAAGATGAATGTCATGTGAGAAACACATGTTGGTGACTTAACCTTTTTTACTATTGTTTCAGGTTTTCTCCTTTTACTTGTTTAAAATCCTCCAGAAAGAACTTCATAGTGTGGTAGGGCTTTACTTTTCGGAGGGTCATCACATGGGGATGTGAGCTGTAAAGCCTCTCCTTCAGGAGAGGCTACTTGTGTAGGAGGAGCAGTGCTAAACCTATTATTAAGTTTCTAATAGTATTTCTTTGCTGTCCCCTTCACCCTCTACGCTCACAGCTGTGCAGTCACACGCGTAGCTGTACACCAGAAGTGTAAGACTCTACCACAGGCCTGGCTCCTGTGTGTTCCTGAATTGCCCTTGTTCAATTACTCTGTGCCAGAAAGCAGCTCACATCCTGTTTCTGATGTATTTTAACATCACAAATGTTATTTAGGAACAAACCATATACTGGGAAGGTGGGGCAGAGCACAGAAGGGTTCTGAGATGTCTGCTGATACTTACTTCTATGCCCTGTAAAGAGAGGGTATAGAAGGATAGTTTTTATAGGTATCTCACATTAATATTTCATGTTTGGTATAGCACAAAGCCAATGTCTGGCTTGTGCTGCTGGTAGAGATATGCATTATGCAGGCAAAAAAGGATGTTATTTACATTTGGCAGGGGGGAACTTTATATTTTCTTCTTTTCTTTTTTTTTTCTTACTGCTAACACAGTCTCATTAAAAAAAAGAAAAAAAGAAAAGCCCCTGTGTTTCTTTTGTAGGGTTTAAATAATTCATGGTTCCTGCTCTGTACCAAGTTCTCACTGGACCAAAATTGTTGAAGTATGATTTTAAGTTTGTTTGATTCTACTTTTGTTATGTCAAAACCTTACAAAAGCAAAATGGCAAGCACAGATCATAGAATGACTGTAAAATGTATAGAAATCAAGTGATTTCAAAATGTACTTAGTGATGAGGAAAAGTGCACTCACATGACAGTCAGACTTGGGAGTTAGAATCGTCTGTCCCTAAAATAATTTTTAAAGCTGTAGGAGGTTCTGGCAGGACCCTTCCTTTGGTCTGACAGGGTTGCCCTGTCTGCTGTCCTAACAAAGCCCGAACTTTACCACAGAGTCTTTTGTTTTAATACATGGCTCATCCCAAGCTTTTGTGGAAAAGTGCTACTTGATACAGTCTCCTCTGCAGCATTTATTTTCTGATTTACTCTTTACGTCGTTTTTATGTATCTGACGGAGTTACCAAGTACCCCTTGCCTTGAAAGCTCTTTGCCTGGAAGGTTTGACCTGTTATTTGTTCCCTCTTGCCTGGGATTTCTTGTTCACTGTCAATACAAGTACTCTTTGATTAGAAGGGATTGGATGCTCAAAGCATACTTTAAAAAACTCACACCAGAAAACAAATGCACAGTCCCCCCTCACCCCTTAGACCCCTGGCCCCTAGCCTAATGTTTGCTGTTACTGGTGGGAGTGCATTTATAAGTGATACATAAAGGACAGAGGCTCTGCTTCATCTGATCTCTGCTCTAGGCCAAGCTCACACAGCCTCTATGCTTTTCTAGTGTCTCATTTCTTAAAATGTTTATTTTCTGATTCTGCCCTTCCACCTTGTAGGACAAAACAGAAAATTTGCTTGGTACAGAAGCAAATTGGTGTTGCCTGCCTCTGAAGTGGGGGACTCCCTTCGCCTGTGTAATTAGAAATAGGTTTTGAAAACTCAGCCAGTGTGTTTCTTGAACTGCCATATGGATATGTGAATGGTTAAAAAAATGAGGGCAGATTTGAGCCTGTGACTCTAAGATGGCCTGTGCCTGGACTCGGTCTCCAGGCATGTGAGAGAACTCTAGCAGAGCAGCCAAGCTTTTAGTGCTTTGGTTTCCTTGTTTCTGCCTGTGAAATACAAGCTGTCAGTAGGAAAGGGAGAAGGAACATTGATTCCTGCCCTTGTTCCTTTTCAACACTGCAGATCCAGGCGTTGTTAACTATGTGGATCCCAAAGGCAGTATAGTGGCAAAGAGTTAATTGAAGAGATCAAGTGGTATCATATTGAAGCTTTAAATTGTTTTAACAAAACTTCTGAGTAATTGCAATAATTATTTTCTGATAAGCTGGTTGATAGTAACTATGGCAACAGCTGTCTTTGGCCTATGGACAGCATTGCTGTATTGACAAAACCTTTAGATGCTCCTGAGGCCTCTTGCCTCTCTGGGGAAGTGCATCAGTGTGACTTTCAGGTGACTGAAGCATCACCATTTCTTTCTGTTGTGCTGGGATGCTGTCTTTCTCTTGGCCCGGCCTTTTGCTTTTGCATGGTCTTTTTCTTTTCCGTGTTTTTGCAGGTGCTGCCTGCTAGCCTGGAAATGCTGCAAAGACAGTCTTGTGCTACAAGGACTAGGGAAGCATATAAGTACTTAGATGGTGTTATAGATATATATATATATATTATTGTTTTTTAATAATAATAATCCAGAGCTCAGAGGAATGGGAGGGAAAAGAAAGGAGGACTTATTCATTTTGTTCCCTGGTTGTTTCCTTCCTGGATGAAAACCTTAGAACAGACTGGTAGGGGGAGCTGCCTTTCCCTTTACTGAAGTACAGCGTATTCCTCTCTGAGGCCTACGCTGAGACACAGCTATTTAATTTTCAGCTAAGCACTGCTTTTTCTCAGAAGAAAGGCAAGCCCCTACTTCAGCACGTTGTAGAAATGGAGGAAGAGAGCAATTTGTTTCCAGATTACTAAATTCTGAACAGGGAGAATATGCCCCTCACCAAATGCATTTTCCTATTGGTATGTAAAGAGTATGCTTTAATGTTATTAAATGTAACAGTCTTGGGAGGAAAAAACCATAGGTTCTTATTGCACTTTAGTAAAAGATGTTAAAAAGCTACAGCCCATTGTCCGTGTTTGAAAGTAGCCAAACTGCTGATTATTCTTTGGGGACTCTTGCTTAGCTGATGTTTACTTTTGCTGCAATCTTTGGCCTCTTAACTTTAGCATGGGAGGACTGGGTATTGATCCAGCTTACCTGATGATTAGTAGCAGTGGTGTCCCCATACGCTCTGTGTGTGTGGTGTTTGCTGGCCCCTGTGTGCAGTGTGGCCTACATCTGGTCTCATCTTCAGCAAGAATGTGGCTTGTGGAAACTACAAGCCCCAGTGTGCAATGCTGTGTTTTTATCAGAATGGCCTGCCCAGCTTGTGATATCCTGAGGCATCCTGGGACTTGTAGTTCCCATGAGCAGAAATTGGAGATTTGGAGTGAGGACTGAAAGATGCTACAATGTTCTACAACCCCAGTCACTGATACCGTGAGCAGTTTTTGTTGGTCAGCTTAAGCCTGTGCATCAGCCAGGTAGTTTTATTTACAAGTTGAAGACAGTTTAGAGAAAAGCAGTCAATGTAAGAAGTCCTCCAACTGCTTATGTGTTTTTTTACAAAGACTGTATTAATAATTGCAGTAACACCTTGCTTTGTCTGTGATTGCAAGTATCTTGTTTGATATTCTGGGAATTTTTGATCTTTCAAAGCATTGCTATGGTTGGAAACATTTGGCAGAAGATTTTTGTTACTGGCAATATGGCAGCCATGTTGTTCTTTCCAGCTGTTGCCCAACTGTCACAGTGGGTTTCTGTCAGAGTGAAGGGCTATTTGAACAGCATTTTTACCTGCCAGGAACTTGCTTATCTGCTGTGTTTCTTGAGAGCCAGTGACACAGGTGGCTTATGCAACAGAGCAGGGGACCCAGTTTGTGTTCCGTCCGTGGGGACTAGTGACTCTGTTGCTGGTTCCCAAGGGGACACAGAGTCTTGCACACAGGTACTGGCAGGTGCAACCAGCAGCAGAGCACATCTGGCAGTTTTTGTAAGGTGTGTTTGAGTCCTGACCACTGTGCTTGAACTTGCATCTAAGAAGGTGAAGTGTATCTGAAGTAGGGTTAGAAGAACAGTAACTTTATGGAATGCTTTTGTTTTTGTATACATAAGAATTGTGTATTTTTACACCAGATGCTCAGTGGGATTTGCCAAAGTTAAAATGGACATAAATTTTATTTCAGTTATTCAGTCAGTAACAAGTTTAATATTTACCGTAGTCTCCTGTGCCATGATTTGGATACTGCAGTTAATTTTCAAGCAAGCAAACACTTTGCTTTGACTGGTCCCTGTCAATTTCTTTGTTCTTCAGTTTGTATGAGATAGTAATATAAAAAGATTTATATTTAACTGCCAAACAATATGAAGTGAACATTTTTTGTGTGTTTGGAGGAAGTAATTAGAGCTCCAGTCTTGCAAAAAGTCACATATATTTTACATTAAGTCCTGCAGAAATCAGAAAGAATAGCTGAATGCCTGAAATCAGAACTTATATAAGCAGCAGCAGGATTAAGACCTCCAGACTTCTAATGTTTGAAAGTAGCTTCTTTGTAATCACCATAATTAGTGTGTATCTAGGCCTGTGTGACGAAATTCTCCTTTTCGTAAGTGTCCAGAAATTCCAATCATTATAAATTATAAATTCAGAGCTCCTTCCTTCACCTGTGCAGATTATATATATATGACAGATATTTAGGTGGTAATAGCTTCCTTGAGACAGTGAGTGTGTTTTGTCAGCACTGATGTATTGTGCACACTGTATGTTGCTGACACTTCTGTTTAAAACTGATGCAAAAAGGTAAATTTGTAGAGAGATTCATCTAAAACTTTACATATGCTGTAACTGTAATAGACTTTGTAAACAGTTAGTAATACAGTTTTCTTTAAGTGTTTCCAGACACTTCACAGCCCGTGTGGAGCAAACTGCTGACAGGACACACTGTTAGCTGAAATAGTTACTATTAGTATCTTGACGTGATTAGAAAGAGTGTTATTGTTGCTGTGCAAGGATGAAATTCCCTTTCATTGGCTGATTGGGCCTACACAACAAGCAGGAGAAGGAACCAAGATAAATCTATATGTAGTGGAAAGATGATGTATCTTGTCCTTCAAGGACACTCTACCCTCTATAGAGAGCCTATGACAGTGCCCTTTGTAAATGCTGCTGTTTCAGGGTATTCTGGATGAGGAATGTGGGTAATAGGGATGTACAAAAGGGTTTGATGCATAGTTGTAAAGAAAATTTTTCTTTAAGTACTTCTTATAAGAGCGAATCTGTCCTGATCTGGGAAGAAATCTGGCCCTGCTCAAGCCGATGGGAAACTTCACAGTTGAATTGCGAGTACCAGGATTTTGTTCTTTCCTCCAAAAAAGGTAGTTTTAAGTGGATTTTGCATGGCTGAAGCACTGGACAAAATGTGGAGAATCTGGTGCCTGTTTAAGATGCTGCTACTGACTCTTGGGGTATCTCCCACTGGGTACTTTGGCTCCTCGTGTCTTTGCTGTTCCTTTAAAAAGTGGCTAATATTGGAATCTTGAAGTGCTTTGTAAAAACTTGAAAGCTGTTTATTCAGGGCTTTTGCTTAATTTGCTAACACAACAAAATTTTGCATGAAAGCCAGAAATCAGTCCTTGATGTATCCAAGAAATACTTTTTGTCTCTTTCCCTTCTTGCCAGTGTGACAAAAGTGCCCCAGTTGAGATGTTTGGTCTGAAATTTGAATAACCGGACTTGTGATGGATTAAAAAAAAACCCCAAACCCCAAACAATCGGAAATGCAATGAAATCCAGCTCCCCCTCACCCCCTAAACCTTTTTTATATCTCTGTAAAAGGTCAACAATGGCCTATATTACTAATAATGAAGCTTTTTGCTAATTTGCATCTAGCTGGAGCTCCAGCTACCATTTCACTGCTGCTTAGCTTGCAATAATTGTCTGTGATAAGCATCTTTATCATGTAAATCTATTGTTGTGTGTAGCACGAATTTGCTGTACTAAGGATGCTCTTGTCAGTGACCCCAAATGGAAAGGATGTGGCTACCTGAGCTTCCCGTTTTACCCTTTCAAAGAGTACATTCTGGTCAGAAATAAATTGGGAGGCACTAGCAAGGTTTGTGCTGTTTCTGAATGCCAGGTACCTGTCCTTGAGTCAACAGGAATTCTTTTCACAAGAAGTTCCACCACACCATACAGCTTATTATACGTTCTTAGGCAATCCTGCTGAAGTCAATGAATTTGTCATCATGAAACTTGTTTCAGAATCAGAGACTTAGTTTCTGTTTTCCTCTTGCATTTTGGCATATATCACCTACTCTACTTTTCCTTTGAATGTTGTGCTGTAAAGTAAACACACAAATCTCCTCCCTTCCCATAATTTTCCTCCCTTTGTGACTATTTCGTCTTCTCTTAAAACTTATATTGTCTTCTTCCACCTTAGCTCTTGCAGGAGTTATATTTGGATGCCTGGCTGTTAATGCAGAACTCTAATAGACTGTGCAGTGTTTGATCTAATGTTCCTATGGTGATGAGTTGTGGTTTTTGCAGTGAAAACCTGGCGGTGGCCGCCTGTTAGATGCGTGTGCGGGGTTAGTGCCCTACTGTGGTAACAGTATCTTCTCAGCTACCCGAATTAGTGAGGTCACTGAGGATGGGAATACCGGACCTCAAAGTGTTTCACCCTGACATCGTCATTGCTACAAAATTGCATGAGCAAAAATACCGGTCTTGGGTTTGCTCCTTTCTGAAGCAAGTTAAAAATGAACAATTCCTCACCATTTGGGACCTTCTTTCTGGCTCCCCTTTTCTAACATAATATATACTTCGTGTGCCCATGATTGTTTTTGTTAAAAAATACTGGGTTTTCCTTAGCTAAATTTATTATTAATGTATCGGGTGATTTCATCATAATATATATAGGCTGTCTTCATGATTTTTGAAAACTGAAACTAAGGAAGGGCACAAGTATCTGTTAAATCCCTGTTGGTGTGTAGAAAGTACCATGGCATTAGACATGCCTGTATTTTTCTCTCAGCCTTGCCAGAAACTCATGTAGTTTCTTTAGAAACTTTCATAAGTTGGGATACGAAGTTAAATATTATCTGCATGTGTTTTAACACAATTTTTTCCATATTCCCACATACACAAGATATATTTTAATCCTTTAGCTATGAAACCTCTTTAGTGTTCCAGGAGCCGGTAAGACTCATATGGGTTTCTTGGGGCTCAGAAGTTGCATTAGAAGGGACTTTAAATGACAGCGTAAACTTGGATTTATGTTTCTGATCTTTGTGACTCCCCTCCACCCCTCTGCCCTTAAATAATAATTAAAGTGGTAGGAGCTAGGATTTTCTAAAAGGCATTTTAAAAGTGAAAAAAACCCCCATCCTTGAAATGGCAAGGAATGGAATATGTAAGGACAAATGTAATGAGAGGAGCGTGTGAGAATTTGTCTATGTGTGTGTGTGTGTATAGAGATGTGTTTAAACATCTTTTCTAGTACAACAATAATATCATTAAAAAATCTGGGCACTACTTTTTAAACAACAGAATTTGTTGAAAGAGTAACTGCAAAGCAGTTTCCACAATGATGGGCACTACACTGGTACCACAGTAGTGTCAGTGTTGGTCTCAGTACTTCAGTGGCATACGCAGTGCTAGTTCACTGCTCCACACTGTTTTGTCCCATCTCAGTCTCTGCTATTGTGGTAAGCCTTCTTGCCATGGGGTGGTTATCTGCATCTCCTAGGACAGTGTTGGAGTGGGGCTGTTGTGTATGTGGAATCAGTGGGTCCCAGGAGAGCAGGCAGAGGTTGTGATGATGTTGAGTGTTAGGGGCTATGAAGGAGGAGTGTCCCTCAGCAGCGTGTTACCGCTTTGTCCCCTGGATGAAGCACCCTGAGGACAGGTCCTCGGAATAGAAGTAATAGACTGCCATGAGGAACCTTCTTCTAACTGCCAATCCTTTTGTTTAGAAAGCACAAATGCTCCGTGATACCCTTTCACTGTGTGTCACCGTTGTGAAGGTTGAAAATGATATGCCTTTCAGCTGTTTATAGTAGGCACGAAAATGAAATAAACCTACAGTTTAGTATTCCAGCTTTAAGTAAACAATCAGTTGAAAATCCATGACAATCAGTGTGAGCAAAACTGCTTTAGACACTTTGTTTTTCTTGTAGCTGAAGTCCACTTTGATTGTACAGCAGTCTTGCACTTTTCTTCCATTAAACACTAATTGTATGCTTGTGTGATTCCATGTTAGATCGGCCCAGTGATTCAGTGTTATGTTTATAATGTAGTGTGTAAATCTTTCTACTTGTATTGAATAATGATGGTTTTGAGAGGAAAGGAATTTCTATTAAGTGTATGGTTACTTGAATTCTTCCTTTCAGATTAGTGACTACCATCAGTACTCCCACACTGAGTGTGACTACCTCAGCCACAAATACCATTCTCCAGATGCTACAGTTCCCATTTGTGTAGAAGGGAGGAAAAAAAAAGGCTTAGGATTAAGGACAGAGAATATAATAAAAGGGGAAGGGAAGACATATTTTGAGGTTAATACCTGTGCCTGTATATTTACAAGAAGCAGCAAGAGTGCCAACTGAATGGTATGTAGGGGAAGGAAGATCAGAGCACATCAGTGTAATAATTTTGGAGTGCTTCCTGTTGACTTGTTAATACAGCACGGAATTTGGCCCAGGCCGTGTGCTGTTGTGAATCAGCATAGTTTATTCACTTGAGTATAGGTGTGCCTGTTATTATTTGAGAATCTGCTTCACTTGAAAGATAACAGGTCAATCTCCTAAGTAGTGTTATTCCCATGTTTCAGGTGAGAAACTGAGGCAGAGAGAGAAATTGATTTATTCTGTGTTGTAGTAAATTTATTGAAGACTTTAAGCTAGGAATGGAGGCCTTCACTTGTGTGTTTAATCCAGTAAATTGTCTGCTTCATTCATGTCCTGAATGTTGCTATGTTGTAAACAAAGGTGAGCTTAAAAATTATTTACTGATTAAGTATGGGTGGTGTACAAATAAGTAGACCTTGTCCCAAAGGAGGTGAGATTCTTGTAAATTGGTAGTACTAAATAAGTAAGGTACTTTGGGGGTTTTAAGTTTTAGATATTTTTTATTTGAGATTATCTTGATTTGAAGAAAAAGTAAAGGGTTGAATGGGGATGAGAGACCTTCTGATGCATAGAGGAGAGAATGATTAATAAACGTGAAGTTGAAATCCCATGAAATCTGAGTTGCTTAGGTGAACACTGGTGTCAAGAATCAGTCCTAAGTTAAGTTCTGCAGAACCTGAAAACATATAGAAGACAGATGGTGGTGGTTGTTGCTGTTGAAATGGGTTTTGTCCACCTTTCTAGCTCCACTGCATTATACTACAATGAATACAAGAAATTGCATGATGTAAGCGTGATTGTTTTTACAGATACTGTGACATGGGCACATCCTAAATGTATCCAGAAGTTCAAAGTTTGTCCTTACATTTAGCAACCTGAAACATCTCCAGAATGTATTTTGTCTGTGACCAAGGTGTGAATGAAGTTCCAGTAATTTGACTGCATACCATCACTGTTTCTGTGTCATGCTTTCTGAGTCTGGCACGAAGGACTTGACATACCCAGCTGTGTGGAATGGTTCACTGCACAGCAAAAGTAACATTGAGGAACTACTGTTGGTGGTGCTGAAGTCGTCAGCACTTGTTAAAATTATTTTGTGTACAACTTGTGTGAGTGGAATTAATTCAGTCCTCCCAAGTGAGTGCTGTTCAGGGACAGATATCTTGTTCTGTTAATCTGGAGAAATGCCTTTTCCAAGTGAAAAATCAGCAGACTCTGCAATACCCAAATTTCTACATCTGTCCCATCTGGCTGGGTCCAGCATTGCTTCCACTAACTCTTAGTGCTGTGTAAAAAGGACACTATATTTTAAAGCAAACATGAAAAGTGTGGCTCCCTTTTTGTTATATGTCTTGTGGTCTACTGTGTATGGCTCACTAAAACTGTGAGTCTGATGTTTAGGACTCCACGCGATTTTAGGCTCTTGGGCTCTGGTGGGATATTGAATCATGATCATTTAAATGCATGTCTCTGATTATGCATTATCTCCAATTACAGCCCTTAGTGGCACTGCATGTGGTCTCTGCTGGTGTCTTAGAGTTTTTGTGGAGCTTGGAAATTTTGGCATATGCCCTTCTAATCCTTCCTTAGAATTGTTCCTGTTTTGAGGTGGGTTCTGCATAAGCCTGGAGTTGACTTTCTCCAGTAAACCAGTTTAGTACAGTGTCTTTACTGAAGTGTTTGTATGTTGTGACATCTCAACTCTGTAACTGTGGAGACGCTTCAAGGCCGAACACAAGGCAGCTTTAATAACCACTGCATCTCATACTCTGCAACGTGACTTCTGTGAAGTAGAATTATGGTTTTGCTCATGTCTTGATTTATAGACGAGTGTAATGAAACTTCCCAGAGTATCTTCTTGTGTTAAAAATTTAGTGATTGGCGTGCCTCTTCTGTTCATGTGCAGTTAGTCCTGCATGCATCACCACTGCTTAATGAAATGTTTGGAAAATAAATCTCAGGTATATTTCCTTGGTATTGAAGGCCTGAGATTCAGAGACCGTGTTGGCTGGCATTGTGTTTCTCAGAGAGAAGACTTCCAATTCTTGTTCTCTGTATTACCAAAGAAAGCAGTTGTGCTTTGTATGCAAGTGTCATGGAAATGTGAAGCGCAGAACTTCGTGAGACCTGTATTGCACTGGAAAGGTCAGCCTGTGTCATCACTCAGACCAGTGGCTTGGAATTGCAGGCAAATGGGCATAAATCTGGAGACATCCATCTCCATGCAACCCAGTGTGTGAAATGGAAGATAAACAAAAATTATTGCCTATATTTGGAATATGTAGGAATCAACTGAATTTTCCTGTATAATTGCTGAAGAAGTATCAGCACTGTGGAGGAAGAGCAGAAACTTATCTTGAACTTGGGAGGAAAGCAAGACAATAAGCATTCTTTTTTTATTGTGAACAAAAAAGGTGAATGAGCTTTGAGAGGAACTGTTTGCAGCTCGTTTATATCTAGCACTAGAATTTGCTTTCAATGAGACATGGGGCACTTGACAAAAAAACTTTCCAAGTTAGTTATCAGGAAGACAAATTATGTATGTGTGATGGACTTTACTGGTGGGATGGAGAAGATGGAAATGTTGCCCCATCAGCAGAAGCACTGAAACATGAATAAACTCAGTACATGTACCTAATTGTATCTTCTTGTGGTTCTTTCAGGGATATGAACAAATTCAACCTGGACCATTGAGCCCATGGCAGCACAGAGTTAGAAAACATCTAGTAAATCAGAAGTTCCAAACTACAAATAAGAGTGCCAATTGACACTCAAAACCCATTTGAATTGTTAGTTTGTAGTGCTGTTTGTTGCTGGTGTAGTTTGGTCAAATGATCTTTAGGATGACATGGACATTATGTTGCTGTTTTCTTTCAGCACGACCAATTTCATTGCTATTACTGGTCTAGATGATAACTCCCCCTCCCAAAACAAAATGAAAAAACCCTAAATCAACCTCTCTGATTCTGTAAGGAGAAGGTTACTTAAATAACAAAATTATTCTAATGCCTGTGTGAAATGAAAACAAAATGTAGCACAGACTGAAATTCTACTTTTCTTGTGGTTTTGTGTAACTTAAGAGGTTTCTCATGTAAACTGGATCGTGGTCAGCTTTCTTGCCAGTGTAGCTGAGCAATAATCTCATTGAGACAATGTCTGTGTTCATAAACTGATCACAAAGCTCTGCTCTTTTTTTCCCCCCATATATTTTTATCCTTGATACTTGCTTGTTCCTGATAAGAATGATAAGCTTATTGGGTATATCCATCTTCATCTTACTGCCTGCAGCAATACTGGAGGGTGGTGTATGCCGGACACTTGCTTTGTTTTCCAGACCTGTTGTAATTTGGGCTCTAGGAACTGAAACCAGCTTTTTTCACAGACTGAGACCTGCTTGTTTATCCTACATTGCTTTCAGTTTGGCCATCTTCAAAAGCTTATCTGTCAGAAGAGAAGGGAGCTGACTGTGAGAAGGCAGACATTCACCAAATTGTTTAGGCAGTGCTTTCTAGCAGGATTAGCAGCACCTCCTAGCAGAATTCTGTTCGATGTTTGTCCTGGGCCTCAGCTTGAGCTTGTGTGTTTTCTGTGACAGTCATACTTTTTCAGCTGGAGTTCGTATGAAAAGGGAGAGCATCCAGTACTGCTCCAGGGTCAGATAAGACCTGATGACTTTGGCAAGTTCAGTTTTCTTGGAGAGGAGTCAGACATTCATCTGCATGTTCCCTTTGAATCCATTGGTTCAGGAGATCTTTCCTCTGGTCATCTGGGAGGACGCCAAGTTGTTGCCAGTCTTAAATGGGTCTTGGCAGTTTTTTTCAACAAACATCCATGGCTTATGTTTAATGCTGCTTTCCAGCTTGCTGTTTCTTTCTCATTTAGGAGAGACTGCCTGATTCTCCTTGGGTTGACACTCTGATCAGTGAGGGGCTTATAGGAAGAAGTCTGGTGGGTTATATAAAAACAAAAATCCCTAACACCATTGAATGCTTGATTATGGCTTTATTTCAGTGTTGCATTATATTACACAATAAGCATAAACAAGTTTGATTTCTGCTTCAGAAGTTGCAATTTCTGCTTTTAACATTACATGCTTGAATTACAGCCTGGTTTATTTACCAGAAAACTAACCTCCAAAACAACTCAAGACATATATTACCAGCATGGCTGCTCAATGTGATTAAATGTTAGAACTAACATACTGTGTTGGACCAAATGTCCATCTAATCCAGCATCTTGCCCTTATCAGTGTCTGGCAGCAGCAGCTGACTGAACTGTGTAGGAAATGGGTGAATTCTGTCAGCCACTGAAATATTAACGGAAGATTTCTGACAGTTGTTTGGCCACTGCCTGGGATAGAAGCTACATTTGGGCTATTGCACTATGAATAGCAACATCAAACTATTTATAGGTGAATTTGCTGCCTTTTTGAACTCACGTATCTGTGGCTTACATAGTGTTTCACAGTGTCTAGTTCCAAACAGTTTAACTGTGTTTCCTGTGTGTGTGGTGGGTTGATGCAAGAATAATAGTTTCATTTGTTTTAAACACGCTTCCTTGGTTGCATTCCTCTTTGTGCCATTTCTAGTTCTCCCTGTTTTGAGGTGGAGCAGCCAGAATTACATTCAATGTGCATCACAGCAGAATATTCCCAGTTTGTTCTTGGTTCTCTTTCTAATACCTTTTGAGATTTTACTCTGACTTCTTGTTCCTGAGAGTTGAACTGTTTGCTTGCAGTAATCTTGAAATCTTTTTCATAAGTAGTCTTGCCTAGTTTCAACTCATCGTTATGTACTTATAGCTAGGGCTATTTTTTCCCTGTGAGCATATTACTTTGCACTTGTCGACCCAGGACAATAAAATAACAAATGAAAATCAGTCATTTGGTGTTATCAGATCCCCCAAACCTCTTTGAAGTTTGCTTTAATTTCAGCTATCTGAAATAGTGGAAAGCATCACAATGTCTGCAACCTTACTCTTTGCCAGATCAGTTAAAAATATGTGTACAGACTTTACCCTGGTCCTTGTTATGGTTACTTCCCTGCTCTTTGACTACTTAGTGTTTTTTCTTTAATTTTTGATCTTTTAATATAGTTTTGGGTAGGGTCTCTCATGGATTTTATTCTAAGGTAGTGTGAGGCGTACAAGTTGTTTTTGTTGCCACATGGTGTATGAACCTTTTGCTGTTCACGATGTGTGTCTCCCAGCATGCCTTTTCATTTGCCTTGAAGTTGGATGTCCAAAAGCTTTGTTTCATTAAGATTGCAATCTTTTATATGAATACTTAGAGTGTTCCTTAGAGATGTGAGGTTTTAGGATTTTTTTTTTGTTTTTTAATTCTGATTTAAATAGCCAGTGCTTTGTAATCTTAGTGTCATGAATTATATCACCTTCATAATGTAGGGAGTAGGTAGTAGCATTCTGTGACTGTTTTTTCAGTTCTTTCCTCTTCCAGTTTGTGGAATTCCCCATCTTGCCTTTTAACCAAGTCTATGATGTTTTTATTATGACCAGCTGTGAGTTTATTTTTTTACTATATACCAAAAATCTAGTGCTTCTCTCCTTTTGTTATCTTGGTAGGATTTTAATTTGTTTTGTGTGATACTCTGGTTTGAAACTCAAAACTTCTTACTCCCCCCATGTTGATTTCGGTGAGGATTTTTTAGGCAGTTTGACTGTCAGGCAAATGGCAGATGTTAACCCTTACAGTTTTACTCTTTAACTAGAATATCTTAGTTTGATTTTGGGGGGAGTTTGTATCAACTAGTTGAATTTTAAGGGAAGTGGAACAGACACTTTGTAGAGAAAAAATATTGCCAGAAAGTAATACTTGTTTTGATTAATTATTATGCTTCTACGTGTGAATTTACCTTTCTTTCTGTTTTAAGTATTGATTGGGAGTTAAATAATTAGACTGACACAGTAGTACCTGTGTTTGCTTGTATTGTATCCGAGGGGTGGGAGCAGGACTGTGACAGACACTTCTGTTCTGAGGACTCCTGGCCTGGAGGGCAACACAACCAGCGTGTCATGGATGAAAATGCTGATGTGACATCCAGGCTCCAACTCGACAGAGGATATTCAAATGAACTAGTTCAGAAATTTGCAATACATGCTCCTGCTGCTTTACCTGCTGCAGGAATTGCATCCTTTACTTCGGCTTTGTTCACTGAGTACAGATTGTACAAGTTTTCGGATATCTAGGTGGTTCAGATTATTATTGGGGACATCAATCCTCTTTGAACCTCTTATAATTGCCTTCAGTAGTTTGAATTAGAATGTCGCATTGTTATATTCAGAAGCTCTCACCACCTTGTACTCCTGTGTGGGTGCATACTTGTGATGCTTCATAAGTTGTGGAAAAAATGTTTTTTTAGTAGGTTAGAATTAAGCTGTTGTGGAATTTGAATGGTCTCTAGTGTACTGTGTGACTGCAGCAGGAACTTAATAACCTCAAAAAGTTTAATTCATAAAAGTTACTGTTACCTTGACTGCTTGTGTAAGGACTTCGATGCAGATTTTGAAAAAGTAAGACTGGCAGTTTTTGATGTTCATGAGACTGAATAATGAGTTTTGCTTTTGTAGCTCATGAGCTGAAAGTTGCTTTGGTTCTTGGTCTCTAACTGGACAAACCATTGTCTTGTGTATTAGTGAACATTTTTAAGACAATTCTAAAAACATACAAAGCCAAAAAATGAATACTTGCATTGTTATGAACCAGGTAGCACTGTTGTGTGGTAGAATTTGGAAGATGAAACTCTTAAAGTGACTTGACAGAGGCAGTTTGAATTAACTAGTTCAGAAATTTGCCACACATGCTACTGCTGATCCCGGGGTCCTTTGGTCTGTTCACTAAACAGCCATTCTGTCCTCTCCAGAAAAAAAGTATTTCTTAGCATTCTGCTCTTTCCAGGACTGGCCCCTGTAGCGTATCTGAAAGAGTGATGTACAAGCTGCTTCCCCCACAGAACTTGTGCCAGATATTATGTGCTTGGTAATGCAACTTCAGAAAACAAGAAAGGGCTGAAAGAATTGAAATTCATAATGTTTCTCCAGTAGATGATTTGAAAATATGCCATTCAGCACAGGTCAAAATGCAAGTAGGAAGTATTACTCACTAGGGAGTGACTTCCAAGACATTAAATACCTTGTGTTTTAGAATTCTTTAAAATGTTTATGGTTTGGTTTTGGCAACTTGTATACCTTCTGCCTGGTACAAGAGTGTATGTTTTCTTGCAGCAGAGGGCACCGAAAAGGCTGTGGAGAGAGGTGTCATCCTTCTTTTCCTTCCTTCTACAGCTGTTGTTTCTTGAAAGACAAGGGACTGAAACAAGACATGTAATTTAGTTGAACTACATTGTGCAGAATAGAGAGGGGAAACAGCTGTTCAGGTTTTGAGATCAGAAAACAGTTCTGTAATGGGGAATAGAAAACAGGTCTTTTCAAGATGGGTATATAAACTTGTTCTCACTTGTCCATCTTTTTTATGTAGGCTGTTGTCTAATAATTCTTTAGGACTTATAAATGTTTTATATATCAAGTGTTATCAGGGTTTCCATTGCAGTCAGCTAGTTAAATCACTGTTTAAATAACTGTAGATTAAAAAACCCATTGTATGTACTCTGGATTCTCTAGAAAATCTTTATCTTTTAGAGTTCCTGTGAACTGTTCTGTGGAAGAAAATAACTTGTGATTTTCTGGGGCTTGGTTTTGGTATTCTTTTGTGTGTGGAATTTGATTTTTTTTTGAGTAAAAGTACAGTGAAACCATTTTTGCCTCCAGTATTCAGGTAAAGTTTGTATTTCTGTACTTGCCTCCAAATCTTAGTGTTCTCTAAAGCTTTTTTTGGTGTGTTTGTGTGTTTCTTTATTTACTCATTTTTAAATGCAGTATTCTGATGTATGTTTGACCTCCAGAATGTTACCCCTTACTGGGGTAAGGCTTGATGAAGATGAATTTTGAGACTTCATCTATACCTTAGTTCATGCTGTTGTGTTTTTCCAATAGTTTTGTGCCAGTCTGATGGGGCTGTGTTGCATCAAGTAGTTTATCCAAATGTCATTCAGGGTAAAGCTGTTAGAAAGTGTGGGGTTTACCTCAGTGTTATTTGCCTGGATGAGAAAGTTCATAATGTTTAGAGACAAAACTCCTTTTTTGTCCAGCATCTGAGTGTTGCAAAGGTACACGGTGGATTAGAAATCCTAAGAGCAGGAAGAGGCTGAATTAGATAAAGTAAAAGGCTCAAAGTAGTTGTCAGGATGGGACTACCCTGGCAGAAAAATCAGATTATCGATGAGAGAAGGCTTGAGATACTTGGGCCACTGCTTAATTGCACTTGTGTTTAATAGCTTTGTAGGAAAATAAACAGGGAAGTAAGGAATTTGGGTTGAAAGAGAGAAATGTGCGAATATTCAGTAGTGTTGGCCTTGCATATCTGTTGAGAGAATGGAGTAATCTGAATATTCACAGTGCCCAGCAGGAAGCAGGCGAGAGGAGGGGTTTTCCTCCCTTAGAGTTGCGCTGTGACACTGTGGTGCAGCCGGGCAGACCGAGTCCCGTTGCATTCAAGGGACAAAAAACAGACGACAATGGCTCAGAAGCTGCAGGGCAGCTGGTGTAGTAAAGAAGGGAAAATATTAGGGCCAAATCTTTAACAGTAAATTGTGATGCCGTCGTCTTTTTAAATACAGACATTACAGCTAAAGGAAGCAGAGAGAAAAAGCTGATGCTGGAATGATCTGGCAGTCAAATCCAAGTGCCATGGGGTGGCCTGCTGCTCCTCTGCAGCAGCTCTGCTCACGGAGCTTACCTGATTTAGGCCTGGCGACAGCGCGTTGGAGGCCTGGGCAAGGCAGATAGCTCAGCAAGGGTGTTTTCTCGGTGTGACGTACTTGGGAGTGTGTACAGCCTGCATGCCAAGTGCGAGGGGCTGCGTTTGACTTCACTTATAACAGTTCTAAGAATGTAATGAAATCCCTTCTCGCTCACACCTTTATTTTGGGATGAAGGGAGAGAGAAAGGAGCTTTCAATATTCTGTTTAGTTCAGAGTTTGAAACAGGCATGTTTTACCTAATTGTATTTACTGCCTTTTTATTTAGCCTTTGTGTAAAACATGTTTACACCTTTGTGCTCTGTTATACTTTATCAGTACACAAAACTAGAAGCTCATGAAAATCCTAATTGTCTTTATCTAATTAATCTATACACAGGGAATACTAATTTTTAGACAGTCTTAAACTGGTTTGGTTTTTGTTTTTTTTCTGTGCTCAGGAGATCAGGAATGCCAAAATGGCAACATGGTTTAATGAACTAATAGCTGGTGACACTGAAGTAATTTTCCGTAAAAAGCAAATTAAATTCAAATGTAGAATGAGAATGTTTTTTAGTAAATGTTAGTAGGCTGTACTTAGAACGGGTGTTGTAGTCAAGAGAGGAAAATGTGATACCTGTCTGGTAGCAGCAGAGGGTCCCATCTGCCTTTTGTGGAATTCAGAGCACCCAGAAGAATCAACAAGAGTCTGAGGCTGTTTTACATAGAACTTTGTGAAATTAAATTGCCAGTATTCTTTCTAGAAAAAAAAAATCACTTCTAGCAGGTAAGAAGCATTACCTTTTTCATCTTGTTCATAAAATCTGAAGACAGACTAAGAAAAAAAAATTGTTCTTTTGATACTTTTGTTGTGTGAACATCTGTTCACTAACAAATCATTTCCATATTGTCTTCTGGCAATTATTTAGAAGCCTCACATATTAAAGGAAGTGATCTGTAGTGTTGTAAAGGCAAGAATTTACGTGTAGTTTCTCATTTTGAACCATCTCGCCTCCTGTTCAAACAGAAGCTCTGCACAAGATAAAATGGACTCCTCTATTCTTGTAAATATTTTTCAGTATCATAAAATATGGAACACAAGAATGTACATAACCGGCTAATTTTCAAGTTTATGCTGCTGCACTTTATGTACATTAAATGGTTTATTATGTGGGCTAAAGGGGCCAGTTCTGCACAGGCTGTGCCTCACCTAAAAAATCCACTGCACAGGCTCGAAGGGCACATCCACGTTGGGTGAGCCCTTCCCAAATCTTCGTTCATGAAGATTGGCCATTATTATTATTATGTGGGCTAAAATAATGAAGGAGTCCAGTGTATTGTGAGAACTGTCAGACAGAAAGTGTAGACAAGTATCTGTTCCAATGTACTGGCATGAAAGCTGACCCATTGCAAAACCAGAATAAGTTGGTTTAATTTTACTGTTTAGAGAATGCCTGTGCCATAATGAGGACACACAGAAAATAACAGCGATTTCTCTTCTGCCTGAGTAACAAACAACATACAGAATCCAGATGACTGCCAAACTCAGGTGCTTGTATTTCCCCAGCTGTTCTGGAGGTCTTCCAGTTTCAAAATAGAAAGGATGTGTCTATGTGACTGTCACTGAAAGCATAACTCACAAGCCAATCTTCTGGCTGGGTGGGGAAAGCCAAAGATCACTTCTTGATGATTGCTTTAGTTGAAAAGAATCAGCAAAGTGCTCAGTCTTGTACCCAGTATAGCCCACTGGAACTCAGTGACTGCTGAAGGAAGAAGGTCTCCCTTCTGCTGCTAGCACAGTGCTTCTAATTCTTAAGCTTGGACTTGATGTTCCCCTGACCAATCTGTGAATTACTTCAACTTTGTGGTGAGTTGTGATACTCCCTCACCCACCATCCGCTCCAGAAAAAGCGAGGACTGCTTGTGGTAGGACCTTACAGCTGGAAGAGAACATAGTGCCTTGGTCAGGTGGGTTAGCTGCCTGTGGGAGTGTTCCAGCTGCAGGGTAAAGTAAATGACCGTGAGGAAACTGCACATAGAACTATAAACTGAGCAGAACTGGGCTTCATGTAAGTCTGTTGATCTTTCCTTGTGCAGGCTTCAGGGACATGTTGAGACAGGAGCTTTACTGAGTGTACAGCATCTGATTTTGAAAGAGCTTCATAAATACAGAATTGGTGTTGCAAGGTGCCCCGCTGCATAATCAATCACTTATGACAATTCATCTGCATTTTTAAATGTTTGTTTGTTACTACCTGACTTCTGTCTGATATTTGTGGTAACATCACTAGAAGCTTGTGTAGCTAATCTCCCTAAATCTGTCACTGAAAATCTTGCTGCTGCTCCTCGTGATTCTTAGCCATTGATATTTTAAACAGAAAGTCCTTGTGATTGCAGGGCTTGTCTTTTTTCTTCATTGTAAATGCATGTTACATTCCTTTGTTTAACAAATTATCACAGTTTGCTTTTTGATTTCTTAAATTTAAAGTGCGTAGTGGAATTGTTTCTGTTTCCTGTTTGTTGTGTGCAAGTTGTCTTTCATCAAAATGTTTAGCATGGATTTATTCACCTAACTGATACTCCCTTTAAGTAGTTTTTCACTATACTTTGTAAGCATGGAAATGGTATACTGATAATATTTATTAGCTAGAAGGACAAACAGGGTCTCTAATCAGAGCCCAACTGCTCTGAAATATCTTCAGACAAAAAAAAAAGAAGTCCAGACGGGATTCTGTATAAACATAACATAAAGTCTTCTGTAAGGCAGTATGATTTTCTGGAATATATGTGTTCATTTTAAATAAATTAGTTCCTACATTCATGTTAGATAGTCCTTTAAAAATTCATATTCTTTAAGCTTAGTTCTCTCAGTTGTATAGTCACAGTACTTTGCTTTACATTTGCAGTCAGTCTGTGCTAACATGAAACTGAAAGTTCGCTTTTGCCGGCTTTTGTTTTGGACTAGCACTTTCACTGTTTCCTCTCTAGAGCCTGGAAGAGTGCTTTGAGTCGTATTGCTCCATTTATCCTGCTCCCCTCTACAGGAGCAGAATATTTCCCTTTCATATCTACTGAGGCTACGTGTGTGTGATTGATTTGATTTGTTTAATATTATTCTTCATCTGGAGTGTTTTGCTCTTTTAATTTTTTCCCACTCGTTTGGCATTTCCCCCTGCTGGCCCAGGGCGGGAACAGCGCTCCCCTCCTGCCCTGTGCAAATGGAAGGAAGGCCGAGGCTGCCCTTGAACGTCACTGCTGCGTGCTTCAAGTGTTGGCTGCTGTTCTGAGACCCTTTTTGTCCTCTGAACATCTCTCGCTGATAGATAAAATTCAAAAAATAGTCTGTACAAGCAGGGAATGTGCACATACCTGATGTTCTCCCCACTGGAGGTGCTGCTGCACTTCGGTGATAGGCAGAGGTACCTCTGGTTTGGCATTTCATGCCTGCGGTCTTACAGCACCACCCAGATCCTCCTTTTGTGCTTGGGACCTCTTCCCAAAACTCTTAAAGCACTTCTGCCTCACTAATGCATCGTTCCCATAAGCCAGATCTTTCCAAGATATAAAGTGGGTTGCTAGAAGGGGAAAAAGGGTTTGGCACCTAAGAAATTTCACATGTTTAAAAGAATAAAACCAGAAGTCACGGATCCCTTCATTCTTAAGGGAATTTGAGGGGGAATACTTTAATTGGTACCAGGGTAGAGATTTCTTAACTTTTTCTTGTTCCTTGCATCTTCAGTTATTAAATCAATTATTAGGATTTACTGTGTGTATTCTTCCTCGCAACTCCTTCTCCCTTCCTTTTCCCCAAGTAGTCCTCTGTCTCTGAGGTTTGAAAGGAAAGCAGCAACTTCTCAGTGACTGGAATGAGAAGTTTACATACCTCAAGAACAGTAGAGGTCAATGAACTGATTTAACTAGTCACACTATTTAAAGAAATCCAATGAAACACCAATCTTTGAATAACTTCCCTTTGCTTTTCTTATGAATTTTGAGTCCAAATGGTGGGCTACTACAGCTAGGAGGGGACAGCTTTTTCTATTTTCTGTTTACCTTCCATCCTTGTTTCCCTCCCAGCAGTAAGTGTACTTTGTAAATTAGTTGAAAATAATTAAAAAAGAAAAATTCCAGTTTTAAGACTTAACAGATTAACTGACATGTTTTTGAAGTTTAATTGATAAATAATGTTTTCTAAAGAAAACCCAAACATCCCCCCCTCCAAATCCCAAACAACCATTTCCATCAATTTTATGGAATGTGGAGTAATGCAGCAAAAAAATTTTAGAAACAAATACCAAACTGACTTTAACTGATTTATATTGTTACGTCATTTTAATTGGCAATTCCTGAGCTCCCTGCTTCAAATATGAAACTTTGCTGGTGCACTGTTAGTAAACCATAAACTGACGTACGTAATTAGGAGTAGAGGTTCTCTTAGTGTGTGTATAGATTAACAAGCCTTCTAAATAACAAAGTAATTCACTGAAATAAAAGTTCAGGTCATGCAACTTTATCTGAGGAAGAATTTAGCCACTCTTCATAGAAGATGATTTTGTGTTTTTCTAAAAGCTGGTGAATAGCAGCTGGCTGAGCAAAGTGAGGCCTAGTGGTGTTCTTCCTGTTTCTCTGTTTGCAATACTAGAATTTCAGAAGGCAACAATGCTGTAAAACATCCCTGTGCACTGGTTTCTGGGTACAGAGAGGATTTTACTGCTGGTGATTTTATGAGTGTCAGATTAGATGGGGAATACACTGAGCCCTTGATACCAAGCCAGGAAGAATTTCTGCCAGACTTACTAATGGTCATAGTTTAGAGAGGCTTCTCTGATTGAAGAAATGTGCTATGACTGTACAAAGACGAGGGGTTTGTGCGTGGGTAAGAAGTGCAAATCCACGTATCTTGAATCTGCTCAGGTGAGAGAGACAATCCAGAGATTTTAAAACATATTTGTGCTAACTTTCCACTAGGCAAAATGTGGTATATAATTTTATTGGAGAGTGTGATCTCATCCCCCCATCTCACCACCTGGATGCCAGGAAAGACTATATTCAGGAAGAGTTGCTAATGCCCAACAGAGCTGTAGTCATAGGACAAGCAGAGCTGAGAAGATAATCTTCCTCTGTTTGTGTGTTTGGTGCTGTGGCAAGTTTGGGCTGATATTTTAAAAATCAGATTGTGCAGTGGTTTTATCTTTACACTAGGGGTAGTCTTTTAAACTGTAATGAGTCTTTTAGCTTGTTTCCTGTATGTTAAATACAGCACTTCTTCAGCAAATGATGGTGTCACACACTTCTATTTAAACTTGGTTGGAGAGTTTTATAAAGTGTTTCAGAGAAGGTGAAGCAGTCTGTCCCACAGTGAAATTAGCTTTGGTGTCTTAAACTCCATATTCCATTTGTTTCTGGGCTAAGTGTAGCAGCCAAAGCAACTTTGGGGCAGAACTGAAGGTTGTAGTTTGAATCCTGTAAGTTGTCTGCATGCATTAGTAGAAAATCCAGGCTCCTTCGTGACTCCTTGGTGGGAGTTCCATACCAGGATTGTGTGGGGATGGGGAAAGAGGAAGAGAGTGCGGTTATAAAGGAGTTACACGGACGACAAACTGGAAGGCATGGCTGGTACACTGGAGTGTACTTGGGTCACTTACCTTGGGCAGTCCTGTTTGTCCCTTCACTGCCTGCCTGACGTGTTTTTGGGGCTCTCTGGGAGTTCTCCAGCTGCAGCACAACAGGAAGATCAGATTCTGTGCCCTGCCACATGGAAAGCTTGTTTTTAACTACAGAAGCAACAGCACAGGTACTGCTAACAATGGTCACTGAAATACAAGCCTTATAGTAACGTGATTTGAAATACCCCGATCTGGACTGTGTTTGGTCTTTTTCTTAAGACTGCAGAAATCCAGTCCCGTTAAGGAATATGAGTTGTTTCGTTTCTGACTGGAAAATCACAGTATAATAATTGCTGTGATTTGTTTTTCTAAAAGATACTGATAGAGTGCTCTCTATATACAGAATGTCTTTCAAATGTAGGAAGGAGAGCTGTTGCTTTGAGGAGTTCACACCTTAAAACAAAAGTCCAGAGAAAAAACTTAGAATACCTTCTATGTGTAGTGTATTTTGAAAAAAACAAAACAAAACAACTAATTTTTAAATTAATGCTTTACCCTTAATATTGTCAAGCAATGCTCTGAAATGTGAGAGAGTATCAGGCTCACAATTGCCTGTGCAGAGTAGGTGGTCCTTTTTTTGTCTGAGTCAATCCTGTGCACTAAGCAAGGCCAAGGTCCTATTGGCAAAAAGTAAAAAATACATAAATATTGTAACAGGATATGAATGTATAAAGTTCCATGGTCTGACAGTAAACGTGTGCTAGCTTCTAGAGTTAGGAAAAATGCTAAGAAAAAATGTCTAAACATGACATTTAATTTTTCCCTTTTTTCCAAACAAGTCTCTGGTTACAGTAGCATAGGCTTTAGTGTATAACATAAAGGTAATAATAAGTTATAACCAGACATCTTAATATACAGATAATTAGCATTTAAATAGTCTTAAACCTTCAGGTGCTGAATGCTAAAGTGTTTTCATCACTGTGTGTTCTTCTGGTGTCCTCCGGGGCTGCCAAGCCTTTTCATAGGAGTTTTGAGATCTTAGTTTTTGTAACAGCCCCATGAAATGAGTAACTTTTCTCCTTATTTGCAAACTTCAACAAAAAGCTTGAAGTTGATCTTCAGAGTATGATTGTGTTGGTAATGGTGGGGGTTTTTTCTTATGTAAGTCTTATAGAATTCTTTAGAAGGTTAAGAGCCTTTTTTGGGGTCTGGGTTGGACATACAGTGTGTATATATATCAAACTGTATTTCCTGTTAGTAATATTACCATTACTATTAGTAGTATTAACATCGGATTCTCAACAATCAGTCTTGCTAACAAAAATATAGTTCTGAAACTTTGGTGTTGTATTTGGTTAATACGTATTTGAATTGATTTTTGTTTTTAGCTTGTGGTAAACATAGGTAAGCATTGCTCAAGCTTTTCTTCAGATCACAGATCATACGGATATTTTGGGAAGAAGGCAGTGCTCTTAATATTACTCTGAGAGCTGGGGTTTAAAAAACACCCAAATATTGGAGAATATCTTGTAATAATCAGAGTTATTAGCCTTGCAGGCTCCTACTTTGGACAGTTTACAGCACATATTTCTAGAATTTTCAAAAGGCTACCTCAGTACATTTCATAGCTGAGATTTTGTGATACGTTTCAGCTGTTGAAGTTTTTGTTAAGAACCCCTGCATAATGCTAAACTCTTCAGACTTCCCTGTGGATATTAGGAATTGTGAGCTGTCTGATCCTAACTTTCTAATGTGTTTTAATAAGAGAAGAGAGAGGCAGTGTGAATTTCTGTATGTCCTCTTGCTGTGAACAAGAAATAATTTCATCTATAGAGCAGACTTTCTGTGCTACCTTTTTCATTGATACTGTTTCCATGTTGGTTCCCAATGTCCACAAATGCAGAGAATTATTAAGAACCAAAGCTCCAGATTTAGTTGGTGATGTGCTGTTCTCTACTACAAAAATGTTAAGAGCAGTTGAAAACTTAAGTCTAAGATGCTTGGAGTTACCAGTTGTGGGTGTGTGTTCATCATTCCTCTGTCTAAGAAAACTTGCCTGTATCAGGCACAGGTCTTCCTGTGGCTCTCATTACTGTACTGCTTATGAAGAAACCAATTATTTGTTGTAGGGCTTAGGTGTTGCGTTTAAAAAAGCATGCAAACTGAAAGCTCAGAATGAAAAGAAATATTTAACTGGTGCTTTATTCTTTAAGCTTATCCTCTCTACTAAATGAGGCAGAGATGTCAGTAAAAATACTACTCCAGCAGGAGGGAAAAATTAAGGTATTTTGTATTGCCAAGGGTTTGACTTTCAAACATTAACCTGTTCTAAACTCTTAAGAAAAAGCCTGTAGTAAATTATGTACAGAAGAGGATGCAAATGTATTGTCATTCGCTGTCTGAGTCCTCTGTAAGTGACTTCTCCAAGGCAACACAGTAATTCACTCAGATAGTCACATTTAAATTCCTGGTGTTCCTAACTTTGTCCTTGGGAGCCCCTGGATTCTCAGCCTGGGGTTGCAGCCCTTTGGAGTGGTTAAATGCAATCTCAAGGTTTGTGACTGTGCACCTTTTTTCCAGCTTGATGGAGCTGAGGTGCTGCTATGGAGGCGAGTCTCTACATCGAGGTGGGGGGAACAGGAAGGAAGGAACAGTTGCTGTTATTTTTAAGTGACAGCTGTCTCGTCAGTGTGCATGTACTGGTACTGCAAGTAAATCGGTATTTTTCTTTTTTAAATAGAAATCATCCTTGTTTATTCTAAGACTGCATTTGCTGATGTGTAGTACCAACTGTTTTGTTTAGCTTTCCGAAGTCAGTCATCTACAGCAGTGAGGGGTTTTTAAAATTATTTTTTTATTAGTAACATGGGCATGTAGTTGTAGTTGCTTGTTGAAGCGGGACAGTTAGTGATTGCGTAATGAAAGAGCTTAATCTGTAGATTTTTGGACCAATCAAATAGCTGATTGATTGTGGGAGGTGGCGGTGACAAGGATGATTTTAATATCAAAAAGAAAGGACTAGAGTTTGGGAATCATACCTGTCACTTCAGCACCCTCGACAATGAGGATACATTAAATTCTGTAGCATCCAGAGTAAATATAACCTCAAAACAGTCCATACTGCCAAGAATATAACTTACCATGTTAGCAGCTGGATATTATTTAAACTGGGGCGGTCCCGTGGTATAATGGAGAGCACTCTGGTCTCTGAATCCCAAGGACCTGAGTTCGAGTCTCAGTGGGGACCGCCCCCTGGCAGTTCAATGCCTCCCTGCCATCCCATCCCGTCAGATCTCGGATGCTCAGCAGGGTCAGCCCCGGTCAGTACCGGGTGCTGAGACAGTCCCGAGGACTTCACTGTCACTGTCCAAGCTCGCTCAGCCGTGGCAGATGGACCTCAGGACTTAAACGGTGGGGCCAGTTCTGTGCACGCTGTGCCTCACCTAAAACATCCGGTGTGCAGGCTGGAAGGGCACACCCACATGGGGAGAGCCCTGCACAAATCTGCCTTCGCGAAGGTTGGCCATTATTATTTAAACTAACCTGGAATTGCTCTAAAATGAAATATCTTTTGTAATATTTTACTGTTCAAAATCCACAATAGAATTTGAGACTAGGAGTCTGACAATACAGCCTCTGCCATCACTAGGCTTCCTGTTTTCTGTTCTCAGTGTTCATCAGCACCCAGTTCTGCTGGTTAGTAGGTGGAAACTCTTCTACTTGTGCTGGTCTCCAACGAGCGAGAGATGATTATGTGGCTTTCCTACTGCTATATCTTTTTATAAGGCTTCAGCCCTGTGATGACTTGTGTGTGGATAAAAACACATCTGCAAAGGTCTTATTAGCTGTGCACTTGAAGCTTAAAATATGCTAATATTCTAGTATTTTACTAGAAAATTGGGAGTATTTTGGAGGCATTTTTATAGCATCAGGCAAATTAATTGAGCATAGAGTTATCATTTATATTGTAACTATCTTGTTAGAACTCTGACTCATGAGTTTTTTATGATTCATATGAGGATGATTTAAGAGGTATTACCTTGCTATGCTCCTAAATATTCTCCCTGTGACCCAGGCAGCGTAAGGGGCATTGTATTGTCTCAGCCTCCACACTTCATGACCTGCTGTATTGGCTTAAACGGCTGATGATTTCAGTTTACTTTGGTACTCCTGGATTTGAGTTGTAGTGACTGTGCTGAGGTGACTGTTGTAGTGACTGTAGAGTTGTAGTGGCTGTGACAACCTGCTCCATCACCTTTGTTCTGTGGTATAACCTCTAGCAGAAGTGATGGGCAAATTGGGTAATCTTGTATTTAGCTGTGGCAACTGACCGGGCTTGTGATTCAGATCTTAATAATGTGATGAAGTGAAGGTATTTCCTCCACAAAGGAGGGACACTGGCCTAGCACAGGACTAGAAAATCTTGTACCTATAATCTTTTCTTTCCCTAGTGGCAGTAATAGTTTGTATTTTAATCCAGATTACAATTATAAGTCTCCTTGGTTTTCCCTACCATGTCAAACAGATTTTCTTTCCAAGTGATGTTTTATAGTTGGCTTCAGCATGTAAAAAAAAATGCCAGTGCCCCCAGGGAAATCAAGCAAAAACCCCCTCCTAAAACACCAACAACCCTTTCCCCTCCAACTTTCCAAATATTTGAATTTCTTTTCCTGCTTCAAACTGTAGTTAAAATGTTTGTAATTATCTTTTTCTCTGTTGTTGTTTTTCTTTTGTAGGAGGGAGTGGAGAGCTGAAAGGGGTAACTTACTGAAAACTGGTAAGTACTTCTTCCCAGGGCTAAAATGGCTTACCTAAGAATAGATGATATGAAGAGCTGGCATCCATTTCTGGAGAAGTTTGATGCTTACTGAAACTGAAATCCTATCTATTCTTGTATTCAGAAATTAAATCTTAAAAAGTAAATGCTACTGATGGAAGCCCCAGTCTTATAAATAAAATCTCTGTAGGACTGATATTTGGGCCCAAGGGTCTGTAAGTACACTGGACATTTAAATTCATCTACTCAAAAATAATAATGTTAAGGTTTTTTTCTTCCTGTGTAACATGAAACCCAGATTGATTTGAAGGGAATTTTGGTGCAGAAAGGCTTCTCTCTAAAATTGTAAGTTATTCAGAGACCTTCCATACACACAGAAGGCATTAGTGGCTTTTGTGTGTGTCCTACCTTTGTTTATATAATTATATGCACCTTGTCAGCTGTGTTTCTAGTGTAGCTTCCAAAAGAGCCACACTTTAAATAGCATTGTGATAATTTAGAGGTTCTGGTGTGGATTGTTTTTCATTGAGATAACAGAGAAGCGTGAATGCACTTATGTGTTTATTGTAGAGCTTAAGGTTTCATTCAGTCTCTGATTATTGAAACAGTCTATAAATGTGTCCTACCCAGTGCAGTGCATTGGGGTACTTAGATCTGAGTGTGTTTAAGTCTTGAAGCGACCACTTAAGAAATAAGTGATTATTGGGAACAAATGAATGCCAGCAAGAAATTGAATGGAGGACTGCTGCCTCCAGTTGCTGAAATCCATCCCAAAAATGGCAAATCTACCTCTTGCTCCCAGTGTTCTTTCTGCCTGAAACTTGGAAGTATGTCTGGATGTACAAGAGATGCAGGTACTTGTCAGTCTTGTGCTTTCCTTTTGGAAATCACTGGTTCTGGCATGGAACAAAGTATTGGCATTTTGTCCTGTAAAAACTAAAGGGGTGAAGGATTTTTGTAGGCCAACCCAGCCATGCAATTTCAGTCATCTACAAGCTTTTTAATTAAAGTAGTTCCACTGTCATAAGCTTAAAGTGGAAAATGCACAATGTTTTATGATGAACTATAAGACATGTTTTATACCTCTTTGAATGTGGTATTGTGGGTAGTTTATAATGCCACTGGACTTAAATTTTTAAGTTTTCCCTTTAAGTTCAGTCTAAAAGAATAAGATTTCAAAAATACTGAAGATTTTGCACTTAGAAAATGTCGCCACTTGCTTATGTAATTCTGTCCCTCTTTTCAAAGGAAGTATGAGCAGTATTTAACCAGATGCCACAACAGATATTTCCAGATGTTATTCTGTGTAAACCAGAGAAAATACAGTCTAGGATGTAAGGAATGATCACTTTTTTTTATATTTGTTGTTTAGCATTGTGTCAGTGTGTAGGGTAGTTACCAGGAATTCTGGACGGTGGTGACTTTGGATAGTTATTCCTGTTTGGAAAGGGAAGCTATAAGTGCATCTTCTAAATGGAGACAACTGTCTATATTTCATATTCACAATTTGGCAACTTGACCAAGCTTTTAAATGAAATACATTTGTTCATGTGTATACCCCTATGAACTTGACTAGGCTAAGCAACCCCTTGTTTCTGCAAAGCAGTGTCACTTTTTTCTTAAACTTCTTGAAAATTAATTTTGAAAAATTGTTCTAGCTGTTCAAGGCATAGTTGCAATTAGCTTGGATTAACTTTTATGTACCATCAATAATTTCTGTCTGTCAGATTAAGTTGTACATTGATAGTAATTGCTTAATTGCTCTATGTATTTTTTTTTTTACGGATGTACCATGTCATTTTTGCCATGAACGAGTAGTGGACTTTACAGCTACATGTATTAAAATTATGGATATTATTTATATTCTCAGTTGAGATAACTGTCTCTTCCACTGCTCTGCATTTAACTTTAAAGCTGGCATGTAGCGACGGAGTGATACAAGCTGTTCATCATGTGTGCCTTTTCCTTTGCTGAAGACACACTGAGAAAGAAACTGCTATACCCGCCTATATCTTTACCCCAAAACTGAATTTCCAAGGCCCATGAAAGCCTTTGCCTCTGCAGTGGGTTCCAGTTTTCATTAACAGTCTCCCACGTGGCTTTTTGAAGCATAGTTTCTTTTGAAACTGCAGTGGTAGGACTTAAAGCATGCTATCGTTGTTCTTGTCAGTGAGTGGAGGTATGGGCTGGGATTCTGTTTCCTCATTACTGTTTGTGATAATAGGTCAGGGAACTGTGTGTAATTTCCATGTATCCCTTAATACAAATTACAGTTTTATAGAGAGCGGTGCTGCAAAGGCAGCTGTTTTCTGTTCTCTGTGCCACATGGGGAAGAGGCCCTTGCAGCAGGTCATTCCATGTGTTGGCTAGAAAGTCTGATCAGGCCTTTGTGATTTAAATAAGTAACTTTAAGCTAACAGCACACAGCGCTGACAAAGAATGAGTTTAAATATAATGCTTTTTAAACCCTCTTCATAGTCTTCTCTTTTTGTAACGTATTTCTTTTTGAAAAGAGAAATGGTTAATTTAAATAAACAAAACAAAATATACACTCTCAACCTTTGTATTTTTAGGAGTGCACAAACTTGTCCAGCTCTTCAGTTTACTGCACTGAGCCAGCATTACATTAAAATTCTCTAACTTAGGGGAATTATTCTCTTTTTACAGCCTACATGTGCAATCTAAACTGTCAATATCCTTTTGAAAATATTGTAGTCTCGTGATGAAGGCCTCTTGAGTTGGCAACAATACTTGTGCAATAACTATGAGCAATTTGCAAAAAGATTTAAAAAACAGGAACTATTTTAACACTACAGAAATTCTCTAATTGTGATGTCTGAATGGAAAAGTGACTGAAAGGATTGCTGTATCATGTTTTCCAATGGCTTTTATTTATATGTATTTATAGATGTTTTTACATAGGTTCCACTATGATTTGAGCATATGGGAATCTTAATCATGTTTCAGAAGCTGATAATTTTTATGTGTTTCTGAAAAAAAAAATCTCTTGTCCAGCTTTCAAGGCTTTTAGAACAATGTGTGATAAAGCTTTTCTATGTCAGAGGTTGGGGGGATTAATTTGTCTGTAGTACAAGTGAAGATGGTAAACTCATGAACTGGAAGTAGAATTCCAAGATTAAAAGGATTTAAAAATTAATAATTTTGAAAAAATCTTGTGCTACTTCGTATCAATCTTATGCTCCTTCAGAACAGATTTCAACTGAAATTACTAACTCAGCACAAACTTTAGGCAATAGTTTATGAATATATTATTGTTGTTCTGTCAAACTGTGTACACACCATCCCATCTAAGAACAGCTCTCTAGTATCATTAAAGTATGTTATTTCAGTACATTGAATTTAACAATTTATTGATGTTTGCGTTGCAGAATTTTAGTCTCCAAAATATGTTTTCATCTACACAGATTTTTAAAACATTCTCGGTAGTTAAATTTTCTAATTTAATATGCAACTGCAGTAGGATATTGGTAGGAAATAGCTGCCTGCAAACTAAGATAAGGGACAAGTATGTCAACTTTGGAATATGTGGGAAGTAACAAATTTGGCTAAACAACTCTAAGGCATTTTGTAGAGCCTGTAGATTTCTTGTGTTCAAAAGACTGACTGTGTTTAGGCTAGAAAGCTGCTCTTGAATGTAGTTCACTATTAAATTCCTGTTCTGTTATAATCTCCTTTTTTCAAATTGTCAAACCAAAACAAAACCTTTTTTTTTTCTGTAGTGCTGGTGTTAAAGAGAGAACCAGAAACTAAAGGCACTGGAATCAGCAGGGTCACTTCTAGAAAAAGTGGAGAAGGTAGAGAATGGAGCTGCAGACTCTACAGGAGGCTCTCAAAGTGGAAATTCAGGTTCACCAGGTAATTTGTATTCTTTCTTGCTTTAGACTTTCAAGTAATAGCAGCACTAGTATTGCTGACAGTATTGCTACTAATGGGAGCATTAAGCAGTAGCACTACAACTATAGTAATAATTGTTTTATAAGCTCAAAACTACTTCAGAATTTTATACTCTGCATTTTGACCCCACCACCTGTTGTTTTTTAGCAAATGTGAAAAATCTACATATCAGGCTGTGGGTGGGGATTTTTTTTATTATTTTGTAGCAGTAATAAAAACATGTTGAAAACTCTGTGTTCAGCAGCCTCTGTCTGGAAGGTTTTTCTAATGTTCTGAAGCCAACTGCAGTATTCACTTGGCAATGGAGGAATATGGTGGAGGAACTTTAAAGTGAACTGTATATAGTGCTGCATAGTTTCATTTGGTGCTTCTCTTCTGGAGTGTCTTCTACTTTAGTACCTTCTAAACTTGTGTATTTTTAATAACCAAAATGTTGTAGGGCTTAAGCTTGGAAATTTTTGTGTTGGGTCTTTTTATTGCTAACCTGTCCAATACTTTATGGCAGTAGAGTTGCAGTTTGCCATTTGGTTACAGTGCCACTGAGTAAACAGTAGAAATAATAATAATAAAAAACCCTAATTTAGCAAATATAAGGGGGCATATGCATATTAATTCTTGGAACCAAATTGTTACAGCCATAGACATGGAGTAGCTGCCAACTTGAAATGTTCCTTTTCTAAACACCGTTCTCCAAGTATTCATGGAGCTCTCTAGATATCTGAAACTCACAACTGTTATACAGTGGATGAAAAAAATGTATGAACAGTTGAACCCATCATATAAAATTTGTAAAGTGTCTCCATATTACTTGGTGACTTGTCTAAAAAGTGCTCTTGGTGGCTTGTTCAGTACTTGCTGCAATGATGAGCAGATTGCAAGAACTCAAATGGATGAATTATTAAAATGAAACTATGTCTGCCTTAACAAAATAAAGCTTACAACTAGGGAGGAAAACTTGAAAAAGTAAAGATGTATTTCCAGAACTAGAGATGAGTATTTTGCTCTCCTCAGAAATGCCCAAGGCCCTTGCATTCAAACAATGAAGTCTCGTTATGGGGGTAAGGAAGTTCAGAAATTACTGATGGTATTTTGGTGCAGACACAGAAATATCTAAGGCCAGTAAGTAATTTTTCCAAGTACTCTGTAAAGCAATCAGAACACTAGTCATACTTGTGTTTGTGTAACAGCCTTTCCCTCCTGTGGGTATCTTCATTCCTCTTTATGCCTAAACTAACCAAAAATTTTAAGACTGTGAATTTTGAATAATCTTTAGCATCTGTTCGTAATGACAATGCTGAACAGGGAGGAAGACTGGAAAATGTCCAAAAATGGTTTTTTTAGACAGCTTAAATTTTGTTTTGACCCTGTTTGTGTTAGCTTTGCCCAATCCTCATTAAAAGTGAGCTCTGAACTGAAATAAACTTTAATTAAATTTGGTTTTAGTTGGTGAAACTAGAAAAGCCATTATATCAGAAAGTTGTCTTCTTTTATTCAAGATGCCTTATATTTCTGTAATTAAGGCTGAGAACAAGTATATGTTTACAGTGGAAAATAACACTTGGCACAACATGTTGAGTGCTTCAGTAAACTTTTTGTGAACTGGTGTCAAATGGGCAGTGATAAAAAATTCAACTAGTTTTGGCACAGAAAAAAAGAAATCTTCAAATGAAATGCCTGAACTTTCTTGTATAGCTTTGAATTTTATAACCTAAAGAGATACAATATATCCCTTCTTTTTGCGCAGGATTTATGGAGCAGTGTCTTTTGTCATTTCTTACTTATCTAGTATTTCTTTTTCTAAGGACTGTCTAATAAAGCTTGCAACACTGACACAGGCACGATTTGTTGTCCCACGGTGAGCAGTGGGCAGGTGACTGTGATGCACGTACGGAGTTGAGCTCAGCACTGTGGTCAGAGCCTCCTGCTCCCCATGCAGCGTGTCGCTTGTGACTGCTTACGTGGCTACATGAAGTGATGCTCACTGTGACTGTGATTTGTTTGTGTGACAGCTCCCTGTTTCCTGCCTGTTCCATATCACCTCCAGAACTCAGTCTGAAGGTTTCATAATGGTGCTTTGGTGAAGTGTATCTTAAACTACCAGTAAGGGCCCAAAGGAGGTGTTTAGTTCTTTAGAAAGAGCCACTTTTTGGTTTCATTTCTATGTTAAGAGAATCCTCCGTGAATGACATCTGACCAGGTCACTTGCTGTATCAGTGTAATAAAGCTTGAATATTCAAACATCTTCCATATCATAGCTATATTACTTGTCCTGAGATGAAATGCAACTAATCTAAGTAGTTCATTCTGCTACTGTGTTGACTTAATTAAGATTATTTTGAACCAGTCTGCTCTACATAGGTTTGATCACAAGAGGTGTTAAAGGAGTTATATTTAGTTATTCTTACAGAAGGGTTGGGTTTCATGGATGGTTCCTTAAACTGATGTGGGGAAAGAACCTAAAACATAATTTTCTTTCTCTTACATCAAAAAGATCACTATGTTTTAAAATACCTAAAATTTAACTCATGTTTGAGATCATCAAAAAAGATGATTTTTTTTCCCCTTACGATTGCATGATGCAATGCTGTGTTATCCATAAATTTAGCAATACCTTATGAACAGTTTACAGTACTGACTGTATTGTCTTATGACTGTGTCTGCAGGAGCACTTTGTGTAAAAACTAACAGATTTGTTGCTTATCAATTTCCAATGTGGCAGGAAGCACCACGGAAAAATAAGCTAAGTGTGTTCCTGTGATGCTGAATGGCAGCATGACGAAACAATAATATTCAGTTCAGATAAATGCCAAGCGATGCACTTTGGAAAAACAGACCCAGTTTTACAGCTGCAATAGCAGGGTGTGAATTGGCTGTTAGCAGAGGGAGCTCTTGCAGTACAGAGTACCAGAGTGTTGCATGCAGTTTTAAACTTTATCTTCGGATGGTAGAGACAAACTAGAGAAGTATGGGGAAGAGTGCCAAGAGCAATTTGTGCATGAGGAGACTCCTAATCTGAAGAAGTGATTATGGATGGGGAATATGTGATGTGGAAAAAATGTAGGAAGAAGCTGAATAGAGAACCAGCCATAGAATCATATAATATTGAATGGAAACGGACCTGTAAGGATCATCAAGTCCAACTTCCAACTCCTCTTGACTCAAGTCAGCTCTGGTTCTCCATAATTGTATTAGTCCCTCACGCTTGCATTGTAAGGAGACAAATTCAAGAGAAAAAGGAGGTCATCCTTTTACATAAGAGTCCTTTAGTTTAACTTGGAAACTTACTGTCGCAGAATCTGGAGTGTTTTCCTGAGTTTAAGAAGTAATTAAGGCAGATAAATGAGATTAATGTGTGCTACAAGCTATTAAACCTAAGACATAATCTTTGAGGACATCAGAGATGCAAATTTTTGACAGATGGGTAATAACACTCAATGCTTGTCCAGCATAGACACTGTGCTAAGGCGTATGGTTCTTTGCTAATGGGTGCTCGTGGAGAGAAAATGCAGCAGGTAAACCTGTGGTGTGATGCAAAATTATCTTTGTGCCGGTTTTGTTTGGGTTTTTTTTTAGTAGAGTTTTTAAGATGTGAAAGGAAGTAAACGTTTAAAGAGAATTAGCTGACAGTCTGAATTCTCTGAGTGGTATCAATGCAGGTGGAACAGAACATGTCTTTTTCTTGCTTGTTTTATCCTTCTGTTTCTCACTCCTTTTCCTGATTCTGATGTGCAAATGGAAAAGAAAGTAGAGACTTTACATGGTTCTTTGCATATGTGGAAGGGACATGGCAATGTGATGAATAAATGTGGCTTTAACCAAAAAAGAAATAGTAAATTTTTGGTTTACCTTGTCGCTTCATTCTGTGCTCTGTTTTCCTTTGGTAACTTTTTTCTTGCTTAGCAATAGACAGCATTCTCCTGCAGCTGCCTAAAGGAAGTGAAGGAGGAAGAATGGTGAATGGTAACAATCTGTCTGCTTTCTCTTGAATGTGGAGGGCATCTCTTCTGCAATGATCTCAATCTCTCTTTGAGGGAGAAAAGTGGCAAAGATACTTCTGAATATGGGTCTTCCATCTGGTACCAGCCAAGCCAACACACAGGCGGAGCCATAGTACTTGAAACATTCTGCTCTTGAATATACAAACAGCTTTTGTGCCCACAGCAGTTATCTGTGATTTGTGCTTCTTGTGGCTGCAAGCAAAGAAGGCAGCAGTTCTAGAGGAGACACAGCTATTAGATTATCTTACCCAGCTGGCTTAAATTGTCTTTAAAGCATCACTTGTTCGAGAGCTGTTTAGGAGGAGCAGAAGTGATGGCTTAGTACAGTTGTTTGACTATATTAATAAGAATGGGTTTGGAAATTATATAATACTGGACTCCATGCCTTGCTATTGAAATTCTGGAAATTAAGTATTTTGCTTTTACAAAGGTTCTTCAAATATACTGAATTTTAAACTCTTCAACAAGGTCTGTTATGAAGCCTTCATTGTATTGTTGCATCTGTTTTCTTTCTAGAAATTGGTTGCCCAAATGAAGCAAGATCCACAGGTAACTACTTATTTTTATATGGGATTATTTACTCTTAAAAATACAAGAAATAACAGTGCATGAAGCTTGAAAATTTTAGATATTTCTTGATCATGTTTTTCCTTGCTTAGAAAAAAATTTTTAACAAGTTTTTAAACAATGACTGTTGGATAGTGAAAAACAAAACCGAAACTCTTGCCATTATGGAGCCTTTTACCTCATATATATTCTTACTGTTTTAAATCAAGTGACCCTTGTGGGCTACGGTGCAGTTCAAATGTGCAGTAAGTTTCTGATTCTATTAGAAGCTGTTCTTTATAACAGGTGCCATTATTAGAAATAGCTTTTTTTATTTTTTTGCGTATCAGAAGCTTCACAGTACAAGAAGAGAAAAGATATTCTGTCCAAGAAATTTTGTTCAAATAATGTAGCATAAGGTGATGTTCAGATTGCCTGTCTTAGGTGTCTTACCAGCACTGTAGTGTCCAAAGTGTGGGCATTGGCCTTGGGAAGTCTCATCACTACTGAGGCTGGATAACTGGACTCCTTGCATAGCACTGGGAGTCATCCCTCTCCCAGTGACTATGTAAGGTGACTGGATTCTCTTGTACAGCAGTTAATCACTCCAGCATGCTGAATGGGGAATTCTGCGGGGTCCTCAACCAGTCTGAAATGTTAAGTAGAGAGATAAAGGCGGCTCACTTGAGGCTTGCTATGAAGTGCTCCTATCCCCATACAATAGGAAATGCCCTGCAATTTTTCTGAGTGTATGTTTTTTCTGAGCTCAGCGAAGTAAAAAGACAGCTTTTAATAACTGTCCCATTGCTGGACCTCAGACAGGGCTGATCAGGGAGTAGGGTGGTATTGGAAAATCTCTTTTCTAGAACTTCATTATTCTGATGGGATTTGGGTACTCTTACTGGCTGGGCAGGTCTGCTAACAATTAGACTGCAGAGCAGTTTGCTTTCAGTTCATATCTGCTGAAAGCGAGATCATGCTGCAAGCAGCCATGCAAAGTTCCCAGTCAGGAAGAGTAAACCTGGTCTCTGCTTCCACTGCTCTTAGGGCATTTTTATCCCAGATTATTAAGTGTAATCTAAAAGAAAGGAGGATGACATGTCAATATCTGGTTCTGCTAGAATTGGAGAAGAGTATCTAGAAGTTGAGATTGTAATACATTTCAAAGTTGAATGGAGGAATATAAAAATAGGGAATATGCCCTAAGCATGAAGTACCTGTAATGATATTAATCCTTAGTTTTAATTTTTCTATGTAGTACTGAACCTGCATAATCTAGTGTAAAAAGTTTACAATGTAAATGAGAAAAAAAAAGTGGAAAAAAAGAAAAATTAAGGAAAACTTGCTTCCCTGTCGTGTTTCTGCAGAGCTTCACTGGTTTTAAACTATGGACAAATGTTTTTTTAAGTTTTATTTCATTTTATTTTTAGTAGGAAAGAGAAAGTCCTGGTAAAAATTGTTTTCTGTGTGCATCTTTGTAGTGATACTTATGGCTTTCAAATCTTAAGCTTGAGAAAGGGCTGTTGTAAGCAAAGTACTGATATGAATGATGTGGTAAGGTAAATGTAATTCCCCTTAGTTCAGTCTAAGGCATAAAGATACATGAAAATTAAGACTTACATATGTTCATCTTCATTTGACATGTGTGTCAGTTAGGATTTGGTAGGTGTGTTTGATGCTCTGTACCGTTAAATGTATTGTGTTATTGCATAAGTAGCACAGGTGAGAATGTTTTAGGTAAGATACCATAGCATGCTGTTATATACAGTATGGCACTATTGTTCTGTGTATTAACAAGTTAGCATTTCTTGTGTAATTTGTAAACTTGATGAAATGTACAAATGTACTTTATAATGTGATAAGCACTAATGGATGTTTTAATGAAATCTTCATTCCAAACTGGGTTGTCTCTCCAAGTGCTGGAAAGGGCCTCTGATTATTGTTGCACTCAGTGACTTAAGTAAGGCTGTTTTGAGCCTCTTCAATTTTATTGGCTGAACATCCAGAGGTGCTGTATTTGTAGTACACTGTGCAAAAAGAAAACAAACAAACAGAAAAAAACAAACCACCTTCCTGCTACTACTCTATGTTAACAAATGGAATATCTTTCTCACAGATATTTTTTCTTTCTAATCAGAACGCTGATTTGAAGAAACAACTTCATGAACTTCAAGCCAAAATCACAGCTCTGAGCGAGAAACAGGTAGGGAAACAAATGTATTTTTAACACCCTGTTCTAGACATGTCTCTTTTCCCAGCTTCCAAGAGAGCTGCTAAATTTTTAAGTGCAAAAGTAAGCCTGGGCAACTAGACATTTTTGATTTTCACTGGATTTCTCAACAAAAGATAGGATGAGTTATGAGTCTATCAAACAAGCAACTTGTTCAATCAGTGGAAGTTATAGCAATTTTTCTTGTGTTGAAACTAGTATTTTATATTAAGGGAGATGGGAAAATAGATGAGTTTTGTCACTTCCTTTATTATTATCTTAAAACTTATTCTAAACCAGACCATTCTGGTTTAGGCAAATCTCTAGATTTTGTCTTAGTTGGGCCACACTATGTATATGGGTAAGTATGCTGGAATTTTTTTTTCATGTCTTGCCCAGCTACATTCATGTGAGTTATGAGTACCTGATAGACAATTTGGAAATTAGTTGGGTATTTTTATCATGATAAATTATACCACAATTGTCTTATGTTTGCCATTTGGTGGGAATTTCTTTGACAGGTCTAAAGTATGAGTAATAATTACAACTGAATGCTTAACAGAAAGATTATTGAATCTGAAGACGTGCCATGTGGGTAACTAGAAGACAAATAAGTAACATTGAGAGATCTACAAAACTTGTTTTATCTTTTGTTTTTAAAAAACAAAACGGCAACACATATGCAAACCCCTCATACATCACACCATCCCACCCCCAGCTAAACTGACTTTATTCCTTAATTGTACTGCTTATTGTGTCAGTAACGGAACCAAATAAGGTCAATAGACAACACCTGTGAAGAGGTGGAACATTCTAGAACATGTGCATAGGTAGAAATATAGTTATACATCAATGTCACATCTAGATACCTGTGTTCATCTGTTCCCAGCCACATGTGTTCTTGTTTGAGAGTTACCATTTCTAAGAAAATGGGCAGACAGTGATTAACATTTATCTAGAAGTTCTGTTTACTAAAAAAATATAGTATATTTTAGTAGGGGAACAGTGAATCTAGGAAGGAACATGTTAGTATAATAAAGAAAATGATTTTTTAATGAGAACACTAGTTCAACAAAAACTAAGGTTTTGCTGATGTGATAGCATGCCTCCCTTAGATAATTTATTCTCTAAAACCAGCATGAGCCTCTGCATGTGGCTATGTCTCACAGCAAGCTGTTTCAGGTTCTCTGGTAAGCTCTGGATGGCCATGGTAATTTCAAAATTAGCTTGTCTTGAGGCCACAAAGCGAGTTGTATTGACTGCCCGTTCACATGATGAGCATGGTCAGGCAGTGAGAGCGAATGGAATATGAGCAAGCAGGTACATCTTAACAAAACTATTAAACTTGTAACTGTTTAAAGTTAATGTTACAGAGTGGTCTATACTAACATGTATTTTCAATTGCCCATCACTAGAAATGCAGCTGTATGGTTTCTGCTGCAAGTTATAGCTCAAAGGTACTGAAGTGTGCTTGTTTATGGGATGAACATGGGCTAAATTTCCTTCTTTGTATTTTTGTGGGTTTGATTATCAGAACAATAATAGTGAACTTCTCTATGATTGTTCTAGTTTAAAAATTTTGTTATATCTCCTGCTGGACTGCAGAGCTGCCAGTGTCCCAGATGACAGTATTGTTAGACTAGAATGGCTGCTAAAATGTAACGATCATGGCAAATGTGAGTTCTGGGAAAATAACCACAACTTCCAAATGCAAAGTAGTGCCCATTCCCTCTTATTTGCAGGAATCTGTTGTATAGACACCTGTGGCCTAACAATGTAGAGTCAAGCAGCATCTTAGAGGCTACACACAGCCCTTTTTTTTTGTTTTCACTTTCATTTCTCCTCAGGAAAAAGGAATTACTATCAGTTATTTTATGGGGAGGATATTATTTAACAATTTAATTTTCACACAGCATATAGAAATGTGCAGTTTTGCATAGTAAATAAATACTTTACATCATGCAGTGCCTGTTTAAAGGAGTGCAACATGTTATCTGTCCTCTTGTTTAGAGACAAATCATTTTGATGCCTGATGTCCAGTGCATAAACTCTGTGGGCAGTTATGGAAGACATAATTATCACTGTTGTTGTGTGAAAAACTGAAGTTCCAACCTGTGTGTTGTCCGTACTTGGAGACAGCGGCACTGAGCTGAGACCCTGGTGTTAGAGAGACAGAATAATGAAATATTTCTGGCTTCTGAAAAGTTATGTCACCCTAATGCACGGTTTTATTTTGCTCTCTTATTTAATGAAGTTGCCTGAAGGCTTGTGCAAGAACCTAGTCAGCAGTAGGTTAGCTAAAAGCTTTGAGTTGCTTCAGGACTTCTCTCCATTTCTGAAGCATTGTGAGAGCAGTGCCGACACTCGCTGCCAGTCGCTGCAGTGATTCATAGCGGCTTAGGTGTCTTGCTGAGAACTAATAATGACAGTTCTGTTCAGAAGTTTGTGAAATTGAAGAGATCTGGCGAAGTACAAAAAGAGAGCAGGTAGGCTGAACAGTGTGTAGGCTTAAACCTAAAGAGATTTGTTAGCTGATGCAGGGTTGAACTGTTACAGCATAAGGTATGTCATATATTTGTATGGGTTTTTTGGAAAATGTCAAAGAGGTGAAAATAAATGCTTTGATTTGTTTCACCTGAGAGGCGATGGAGCAATGTATGCTGAGTGTGTTATCTCATGAAAGAAAAAGTGCAAAAAGAGGAAAAACTTAAGATAACTTGCATTTAAAGGGCAGTAAGCATTTTCCTTTGCTAGTCTCTTTATGTTATTACCAGACAGTTCTAATCTGTGCTTACATTTTTTTCTAATCTGAGGGCAACAAGGTGAATTCAGTTTAACGGTCTTGCTTCTCAACTGTAAATATGAGAGCTGTGGTTTGGAAACCCTAAATACATTTGGTTTTAAAACTGATTTCTTCTTTCTTCCCTCACCCTCAGTAAAGAGAAATCAAGAGTAACTTTTTGAGAAACAACTGTAATTTCCACATCTAAGCTTGGGTTGCAAATGTGAATGAATCCTTTTGCTGTGGAACACTGTTTCTTTTCTTAATTATGTTTTCACATCTTTGGAAGAAAGTTATAGTCTTTGCAGTCTTTCCTTCACTTTTTGTTCTGTGACACTGTCTTCCTTTGTTGTTCTGATTTGTAGACTTTTACCCACAGTTACTTATCACTACTCAGCTTTTGATTGGGTTAAATATACTCTTTGCAATAAAAAACATAAGGAAGGTATTTTTATTTTTTCTGTGAGGAAGTTTACCAGTGTATGTGGTTTTTTTACTTTGGGGAGGTGGAGTGGAGATTGTTACCAGTGACACTAGTAAAAGACTGAGATAGAGCACATCTAGCATACAGGAGCAGGAGGGATGTAGTCTTGAAGTAGCACGTGTTTTTCTGCCTCTTTTCTCCCATAGCTGGTTTAAAAAAAATTAATATGAACTTAGATATGATTGAGTATGTATTGTAACTACTTATTTCCAGTGACAAAGTAGAGGTCATGTTTATTTGACTAAAGAACTGTAAAGAAAGAAGTGGGCAGCAAAAAAATGCCTCTTTCTTTTGTGGTAGCAATATCAGGTCAAATACAGAGGAATTTCTGCATGTGTTCGTATCACAATCTCTTGGAAAACTTGAGGCAATAATCTGTCTTAAATGTAGAAGAAAACTTACAGAAATAGTCTTTTGACTCTGGTGAAAAGGTGATGATGATAAGCACATATTTGAAAATAAAATGGAAATGTCTCTTCTGTATTTGCATTGAAATTCATTGAATCTTCAAAAAAACAGTGTTGTGAAAACTCACTTGTTTTCTAGTGCATTTGCTCTTGACATGGAAAGAATAAAGTGAATTCCTTTGTTATTTTGATATCTGAAGAGCTGTATATATGTGGGGAGAAGTACTCAAAAATAGTTGTTAGCAATAGGGATACTTGAGGTTTTATTTTACCATGGGTGAAAAACTTTACATTCTTTGCTCTGAAGAACAGTTGAAATTCTGGAGTATAATTAGAAAAAATGCATACCATAAAAGCAAACTTATCTATTATTATTATGAATAGGCAACTCTAGTGAGTTTTGCTTGTATTTAAAGTTTACAGCAAACTGAGATAGATGAGGTTATTTTAAATCCTGTGTGTTCAGTCTGAGACTCCTTTTAACCTTGCCACTAAATAGCAAGTAATGAGAAAGGGGATTTGGGGAAGATTTAGAAAACAGTAGGATAATTTATTTATCTATGGTTTTGTTTAGTTGAATAAATGTAAACATGTGGTTTAGATTGTCAAAGGAAACTTGTTATTTAAGTCTTCAAAAACTGTCAGGAATAGCCTTAAGCATTAATGTTGCTGTATTTGTTACAGGTACCATAACTGAGTAATGAAAAGATTGGTAATGTGCATTAATTCATCCTAAGAGACTGTTCTTCTTGAACAGTTGTCAATCATAGTAAAGGTGAATTTTTATAGAGGCTTTTCGAACACATTACCAGAAAATCGTAACCAAAACATCTTCCACTGTGTTCTGTAAAGAGGAAAAGGCAGTGATTTGGTGAGAGGAAAGTAAGTGCAAGAAAGCTGGACTGGGGGAGGGAAACTGGGTACGGTTAACAGGTAGCAAAGAGCACTTGGAAGTGCTTGTGCATGAGAATGTAAGCAAGGTATGCCTGTATGTTGTAGATATGCCTGATGAACTCCATGAGAACTTCAGGGCACAAAACCTGGAAATAAATAACAAGGTCACTTAATTCTCACTTTTGCCAGTTTTGTCTGGAGTTTCTGATACTTCCTTTCTCCGGGATTCATCATTGGCATATTAAAATGCCAGTTACCCTGTCAGTAACGGACCAAGTGTGCAAATATGCTGTATGAACACTTAGTTACTTGTAACTTGAGGCAGGTGATGCTTAATTTTAGTTCCAGTTGTTTATCTGGAACTGTATGTATTAGTAAACACTGATCTTTTTTAAGTGAGTGACGTGAATGATAAAGTTATGCCAATTTCCATGTAACTGCCAGCATCCACTTATGCCAACTGTTTATAAAGCAGCCTTAAAATATATGAAAAACAACGGCTTGTAGATTCCTTTCTTAGATGGTTTGGAGTAGTCACTCATTTTTCCTGTCAAAAAAGATATTACTCTATCTGGGCATAAGGAGTGCCTCAGTGAATTGTCAGACCTCTGTGAACGCTCTGATCAGTGTGAACAGCACCTGTTTAGAAGGTGAATGTTTGTTTGAGAAATCTGTGTAAGCTTACTATTTTAATCTTTAGTATTTATGTACTTTGCATCCAAATTTTGTGTGAAAATGTGACTATAATGATGTCTCATTAAGTTATGATCTTCTGTATTCTCAAGATACACTGACTGAAACAAATTTTGAATGTTGCACAGATGACTGTAGGTAGGCAGAGTGTGTGCATCTCTCCCTACTGCCTCTTTTGCCACAAACTCTCTTGCAAAACTTACGATCATTTATATGTGACTGAAATATTGCAAAGCTGTCTCAGACCTTTTGTAATGCTTAAGTCATGATGAAACACATACTTGGATCTAAACTTGTATTTCCCATTCTTCTCTTAATGTAACTCCACCTAGACTTTTCACTGCTAGTTTGGGAGTTTAATTTTTGCATATCCAATGTACATTAGCACAGGAGTAACTCAGTTTGGGAAGTGCAAGTGACCATTTTGTGATATCACAAAAAAAAGAAAAACTCTCCACACCTCCCCCCTCTTACTGTTCATTCAGCACTGATTTTCTGGCTCCACTTTCAATTTTTGAGTTTATGCTGTATTTAAGCCAGATTTGAAGGCAGCTGGAGAACTTTTTTAATTGAACCTAGTTGGATACATTTTTCATCTCCATATAAACCAGGGCATAACTCCAAAATAGTCTGCTCTGCTTGAAAATCAACGTTGTAGATAGAAAGTGGGCAATTAAACTACAGTATTTCCTTGAAAATCCCTTACTGATGGCAAGAGTTGGTTATTAGTTGCTCCTGCATGTTTTGACTTGCTGGATAACCTCACACATCAGTAGTTATTTCAAGGCCTACTATTCCCTTTTCTCTTTTATACCTGAAGAAAATAGAAGTGAAGCATTAGATGGTGGTGACTGGGATTTAGGTTGTTTTGTATAGCCCCCTTAAAGGCCTCTTAGTTAGATGGTGGGAAAAGGGATTAAATCTACTAATGAATTTTTATAAGTGAAGACAGATTAAAGTAGTCCATTCTGCTCTGTTCTACATGCTTCAGTGGAACAACTTCACAGCCACAGGAACAGTATTTTGATTTATTCGAAGCATATCAGGGTTAGAAAAGGAATCAAATCCAGGGATCAGCTTTTCAGAGCCTTATGAATCTTCAGTTGCTGGTGGAGTTATTTGGTCCCCACCTCTTCTGAAGTGCGTTGAATTTTGGAAGGGAGAAGAGAAAAAGACAGTTTGTCCAATGCTTAGAATACAGACAAAAGCTTGTCTCTGATGCTTGGTACTTGATTTGAAAATACACCGCTCCCCGAGACTGTGGGGTTTTTGCGCTATGAGTTACTGACTGTAGTACAGCTGTGGGCTAAAATACTTTTGTTAGTAAATAATGGTAAAATGGTACCACGCCAAGAACAAGACTGTGTCAGCAGCATGAGGTGGTGTTTTCCAACATATGGGGCATGCATTATGCCCTCAGAGTGCGTTGTGGAACCACCCAGTTCAACTCCTCATGCACAGTTTTGGAGAGGGCCAAGGTGAATGTGATAATGTCTTGAGGTGGCCTAGAGTGAAGATGACACACTAAGGAAGCATGAGAGGGCCAAATGCATGTACACTTGATAAAAAGTTTATTTTCAGCTTTGACTTTCCTAATGGAATGTTATCTGCCCTTATTAGTTGGTCGCTATGATTTTTTTCCCCTCGTTTTATTTTGGATACTGTGATAGGCTCAGACCTGGAAGAGCTTAAAGAAAGAACAAACCTGCAAAATGAAAGGGTAAGAATGCCCTCATGGAGTTTCATGAAATCTCTGTGATTTCTTTTCAACTATTGACATTGTTGCAGGGAGAGGATGCATTCTTCATCCTTAGGAAATGTTGTTATTCACTGAAATGATAATCTGGTATACATTTTCTATCCACAGAAATAATTAAGAGTGTTTATTTTCTTCAAATATAGGCCAAGTCAATGTGAATCCACCTATTTCCAGTCATTATATACAGTCACTTCCTTTCACTGTTGTATTTATTTCTGGGTTAACTTTTCAAATACTTGTTCTGACTTTCAGAAACTCCAAAATGTGTAGTGTTTTTAGAGCAACTTTCCCCCTGCTTTTAGATTGCAAGTTAGCAGCGATATGTGATGGGGTGGAAAGGTAGGTGGTGGCCAGATAAAACACAGGGTTTCGTGGTGTGTTTTTGTTTTAATTAAGTCTGTTATTCTATGAGTATTTATTTATTTCCTCCTTTATGCTAAGTTTGTCAAAACTGGTGGGGATGTTCAAGGTGTCTTTTTCAACTTTCTCCCCTAATTGTAATGTAACAGGAAGATTTAGCCAGTGGTGACTCCAGAATTATGATGGAAACTTTGCTGGACTGAAGTTTGAATTACTGTGGGGATCAGTAGAGTGATGGAGACAGAGTACTTCCCAGGAGGCAATTCAGACAAGAGAACCTACCTTTCACTGTTCTATGTTGCCTTTATGAAGGCCCACCTCTCACTCTGCTGACTGTAAAAACACTTGTAGGAAGATTAGGCTTTAGTTTATTACTTGCTTTCACTACAGCATTTATCTGATGTATTCTATGGAAAAGAATTTTTATTCCATTCTTTCTTTTTTAACAGTGAGAAATTCTAAGTGTCTTGTTACAGTAGACTTCTGAAAGCTAGCAGGGAGAAAGCCCTTGAGTTGTGTTGAGCATATCTTCTTTTTTCTGTAAACTCCCTCCAAAGTCAGGTGAAGTAAGTTAAAAATAGTCAACTAGTTGTAATTGCTTTTTTTCCCCCTTGCCTTTTTTTTCTCAAGGTATCCTCAGTAAAATATTGGCAATGTGTCAATAGTAAATGGACACTACTGTGTAACAGAGTTGAATCCAGGCTGCCCTGTGCAGCAAGGAGAAATCAGCCAGCTTTTTTGTTACCCAGTAAGATACACCTCAATGAGGGTTTGTACTGTTTATAGAAGGCAGAACTTGTTTACATTATTTTTCCTTCAAAAACAAACACAGAAAAATTACATCAGATCTGTAATATGGCATGTGAACTTTTGAGACTTGATGCTTTAGAGCTGCCTGATGTCCTTCAGAACAGGAAGTGGCTATCCTTTTATTTTAGACTTCTGAAAATTCAAATACTTGGCAGTAGTTAAGCCTGTGAAGTCTTGCTCCATATCCCTGCACTCTCTTTATAAATTGCTTCATTTCCATTCCAGTATGGCAGCTTTTCAGAGCAGGGGTTTGTCCTTTAGAGTTGTGGCCAGCCCAGAGTGGTGTGGAAGTGCATGATTGTCAGCTTTCGAGCATCAAAGTTCCACACACACCTTTGGGCTGGTAAGAAATGCTTCAGCAATCAACTTGGACAAAACTACTTTCGTGGAGTCTCAAACTCATTCTAAATTTTATCCTATATCTCAAGAAACAGAAGCATCCCATTCTCCAAGTAAATAATTTAGGGGAAGCATTTTATAGCATCCCAGAACACTAAGGTCCTACTATTTGTCTGTTGGGCAATTAAAATTGTGTGGGCCAAAGGTACTGCTCTCTGTTTGAAACTTGGGAACAGAAGCAGCCTTTCAATTTCTAAGGTTTTTTCCAAATGAGAATGACTTACTGGCTGCCCAAGCTTCCATGCTACCTGCCGTGTAAGAACTGCTTTCTCAACACCCTCTGTTCTAGAATATGCAGGAATCTTGCACTTAAGAGGCTTGTTTGGTGGGTGTTTCTTCCATACTGTGAGACTCTTCAGAAATGAGTCATTGGGATGTTTTACTGTGTCAATATCATCCACTTCAAATTAATGAAAATCAGCAAATTCTCACTCTGTCCTAAATGTTAGAATTTCTTCTGCTTACTGGACCAGGACTGCTTTTTATATCTTATAGAGAAGATGTCTCTCTGTAGGGGAGCTGGTTATCATATAAGTGTCAAGAAATTCTACTGATGTTTACAGAATTGAATATTATTCCCTTATTTTGAACTTGTACCATGTTGTTTGGTCACCTATCAAGGTACTTTCATTGGGTCTGTTTTTAACAGAACCATAGAATATACTGAGTTGGAAGGGATCCATCAGGATCATAGAATCTAAATCCTGGCCCTGCACAGGAAACCCCAAAAATCACACCATGTACCTTAGAGTTTTGTCTGAACTCTGTTGGGCTTGGTGCTTGGACCACTTCCTTGCAGAGCCTGTTCCTGTGCGCAACCATCCTCTGGGTGGAAAACATCCCCTGGCTCAGCTTCGTGCAGTTTCCTCAAGGTCTGTCACTGATCATGAGAGATCTGCACCTGCCTCTCCTCTTCCCCTGAGGAGAAAGTTGTAACTGCACTGAGGTCTCCCCTCAGTCTCCTGTTCCCCAGGCTGAGCAGAACAAGTGACCTCAACTGCTGCTTCCATGGCTTCCCCTGCAGACCCTTTGCCATCCTCATGGCCCTCCTTTGGATGCTCTCTAATGGTTTAATGTCTTTTTTATATTGTGGTCCTTCAAAAGTTACTGTGTTAAAGGGTTTTGGTGTGCAATACAGTGCTGAAGTGGAGGAGGTGCATTTTAATCATACTAGGCTGCTTTTCAAAAAGCAAATGAGACTAATTTGTATTTATAGCTACAGACAGAAATTATTTGAAAGATTTTGTCTTTAAATGTAACAGTGTATGTTAATTTCCTTTAAATATTCACTTAGACATGACTATCACAAAACAAATTTGGAGGTTTCTTTATGGAGAACTGGTGAGACACTCAATTTCTCTTAAATTGCTTTTAAATGCACTCTGTTGTGTACCTTTTGTCTAACAGTTTCAAGAGTCAAGAATGAAATTTTTGCAAAGGTCTTAATTTTAGAGCAAAATAAAGTTTAGTTAAATGAGAAATGCAGCTACTAAAAGTTCAGTTTTGATCTGTTAGTGGAACGACCTTTTGGAGAGGATTTTTAGAGATATAATAGGTGGTATTTTAGGAGCTATTATGAATTTGTAGATCACTTTGTATTCTTGAATATTCTCTACACCCTTTTGTTCAGAGCTGTGTGTGTCTTCTGTTAACAGAAACGTTGGGTCAGGCCCTCAGTGAGTGTCAATTTAGATTTTAAAATCCAAGAAATCCTATGGCTAGAGTTCAGTAAACATTAACATAAAGCTGTTTTAATTTTTGGCCTGGTATCCATTATTCTTTGTAGTTTAGTTATCTGAAGGCCTTTAAATCCCACTGACATGGACAACTATAAAGAGAAATCTTCAAGAACCCACAGAAACTGAGACTTAGAATGCAAACATCTCTGGGTGCTGCAAGAAGTCAAGCAGTCTCACCAACTGCAGACAAGCCTTTGGCTGATGGATCTGCAGACAGGATTTTTTTTTGTGATCACCAAAAAGTACTAGGTATAGTATTAGTCATAAAACTAGAGTACTTAAAAGAAAGAAATAGCCAAAGGTTTTTAGACACAGCCACACTAGCTGAGTTTAGCTTACTGATGCTCTGCAATGCATTTTCCTGGATAAACCAGGCAAACCCACAGCTGATAGTTTTACTGTGTCTTTGTTTTTGTAGTAAAAGCCAAATGTATTGTTTTTATACTTTGCAGTACGAAGGTGCATTATAGTAATACAAAAATGTGTCAGGTTTTGTATCCCTAACCTATATTTTTCTTTCAAGAACACAGGCAATAATCACAAGTGTTGAGTAGGACAGCACTGCAGCAGGAGAGATGTGTTACTACATGGGACATTAATGCAGTGTACCTGTTTATTTTTATGGTAACATCACCTTGGACTGCAATATAGCAGTGATAGGTTTAATTCCATGTGTAATATGCTAGGTTTTATATTTGAATAGTAAGAGGCAGTTGTTGTCCTCATACTGAAGGACAAAGTTTCACACTTGAAATTTTGCATTGCTTTTACTCTTTTTTAGTTTTGGATATAACTGTTAGTTTTAAACTAAATTCCTTCAGGAAGAGAGTTAGTATTTAATAGGCTTGTACATTCCCCGCAATAATCAGGAGTGCTCTGAAGGCACTGGCATAGTACATGGTGCCTATGAAGTAATCTGTGTAGCACTTTTTAGAAAGTAAAGGGAAAAAAGGTTCTGCCCTTTGCTCTTTCTTTATCCTACATATCTCTTTTTGCTGTATTTAGTGATGTAAACACTTTATTTCATCAGTTAATAATGAGGTTTACATCATTTGGCTGTAGCTACGTGTAATTAAACTCAATGTATATCTCAGAATAATCTTTGTGGGTTTCAGATTATTCAAAAGTTCCTTGAATGAAAATCGCTGATCATTTGAAGCCTTGCAGGTGATAGAATCTCCTTCACCTTCGTAGTTCACTTAATTATGTCTTTGAATAGTGGCTGTTCTGCTAGCTTTTAAATTTCTCTTTTCAGGAATGTGGGTTTTAAACAGCGTGTGTATTATGGCACTTAGCAGATAGTTAGCTTCCCTTCTGACCTCTCCTGAGTTAGCAGGAGACCCACTTAACTGACATGCATACAGTAATTTTGAGCCTTAGCTTTCAAAAATATTTTAGTAGGTCAGATGTCTCCAAAATTTCATTACATCCTTTATTTGCCTTTAAAATATTAATGATCAGCTCAGGCAATATGCTGATTAAGACTAGAAAATGCTAAGACAGAAAGTTCATTTTACCATTTATTATGGTACTAGAGGGTTCTCTGTGTTTAGTTACATGTATCAAACTGTGTTAAATATTCTAAGATCTCCTTGGTTGAAGTCTGTTCCTTGAAAAGACAAGGTTTGACTAATTGGTTACATAATCTCTCACGAACTTCTGTATGAGAGAAGTGGATTGTGAATTAAAAATTTACCTCGGTCTGAGGCATATGGCAGTGATATTTTCTTGCTTGTTTGGGTGTTCTTAATTACAATTATACTTACAACCCAGAGTAGAGGGTCTGTGCTGTCTTGGACTGATAGGGATAGCCAGTAAATCTGAGAAAGCAGAGCCCTGTCTCCCTCCCTCCCCACTTAATATTTTGAAAATTGGTTGTATAAATGTCTATAAAATTAAATTTTCCACTACCAGTGTCTAAAAACAGCATCATATTCTAAGACCACATAAAAATGCTGGGTGCTGTAATAATCTTGGGCTCGCTTAGTAGAACTCTTGAGTAAGTCTTGGTGACTTTATAGCCACACCAGGCTGAAAGATGAATGCAGTTAACATGGAGCAGAATGGAGGCAGGAGTGTGGCTGAACCATAAGTGAGGAAGGCAGGACTGCAGAAGCTCTGGGGGAAGCCCTGTTAGCAGCCAGCTCTGAGGACAAAGTTTGCACGAAGGTTGATGTTGCTACTGGATCTTTCTTTCTAAAGGGTGGATTTGGGTGTGGGGTATGTGTACTTCTCTTTGAACGTTTGGTAGGAGCTTGGCGCATCTCAGGTGGTCTTTGCCTTTATGAGGTCTGGGGGGAAGAGGCAGCATTTGTACCTCTGACTGTAGCTTACTCACCCTTAGTGGAGAAGTCACAATGTAAGGTGTTTATTGATGCCAAAAGATACAAGTTTTGCCTCTGGTGCATGGGTTTGGATTATAAGAGCAGTTGCACTCAAAGGCACTTTCAGTTCCTCTGAACAGTTGCGGTCCTGTTTGCCTGTCTGATCTCAGTGTTTCCCAATGTCCATTACTTCTTTCATACCTGCTTTTAAGGGAAGCTGTCCAACTGTGCCATGTATTTACCTCATTTCCTACCTGGACTATTCCTATTCACGGGACATGAAGCCCTTTTATGAGCCCACTTACTATTTCTGGAAGACAACAAAGAGGAGAAACTTTGGAGAGAAGGAGAGATGCATCACCTGAGAGGATGACGGAGCTTGTGCGTGTACTGTTTGCTGTGACAATGCGCTCTGGTGGTTTGCAGCTGAGAAGTGTCCCTGAAGTAGGCGTGTGCTTTCAGTGTGCTGGGAAAGATTCAAAGAAAATAGGTGGCAAGTGTAGCGTCATAAGAAATAGAAATTGCCTAGTGTAAGGTTTTAGGTAATTTAATGTTTGTGTTTAAACTGCTGTGGTAAGGAGTCCAATTAAGTTCTATAGAAAACAAAATAATGAGAAAATATCCTTAAGTGTAATTTTTTTTCCACAGTACATTTTGTTATCTTGCCTGCCTTAAAAATACAGACTGTTTTGAAATCTTTTCTTTTGTAGGGCTGAGTGCATTTCCATAAATTATTTAATTGATGTGTGGCATATAATATATAGAAAGAGTTAATCTCTATGTTGCCCATTATAGAATATAAACATTCTCTAAGAAGATTTTATTTTGGCAACAGGCCTTGAGTAGCTCAGAGTAGAGAAGTACTAGCTCTTTTTTTTCCCTTTTTTTTTAATAAATGCTGAATTTTACTGAAAATACCCCTCAAACCCACTTTTTTAAAACTACTATTTTCTTTTTCTTAATGGTCCTTGAAAGACCATAAGCAAGTTACTGAGGAAATATCTTTTTAAAACTGTGGTAGTGCTGATGATAACACTTTGTAGTGTCATTATCCGGAGTTACTGAAGCACTGTGCAGAAATGAGGGAAGTTGGGTTGCACTTCTTTACTTTGTCTTCCTCTTAAGCCGGTGGTTCCAGCCCTGTGCATCCAAGGCACCAAATTCACTATAATTTGAAGACAAAACTCAGGTAGTATCCCATACCTTGTGGTTTTGTAGGTGGTGATTATATGGCCGCTTTGTTTATGCTTCAAATTAGACAACAGCTGTGAAAGTAGTGACCTGTCCTCCTGCATGGTCTAGCCGATTATTTCTGTCGCTCCCTCGTACCAGAATCCAGTGCTCATGTTGCTGTGCAGTAACTGGAGTCCAAAAGTTGTCTGGCTGAACACTACTGAGATGTGCTGTTTTCTGAGCATGATCCGATTTGCTCACTTGGCTTGTGTGCAGTTGAATGAATGCAGCTTTCGGCATAAGGGAAGGGGCAAAAGGGAAGGACTGAAACAAAGGAAGGGTGAAACAAATTTCATTTGACAACTGCTTGAATTTATTCTGGACCAAACAGCTGTGTAACCACAGCTTTGAATCCAGTCTGTGGCTTGGTAGTTTCCCTCTCCAGGCATGCAGTTAGGATAAATGTACCTGCAGCTCCTAAATGCCAGAAAGGAAGGTAGACTGTGCCTGTCTTGCTTCACCCGCTGAAGGAAGAGATCCACATAATAGCCTTGTGCACAGCACATGACAGTACATCCAAATGACTGGTACTGAAGTATAGAGGATGAAGATTGTTACAATTGCACATATAAAATTTCTGTTAAACCTTTGCATTTTGTTTGTCACTGTTGATACTATTTTCAGTATAACCTAACACAAGAAGTATGAAGATGAAGCACAAAAAGAAATTTAAAATAGTTCTTGAATGTTCTTTGATGAACTGAATTCCTGCAATTTGAGTCGTGCATAAGAAGAACAGCTGAGAAGATTTTTGGAAGCTGACAGTAGAGAGCAACCTGAATTCTTAAGGCATTATGATCTTTGTTTAGCAAATTTCAAGCAGAATTAGTTGGAGACAGAACTTTTAAATTCTGCTTGAGAACTTATGTTGCAAGTCCTGAGGGTTTTAATTATAGGTCATGTACACTGGGGCCAAGAAGGAAGCAATGAGGTATCTTAGAAATATCATACAGTCAATGCCTTTGTTTATAATTTAATCTGTGGCTTTGACTAAACTGACTAATGGACAACAGAAAAATCAGAGTATGGGTGTAGTCATTCTTGCTCCTCATTTATGAAAAAGGAGGAAGTCCCTAAATTCTGCTGAGAAGGATGTGACTTTTCAACAGCTGCTTTTGTATTCAGTGGTCTTACACAGCCATAGCTGCACACTGACAATAGGCAGGGATGGCCTTTGTTACGTTCCTTGACCATCGCTTACATTTGTTATATTGAAAATGCACTGTTAATGGAGCACATGTTTGGAGTCTGGAGACACCGACTCCTACAGGATGCTTTTTGGAAGTAAGTTATGCCTCAGTGATAAGAAATAAGATTGTTACAACACAGGAAAGGGGAAAAGATGGAGAAGTTCAGGCATGGGGTACACTAAAGAGCGTATAATACAAGTTTCATTTTTGTAATGTACATTCAGAGCTAATGCCAAAATTAGTGATTTGATGGGATGTGGTAAATGGAAAACTGTAGGGAGACAGGCAGCTACAGAGGTCATCTAGTCCAACCTCTTCCTCAAAGCACGTGTGTACTTCATGAATACAGTGATACCACTGTCCCAAAAGAGATTGATGGCCTGGACTTGCATTATTTGAATAGAAGTAAAACAGTTGTTTTCCCATTTGTATTATTTAGTATCGCTGTCTGAACTCAATGCATGTGCCATCAGTCTTAATATATCCATTTATATAAATGACAATTTATTTTCCTGCAATGAAAAACTCCCTCCATTGCAGCATTTTAGGAGATGTTTTGAAAACACTGTTTCTGTTTTTTTCTACAACTCGTCTAGGGCATTAACACTGGTGCAGCTCTGCCAACACTAACACCAAAAGGAGGGGTGCTGTATGCAAATTTTTTTTTGTTACTGTATTGTCTGCTAACTCTTAATTTGAAAGTAAGCAACCAGTGCCTCTCTCCTGTGCATCCAGCCATTATTAACTGCAGTAGATCTGAACAGGTGCTGTGACAAGGAGATAAATGTTTTCATGTGTCCATCTGCAAGGTCTTATTCCAGTCTGAAAAGAGTGTTAAACTGAGTGTTCCAGTGTCAGTGTTTGAGGAGAGATCTTTCTTACCCAAATCTAGTCTGGAGCTGCTGCTAAAACTGAATTTGTTTTTTAACTTGGTGTCTTTCTATAAGAAAGTGAGGGATGCAAAGCTTACTGCATTTTCCCTTGAGTGTCAGCTTGCTTTATTCTCTGTATATGTGTAAAAGATAACTCTAGAGCAAGCTCTGTCCCTTATACAGTTAATTAACCCCCCTGCTGTGTGCCCTTGCTGTTCAGTGATGTGTGTGAATTGACTGAAGAACACACTCTTGTGCAGGCTATACAGAGGCAGAGAAAGCCTCCAAGAAACACAGAGAAAGATGATGGGGTAGCATGTGGTTTCATAATCTGTCATGCTGAATGCTAGTAAAGCTTGCAGAAATTGGGGATTTCAGTTATAGGTGACTACAGAAAGGCACAGTTTACCATTGTATGTAACAACTAGTTAGTTTTTAAGATATTACTTTAGGAACAAACACTAAGAGATGAAAACATCAGTAACCTAGCAATGTTCTTCGGTGTTTCAAGCATTTGAAAACTCTCTGGTAACTACATAATCTCATACAAGTAACTGTTAAAGGACTTGCTTTTGCTCTTAAAACACACATGCGTGCAATCCTAAAAGAAGACAAGATGCAAACTTTGGGAAATCAGTAAACACAGTAGCAAAGCTGCTTGTGTTTATTTAATGAGAGGGAAGTAAAATCATTCCTTTGGTGTGTATTTTTATTGCAGAATTAACCTGGTTAGTTCTCAGGAGTTTTCACAGTCCAGTTTCTATACAAACCTCTGTACAAATGCACACACCAGACTTACACTGAATTTGGCATGGTTTGAAACTCACCTGTGCTGCAGCAGCCAGGAGTCTCTGTTAAACGTGGACAGTATTTTTTTAGACTCGTCCTTTTAATCAACCCCTTCTGAATAGCGTTATAGTCATTGAATTGAGATAATTTGTTGTAGTTTCTTTCCATTGTGTATCTGGGAGGATAGGTAAGTTCTAAAATTGGGAAAGACATGCCACTTAGTACATACAAGACAAAAGCAACCTGTGCTAGGGCCTGAATTCCCATCAGTAAATAGTAGGTAGTTTGTTACCTCTGAGAAGGCAGCAACTGGGGTATAGCAATAATGTCCCTACTCCTGTCAGCTTGAATCTGGATGCAAGTCATTCTAGCAAAACTGCAGAGTTAATACAGTAAGTGCTTATCTTGCCTTCAGGGATGTGGTGGTGTAGAAATTAAAGCCTTCTTATGTTCAGCTTGAAGTATGAGTTTTAGCCTTGTTTCAAATTCCCACCAAAGGCTTTCCTTTTGGTTTCTGCTGTGTTGATAGTGGCACTGTCTGAACATTCATGCTGGGCCAGCCCTGGCTTCTAATTGTTTTGGTTCCTGTGTGAGACATTGGCTGTAGGGACTATCCTACTCTAGCAGGACTTGTGACTGAGATGTGAATTGGCTATTGAACTTAAATGTTTATTCTGAGTCCTGCTACCATCCTTGCATATACATGTTACATGACAGAATTTAATTCTTGACTAGGTTGCTCACTGGAAACGTGAGTTCCACTGTGAATTTTGCTTAACTGTGAGCTGGCAGATGTCAGTTTATGTTTAAGGATGGGATGCACAACAAATAATATCTGTAGTGTTTTCCTGTAACTTACATGCATCTTCATCCCATCTGCAAATGCTTCTGGATTTTGAACAGTTGACTGAGAAGGAGTCAGAAGAGTTTCAGGAAAAAGAAGCAGGAGGTATTCTTCCACATCCTGCAAAAAAAGCATGTTGGAACACTGTGACTGTGTAGAGGGCACATGGATGCTCTCTAGTGTGGACAACCTTCAGACTAGGGATAATCACATTTGAAGGTTTGATTTCTAGTGCTGTTGAAATGATAAAAATACAAAGGGCTTTCTGTTTAACTAGTGTCCCCTAAAAGGCTGGTTTAAAATTTAGTTACACTTATGATATGTGGATCTGTGTTGTTCACCCTAAAGCATTCCAGCTGCTCTGAGGATGATTTTCTGTTGCTTGGGAGGACAAAAGAACTGAGAGGGTACCCGTGAAAGGAAGGGGTAAAGAGGGAACTTGGTTTTCGTCCATCCTCATTATGAAATTTAAAAGGGGAAAAATAAAAGATGGGAAATAGAGATGTTTACTGTGTTTTCCCCTCACTATTTCACCATAGTCTCTCTTCACAGAAAACATTTACAACGTATTCTGTTTAGTTAGTAGGTTAAAAAAACAAATCATAGTCTGGAAGTCAGGAGCTGCTGGGAATTCTAATTCTTACTTCCCTGTCATTCACTGGATGTACTTAGAAAAGCCTTTTGCTTGTCTTTGCCAGTTCTCTGATCAATTAAACATGGCTTGCAGTATTTCATCAAGTGACTAAGTAGCTGAAGATAGATTGATTTCTGCTTACAAACTATCTAGACCTAGACCGTGCAAAGAGCGACATTACTGTTAAATGTAAGCAATCTGCTGCTACACCACGGGCATGGAAGCACACTGCTGTCTGCATAGGTGTCCATATAGCCAGGGATAAACCATATGTGTTCTAATTTTTAAAAATATGTCTTTTTTAAGATTGTGGGGGTTTTGATTTTTCCTGAATGTGGAAAAATTTTCAGATTCATTCTGGTCTTCCAAGGGAAAACACGTGCAAGGCAATAAAAGCTTTTTCACTAGGCAATAATGTTTGTGCAAGGGCATTGCTTCAATAGTGAATTCAAGGAAGGGAAGAAAGAGTGCTTCTGCAGCACCCCTGATCCTCTCCCCACAAAAGCAGTTAAAAACAATTCCAAGCTAATTGTAAATTGACACATTTTAAGATGCAACACTTTAACAGCACGTACTCTGCAAACAAACAGGCATTAGTATTGAACTGGTGGAGTTTGGGCTTGGTTGAAGCTCCTTCCAACAGGATGATAATTCAGATAAGGCTGATCAAGGACTAGCAGTTTTGCTTTCTGTTGAATTTAAAAAAGGCATAATCTAGATAGAAAGAATGTCTTGATATAAGTTTTTTTGTGCAGATTTGGGTAAGATGTAAGTTTTCTCAGCTTCTTTTCTTTAAATATGCTGTATTGAAAATTGTCAACAACTGTTCTCTGGTTTGAACTGGATTTCAGTCAGTGTCATAGTGGTAAGTTTATGCTGGCCTGAACCTTAGTGCCCAATCAGAAAGCTTTGTAAATGTGGGGCAAAGACAGAAACATGTTTAAAGCTGTTAGCAGCAAACCCAAACTTGCCCAGTTCCCTTGATTTACTGCAAGTTCACTTATTAAATGGCCTGATTTAAATCATTAAATGCATGTTTTATGGTTCTAAAAGAGATTAATTTTTCATTGTTTTCCTCACATGTGGCCACCTGATCTACAATTTTTAGTTCTGAAGGCTAGGAAAATTATTAGAGGACTGTCCTTCAATATGCTGAACTGAGATGTTCGTATCAGTAATCCTGTTTGGAATGTTTGCTTCTGGCATTATCACTTTGAGATATAAATATTCATATTCCACCTGGAACAAAAAACTGCTGATTTTAGAAAATGGGTAGTCTCCTTTAGAAATGAATCTTTTGGCAGTTTTCATTGTGTGTATGTAATGCTACATCAAAACCGGGGAATTCTGTGGCAGTGTTTGTCTGTAGATGGATTCAGCTGAGGCTTAGGTACCCTGACAGATCCACACAGGGAGAGGAGAGAGCTCATTCACAGCCATGTGATGAAGGCTGCAAATGTAAAAGACCAATATATTGTGCTATGGACATCATTTGCCTTGTTCTACTGTTTTCTTACTGACTTTAATTCATTCAGAAATAATTATGCTGAAAGTCACATAAAGTGAGGATTTATTCCCTAGTGCATGAAATGAAAGCACAAAAATTGTTTCAATATGTAGAGTTGTAGAATGTAAAATTTATACTTTGTAGAATTTACTTCCATAGACTAACTTATAAAAGACTTTCCAGATCAGTTTGTTAATGTTTGTGTGGTCCTTTGAAGTATTAAATGGTCTCATAAGCAATAGAGAAAATAGTGTTATAAGCTGCTTCGATTGCTCATACATAAGGAGGGGTAAATTCTGTCATAATACCATTGGTTTGGTGTAATGCTGTAGTGTCTGGACACCATCTAGATATGTGTAGGTGGAGAACCATCTGTGTAGACCAGCCTACAAATATAAACACCTGTTTAGGGCAGGGTCTTAATGTTCACTAGCTTCACATGTGAATCTGGAACATGCTTTCATGCTTCATTTTGCTATGAAATGAGGTGTGGAAGGGAAGAAAATGCAGTCAGATCTACTCTTGGTGATCTTCACGCTGACTTACTTGATCTAATGCAGAAAGTTTTGAGCTTCTTGAGAAAAAAAAATCACGTTCTCCAGTGGTTCTTTGGTTTTGGTTTGTCTTTTTGTCTTTAATGGTGGTTTTTCTTTGCTTTGAGAGAAGCTCTCAGAAGGCAGTGGAAATTTAGTAATATATTTTAGTTACTTGCTTTGTGTTGGAAGGACAGGAAAAAGAATTAGCGAGTGGCAGCTCTCCGGGTAGGGCTCTGCCTTAAAGTAGCCAGTGTATTTCTGTTGCAAGTTGCTGCTGTGTCAGTGGAGGGAAGGAACATATTGAATGTTTAGACTACACCAATTCAGTCCTGTATCATATCTCAGACTCAGTCTTGTAAGTTATTATTTACATCAAGACATCAGACTGTGAACAGGCGTGGTTCAGGAACAGAATTATCCTCTGTTCTCTTGACTGATATATTTTTTGTGAACTAAATTTGGAAAAGGAGTAGGTTAATAGGTGCAGTGCCAGGAATAGCTAACTTGCACATGAATTTACACTCTTCATTCAGGAAATTTCAATGTACTCAAGATCATTCGTGAATGCCAGAATAAAAATTGCACAGAAATGATAGCCAAAGTTTTTTAATTGCCCTTGTGCCATTGCTAACTATTGAACATTCACTTCTGATCAATTCTAAGGATACTTTTCTGTACAGCTCAGCTAATTTTACAGAAGGACAGGTTATTTTGTTTGGGTTTTTTTGTTAAAAATAGTAGTCTTCATTTCAGTTTATGAGGAGAAAATCTGGATTAAAAAAAGGTATCAGCAAATATTTTCCTGCTTTTTATAGCAGGTTGAATAAAATAACAAGATTAAAAAATAGATCAAAGTATCTTTTGAAGTTTGTTTGAATTTTAATTGGTATTAAGTAGAAATTAATAATTTTTATCGAATAAATTCTGCGTGGATGGATTCAGCAGTATTTAACAACAAAAATTTTCAAACATTTTATTTAACTTTTATAGATTACAAAAAGTCTGATCTGCTAACTGGACCAGAATATTTAAATGATACAAGTAACATAGCAAAGAGTTCATCTATGGGTATTGCTAATTATTTAGTACAATATGTAGCATGTATCTCTCCCTCCCCAGGTTCTCCTCTCATCAGTTAATACATTTCTGTTCTCCTGAATTGCTACAGAATCAAGCATCCCATGGAAAACATGTATTTTCTGAATATCACTAAGAAATAAAATAATTGAACTCAAAGTCTCCTTTCGTGTTTTAAACATAAAATTTATCTCTGTTATCAGAGAAAATAAAGCTTGAGATCTTGAGTTGTTTCAGTTGAAGTGGAAACAGGCCAGAGAAGATCCCAGAACATGATCCAGCCATGGATGACCCCTGCAAAGCAGCCCTCAGAGCAGCATGCCCTGCAGTCAGTGTGAACAGTGTCCATAGCTTACTCTTAAAGATACCAGTAGAAGAAAGGTGACAGTGCTCATAATGCTTCTAATCACTACACCAACCACAGAACTTTGTGAATATTTAAAAACTATTAATGCTCAGGTAAGGCGTGAATTAACTTTGTAATGTATTGCTTTTATTAATGTAAAAATACAGACTCTTAGGGAAAGTGGGTACGTTCTGAAGCAGTTTTACTGATCCAGCTTTCAGTTTTCACCTATCCAAAAATGAGACTCAGCCACATTTGGAAAGATGTCAGTTAGAAAATAGAGCCAGGTTTTGAAGTGCTCTTTGGGGTGAATACCCACTGACTCAGCATCCATATGTAAAAGAGAAACAAAAAATCCTAGAAACATGCCATAAACATCAACCCTCAGAGTAGTTAAACCAGGCAGTTTATGAAATAACATTTTTGACAGCTTTTATCGTAGTTATGTTAAAGATAATTCAGTTTCTGATCAGTTTTATTGATTCTGGTATGTGTGTTGCAAACAAAGGAACTGCTGTCCAAACAAAGCTTTTAATAGTGGTTTGGGTTTTTTAAATTGTGGTAAGAGTTAATCTTGCTTTTTGTAGGTCTTAGTTATCTCTGAAATATATTTTATTTGTAATCAGCCTGGGTTTGTCCATTTAATATTTGAGAAGAGCCATGAATCCCCAAAGTTAGGACTTGCTGACTTCTGTGAAGGTGCAGACTTTGCAGTACCTTCTGCAAATGAAAAATAGCTTTTATTGTCATTTGGACCATTGTGGAAAATTTGTCTTTGTTTAACTTTGAAATTATTTTTAAAAGATTATAGTAGATGTAATGGCATATAAAACTACAGCCAGGCTCTGGAGTTCTTTGGAGTAAATGTGGACCTTTTGCGAAATTTTTCAGTGTCCTTATTTTAGACTTTCATTGGATTGGTACATATGCAGCCCTGTTTGTTTTGAAACATGGTAAAATGCGTTAATTAAAACTGAGTAGTTCTTTCTAAAAATTAGAATGTAATTAGTGAAAACTATGTGAAATTTGGTATTCAGCTGATGCAAAGTGAAAAAAAAAGTCATAACCCTTCAAATCTCCCCTAGTTATTTACTGAGATCTTACTAATATGATTATTTTGAGAAACTGTGTGTTCTTCTCCATGATATCTCCAGGTCCATTTTCCAGTATTAGGCAGTCATTCACACAGCGTTTGTCAGATACCATGTCATCAGGTAAAAAGTGGCCAGAATTATCTCATTTTGTAAAATCCAGATACAAATGAAGATGATGTACATTTTTCTATTGATTTCAGTGGGGCCAGAGCTTCATCTCTTGTCTTTCTATCCCTTATTCTTAGTTTTCTCTGTCTCCTCTAGACAATACAATCCTCAGTTTCTGTTACTCAGATGTGCAATGTTTAGATATTTTTTTTTGTGGTATGTTCAATCCATGGGTTGTAGTCACCTAGGTCAGCCAGAAATCTAGTGCTTGCTTTCTTAGCATCTTAAGACATGCTTTTTTTTTAATCCCTATGAGCAAACCTTATTTCATGCCTTGTCTTAACCAGTGCACTCTGTTCTAGACATGTCTATTATGGCAGAAGGAATAGACTTCTTTCACTTCCTAACATGTAGCTGTTAAAATAATGCTTCCTGCTTGCTGATTTAATTGTCACTCTTATTTTTGTATTCCCCCTACTGTTCACCACCCCTATTTGCATCAGATTTGAGCTCTTTTCAGTACTTTCAAAGTTCTATATAATTCTGCCCTTCCCTTACTTATGTTCCCTCGATGAGTTTCCTGTCTCTCCCCCACTCGCTCCACTTCTTTAATGTTCCCACACATCCATCTGTCACTTCTTAAGCAGTTGCTTCCATGTCATCTTCCATATTACCATCTATGCATCCTATGACCTCCCAGGACTCATCTGCAGAAGTGCTTAGATTGGCCACCTTTAAGTCCTATTTAAGATCACACTTCTCTGCCACTTTTATGGAGCTGAGTTCTGTTTTATTAAAAAAAAATAATCCTTCCTGTTTATTATTCCTCCTTCTGTAACTTCTGTCACTGTATCTATAAACTGTACGCTGCTCATATTACCAGCTCCCTTTAAGTGCCTAGACAGATACCCTTCTGCAAAAATGTCTGGGATAATTTAGGCATTACCAGCAGCAGCTACGTCTTGCAGCACCTCAGCTGATCAAATACTTCAAATGTTTTAAAAGCTGATAGGGACAAAACTTGGGGTAAAGTGGCCTCAAGTTTTCATCTGCAGAAGAGCAGAACATAGGAGTAGGGAAAAGTAACTTCTAAAAGGCTTATAGGTTAGACTTAGGAGAGGGGATCTGCTGGAGCCCAGGTTGTCTGGAAAGTAACTAGAACGTTGTTTGTGTATCAGTGCCGTACAATGGGTTTAAGCAGGTGTAACCTCTCAACTTGCATTATGCTTGCAGTGTTAGTAGTGAGTTTCTGTGTAAAGTGTGGTATCAGTAAGGGCCTGGGCAGAAATAGGAGTCGGTGCCAATGCTGACAAAACTCAAAGAACAAGTGAAAAGTTCTGCACATTATTTCTTTACTTGTTTATGTCACCTATATTGATACTGCAGTCATGGTCAAATTTAGGCATCTACTGAAAATTTTAACTCAGCATGATCTTGTTAACATTGACTTAAGAGCACAGGTAGTTGGGTCTTGGGGTTGGTTTTAGTTGTTTGTTTTTATTTGTGCAACACTGTTTTGTCTTCAGTTGTAGGATCCTGCCTGAAAATATCTGAAGTGAACAACTCTGTCTTGTGTTGTTCTGAAGGAAGGAAGACATAAGATTAACCCTGATCAATGTCTTTGTTCTGTAACTTGATGTCTTTTGCTGAGAGCATCTGCTTCCAGCTTTTTTGAACTTTATTTTAAGCACCAGTGGGTGCATTGTATGTGTGGATTTCCGTATTTTAGAGGAAGTTTGCAGTAGGAAAGGTAGTATTTAATTGATCCCACTGAAAATTCTGGAGTACAAGCTGTGTATTAACGTATGTGTGTATTGAAATGAAATGATGTGCCTTTACTGGAAATAACCACTAAACCAACTGGACTTCGAACTTTTTGGTCAAGGAGCTTGTGGAATTGTGAATGCATCCCCAGTTACTTGGAGCATTATAATCATTAACAGCCCTTCAAGAACCTGATCGGTTGTGGACTTTGTCTTAAAAGTACTACATATAAGGATATAGTCTGATACAGTGGTATCTGAACATCCAGTTTTGACAACAGAATGAAATAAAACTAATACTTGTCTGAACAAAGTAATTTTTCTGTAGTCAAGGGTAAATATTTTAAGGACAGAAAGTCTCAAGTGGGAACAGTGTAAATACATAATGCATTGAAAGTGCAAAACCAGAGATCACTTTTTATAATTTTTGTATTAAGAATTGTACTCAGAGAACCAACCTTTATATAATCACTCCAGAATGTTAATTATTCTAAAGTATTTTAATGGCATCTCTGTGCCTAACACAGAAATAAGTTAGTTATCATTTTGATTTTTAGTTTGTATACTGTTTGAAAACGAGCTGGCAGACTTTTGAGCATGGTTTTCATTATGCTGGGTATTCGAGGAAGTACCTCAGTGAGTTGGGTGGTTTGTGTTGTTTGCGTGATACAGGCACAGGCATCAGTGTTTAGGTGTGTATGTTATTTCACCGTGTCTAGTAGAACAGGCAGTTTAGTTGTTTTTGTAAAGACAGCTGAATTATAATACTAAACATTTAATTTATAGCAAACAGTGCAAATGTGCAGGCAAGTTAGTGTATACATGTATATAGATCAGGTAAACAGTAACAGGTTAGTGGAGGATTATGTTCATTGTGAATAATCTTAAAAATAAACTTATTTGTGCTTGTCACACCTATGGCAGAGCATGGAGAAAATATGCAGAAATCAGTCTATCATGTTAGAAATCTAATAGAAATGGAGGGAGAAAGCAGAATGATGAGAGGCAGCTGCTGCTGCCGCTGCTGCCTGGATTGGCAGCCTATTTATAATCGGGCAAGCTGGTAGCTGGATTACTGTGCTTGGCTGTAACACATCATATGCCAGTGATGATTGTTTGTATCTGTACATCAAGCATTTTATTTTTTTAAGCAGTGTGTATTTTTCACATTCTAAAGAAACTGGACTAAACCAAATTTTAGTATTTTAAATAGCTTTGAATGGTGTAGTACTTTCATATAAGGAAACTATTCAACAGTTTGTTACTGAATTTTTGCGTGAATAAAACGTACTGGGGTAGTAGGGCTTGTTTACATATCTTGAATGTCATCTGAAAAGATAAAGCTATGTGAGTTTGAGCATCACACAAATCCTGGCTGTATATGAAAGTGACTCTGTTGACAGTTACCAGGCTCTTTCATGTTTTGCTTTTTTCCTTATTTTTAATTGACACATTTTAAACACATGCAGTGGTATTGCATTAAAATTACCTGTTCAAGTATTAGGGCAATTCCATTCATAAGTCACATGAGGGAGTTACAGCGACAGGCATTCATTCCACTTGGAGGTGATTTCTGCCTAAGTGTCTGCATAATACACAAGAGCATAGAGCCCATGTGACTTGTTTCCAAGTCACTCAGATGCAGGAGTTTTACCAACTGATTTGATTTCGTTTAAAGGTCATTTCCACCCAGCCTCTTACCTTGCCAGTAGCCCCAACTGCTTTGTTCTGGAACTCTGGCAAGCTTTGGAAATGTTTTAAAAACATCTTAATTTGTTTACATTTGGAATTGTTTCATAGTAAAATTATTCTAACCAGGCCAATGTACAATTACAGTGTAGGGTATTGCATTACATCTTGACATGATCTGCTGTTTGGGGTAGTCCTGACAAGGAGACAAGTAAAATATTTTTCGATATTGAGATAATGTATTTAGCTTTTCTGCTTTATCCAAATATGCTATGTGATTGTAACTGATTTATTATCTTAACCCCTTCACGAAGCCTAGCCATGATGATGATGATGATGATGGCCTTACCTAAATAAAACATTACAGGTTTTTTGATGTCAAATATATTTATTGATGGGTTTTGCTATGTCATTGCTGACCAGCTTGTCTGTGGTAAGCATTCAAGGTGCTTTACTTATATGGAAGGAAAACTCGATAAGCTATAAGTTCCAGGATTTCTTTTTGCATCTGTTAAGATAGTTGTAGTGTTTACATTTTAATATGCTGGTGTATATAAAATGCCTGTTTCTGTCACTTGCTCAAGTCCTTCATCCTAAGTTCCTCCATACTTTCATGGTATTTTATGTATATTCTCATTGCCTATTTCTTCTGTAATTTTATCACTTTGATTCCAACGTCATCTCTTTGGTATGTCCCTAATCATATCAAGATCTTTGAGAAGTAAAATTACAGGCATATATTCATCATCTGTGAAGAAGACCTGTAACAAAGACGTAGTTTTGTGTTCTCTGCAAATTTTTGACCTTAGCTGTCTGTTGATTCCTCAGCAGCTCAGCAGACTGGTGGCTTCCTGCTTTGATGCATTTCAAGAATGCCTCGGTATTGCTGGTGTTGCTGTGCTATTTGCTGTTCACATTTCCTCTCATGTCTCCTTATTTCCATCTTTCATTTTACCTGTCATAATTGATGCTTCCTGCTATTGGTTTGTGAGGGGTGAGTTTTGAAGGTTACATGTTTAACTCTAATAACCTCTTCAATCACACCATTAATGACATTGGTTATTTTTTACACTTTTGCTTTCTATTCTATATGGGTTCTTTTCCTGGTTTCTATGAGCCTTTTTCACTTGGCAGAAGGCTTTCTGGTAAATACTGAGGATTTAATCTCCCTGCTTTTTATTTTAAAACATTTTGACCCACATAATTTTTCTGAAGCTTTAAAGTTGACAGTTGGTGTTTGGAATTCCAGGTGTATAAGACCTACTCTTTTCTGAAGGGATCCTCTCTGGACAGTATTCCCACACATTTGTGTGTCCATTTAGCTAGTTTGTGTTTGCAGGAGTTTCCACGCACAATGGGAGGAGCTCGTGGAGCTTGTGAACTGAGCCAGGAGGTAGTTCTGGATTTTTTTCCTCCTCGTTTGAAACCTAAAGTAACACAATGTAGGCAGCTGTGCCGATGCTTTTAAGTTTTTGGCTTAGATTCAGAGGGAGTGCTTTCCATTAGAGCATCTCTTGCCTGACAGACAGATACCACAGTTGCAGCCAACAGCCCCATTTCATGGCGTTGCTCAGTCAGGCTTTCTGCTCGCTTTTCTCTCCTCTCCTCCCTGCTTCAGTGACCACCACCTTGTGTCGCCTTTCTGCTATTGCACCGCCTTTCCTCGGGTTTTGTGTCTCTGGCAGAAATCTGTTCCAGCCCAGGAACAAAGACCAGACCAGTTCTGGACAAGTACATGTATTTTTCATTTTCATGTGTACACACATGTCAGCTGCATGTTGGAATGTATTTCCTTTCATTGTTCCTTACTCAGCACCCACAATGAAGTGTTTCTTCTGTAATTATTTTCCACAAACTTTTTGTTGGTGGGGGATGGAATAAACAAAAGTCACAATGAAAGTGCTGACCTAAGGCAAGATCATATTTTGTTCCAAATAGTCAGAACGTATGTGTAAGATGTCAACTGACAGAAAGTTAGTTCACTGGTTATTGGGAAAAAATACTGTGCCCTCAAGGGAAGTGATGACAGATTAAGAGCACCAATGTCCTGCTAGGAAGTTATTTACCTTGAACTGATATGGCATAATATATACCATTTTCCTCTGGCGAATAATAAGAATAGTCAGAAGAGACAATAGTAGTCTTTCCACTCCTGTACCATAGAAATCCATGCAAGGTGTGCTCCCTGTGTGGGTTTGGAGCCACCTTTGTCCTGCTTCATGTTAAAACCAAAGCAGAAGTGGGGCCAGGCTGGTGCTTGGTTACCCTAATTCTCACCGAGGTGGCATTGACACAGTGTATGATTCTTCATTCTTTACAGTATTAAATAGAGGCCTCTCTGTGTATCTGAAGAAATAATATGCCTTCCTAGTTAAAATTAAGTATTACAAAAATGTAGGTAAGATAATAGGCTGGAGGCTGCAACAGGACATGGCCAGCCATGCTACAGAACTGGACACCTGTTTCATTAATTATGGAAAACAGTGTAACAAAATCTAAAAATATAGTCCAAAAATGTTAGCCCACGCTGCCTAATATCTAAAGTTATACTCCTGGAGAAAACTTGTTTTCACAGGCTCAGAGCCCCATCTGCTTTTATTGATTTTAGTGCCTTTAAAATTAGTCTTTTTTGCTTAGGCCGTGACTTTACATTTGGGGGACCTATACTTGCATTTTTGTTTCTAAATTAATCTCTCTGTTTCAGTTTTCCCATATATGAAGTTAAAGAGTAATGAATACTTTACTCCCTGTGAACATTACAAGGTTATTGTAAAGATTAATTATGCTCGTAAACATTATATAAAGGCCTGAATATTGCCAGCGGTATTACAGTGCTTTATTAAGTATTGGCATGGTTCATCCTATAAATAAATGTATAATGTTCAATAATGAGTAGTTAGCAGTTGACAATTAAAAAAAAAACACAAGAAAAAACCAAGATTGTTCATAGAAATATCTCCTTTTATTTTAAAATGCACCTATTTAAAATTATTGCAAATCATTGTCATGCGCTGTTTAAATTTGAATAAATCTAATTTTAATAAAGATAATATTAAACAATACAAGGTTGTTTCTGACATCCTAAAGAACTCAAATAAACCACTGCATAGAAATAACTTAGTACACTGCTGGAATTAGTGTGTTTGTGTTAAATAGAATTATGACAGTAGTGTAGCCCCTTCTGCAGGTAATGAGCTTATTTACTAATTTAAGTGTACTCAGTTAATCTTGGTTTATAATTGCTTCATAAAGAGATGAAAAACACTAATGAAGAAACTGTTTTCTATCTTAATCTGTAAGTAAAAAGCAGCTGAAGAAAATCTTGAAGGACATGTTTACTAAAAACAGTTTGATTTTTGTCTTATCAGATGGCCCTTCTCTGTTTAATACATCTGTTTTAAATCATGCCTTGATAAACTTCTGTTCCCCTCAGATTCACAACCCATTCAACATATTTATACTGATCTTCTTTAAAATGTATAGTGTTCTGGTACAGTATTGCTATTCTTCTTGCCACAAATTATAGTCAAATATTAAAAGAATAAAGTCTAGAAATATAAAGTAATAATTTTTGAACATAGCAATCCATATGTGAATAATTTGAATGAATGTATGTTTAGCTTTATTTTTACTTTAAAATTATATCAATCTTAGTTAGCAAAAAATAGGTAATCATTTTAGGGACTGTTTTTGTTGCATTGTTTTATAGATGCACTGCCAGTGAGAACCAGGTTGTTTGGTTTTTTTCTACAAAGTTAAAAAGAAGTAAAAATTCAGAAAATATTAAAACTCAGCTGTTTAAATGAAGATTTTTCTGTTCATAGGAAAAATGAAAATCAATGTTCACAAACTTTCCTGTGCTCTTTAATAAATACTTCAGATTTTAATTTATTTAACTCACCTGATAGTGCAGGAGTACCTACAGACCTTTGTGTCTGCGAGTCACAGGGGGCAACAGCATTGTCTGAGTCATTCTCTTTGTGTCCATACAATCTGTTTTGTTAACTATGGGACTACTGGGTGTTTCCTTCTTTATCTGAATACCTGGAGAGAGAGGTGTGTTAGAGACAGAGGTCAACAGCATTGTGCTTTTGCTGCAACGTTGTAGATAGCTGTAACTTGTTAGTATTTTGTTGGTTATTAGATTACTTCCTTGCCTTCCCTGTGCCACATGTGTGTTTTCTTCTAGCCACAGGTGAGTCAGCAGGGTGAAGAAAGGAGTAGCAACCAGGCTGAAATTTTCAGTAATGTAGCAGTGTAGTACACTAACATGTAACCACAGCCTTGACATCAGCACCCAGAAGGAATGTGTAGCTCTCCATACTGGAATTATGCTAACCTGATAGTTTACATTTTGCTGTTTGATTTTTCAAGAGGATGATTCTACATTACATGACTTTTTAATGAAAAAAATTTGTTATTTCAGTATGTTTCATAGATTTTTGGGTCTTTGTTAATAGATGCACTAGATGAATAGTCTTTAGGGGGGGGCTTCATATGAATTAGAATTTGGATTCTAGTCACAGCATGGTTTTGTCACACCTGTTTGTGCATCTACTCTGATTAATATTCAGCTGGTGTCATTCTGATGTAACTTGATTTGAAGCTGAAGTCCTGAGCTCATCAGAAAGAGCTTCTAGTGGCAAATGAGAATGCTGACACCCCAGAAATGCTTTAGAAGACTTTAAAAAACATGAGAAGTAGCTTTTCTCTGTATATTCAAAAAGTTAAAGCAAAAGCCAACTATTCAAAATGAAAAATTGCTGGCCCTCAGACAATACAATATGTATGCCATAATGTGCACACAGAGGAACTGTATTAATTTTTAATCATCAAAGACATGTGGGGAATTTCAAAACCAGGTATTTAAAAAAGTAATGTTGTGTGGATGTATCCCAGGTCAAAATACTCATTGATACTCACTGGTAGGCCTGGGTTTTCAAAACATTTCTCTCTAGGAGCTGACTTTCAAACAGGTAGTACTGGCCTCTGCATATTTTCTGGAAGTCTAGTTTTGAATTACTGCTTAGTCTCCCTGTTCTTTTGTAGCCTTAGCTGGGATCCCGTCACAGTGAAATGTGCTTTTGCTACAGAGAGCATGTGATACACATTAGTTTTGCAGTTGTAGTGGTAAGTCTTGTAACTTTTGCCAGTGCCCTGCACTGATCTGTTATTGAATTCTTCATGTCTGTGAGAAGCAGGCCTGGACCCCCCTGCAGATTATTGGAGATGAGGAAAAGGGAAGTGTTACGTTACCCTTCTGTCATACATTCAATTACTGTTCTTACTGCCTTCCTATTGTCTACCTGAAGTTACACAGAGCATCTGCTTAAGTACACACAAACATTCATTATCATTGTTTGGGGAACTGTAGTCATTTCTGCTGCAACTGTGTGTTACTGCAGTGCGTTTCAGAATCCAAAACATGCAATAAATGTACTATGAATTATCAAAAAGCTGCTTTTGGATTTTTCTAAGTCCACATACATGTCTGTGAGTTTTGTAGCTGATTTAAGTGGATTCCGTGTGCTGTGCTGCATGGCTTTGGTACTGGAGTTCACCTCAGAGTGAAAATGAACTTGACAAGGTACTTTTAGAAGAAGTTTGGAAAATACTAGTGGATATGATAGGCATTTCAGAAGAAATTTGTACATATTGAGAAGGGACAGCAGCTGCTGTTCCTCAGCTTGAGTAGCAGAGGGAATCATTGTGACCTGTTGGTCAGCCACCCCACACAGACAAGGCCTCAGCATTTTATCAGTAGCTTCTTATTAAAACTCCTGCTTATACTCTGGCTTTCTGCATCTGGAAAGAAGGTTTTTGGAGGGGGAGGAAACAGCACTTAGTGGTGTATGTTACATGAGAGTGCTCAGTGACTCTGTTACAGGCAAAATGCAGATGAGAAAACCCATTGGACTCATCTGATAGTGCTTATTTGCTGGAATCTGTCATCTTTTGTAGCATTTTTACCTCTCCGTAAGAAATAGTGTGGGGGGGAATATTTGTAGTCTTAAGGTATAGTTACCCATGAATAACAACCTCATTTTTATTTTTTCTGAGGCAGCTGAGGGTGGAAAATATTTTTAAGCAAAAAGGCCCTGAGATTTATTTGGATGGCTTCAAACAGTTTAATGCTGTGCCTGTTGTAGCACAGTCATCTTCTGCTTATAGTTTGTACAGAGTGGGTTTTGCAGACCAGAATTTCTGAGTTGTGATGGTAGAGAAGTTCTAAGAGTTCTTCTCCTCAGTACATTTTGTATGTGATTTTTCATTACTTTTTATACAGTGTTTCAAGAAGAAAGTAAAATGAAAATGCCAGAAATATTTGATATGGAAGTTAATAAATGAATACAAACAAGACTTAAGAGTAATACTTACTTAATTGATTCTTCCAGTGGAGCAGATAGAACCTGTAGGGTAACATGTAGCTTTTCCAGATAGAGGCACAAGACACAGTCCTCCCACTAAACTGACACCTGGCTGAAACCCTTGCATGTAGAATCTGGGTAGCAATATGCCTCCAGGATGTCTTGCAGAGCTTTGTTCACTCCAAGGGAGGAGATGTGGCAGTGACTGAATGATTGTAGAAGATGGAATTTTATGATATGTGTGCAGTGGAGTGAAAGAGAGGGGAGGTGCTGATAAGCAAGACTTCATGGGAATACTTCATATATATGGTATCTGGTGATTTCAAATGCAAAATTAAAATAAACATATGCTGGTGCAGGGACCAGCGTTCTCTCTAAGGAGAAATCCCTCCTCTTTCTACTCCTTCTTCCCTTCTCACTCCGTACCTATGAATCTTGGGTTATTTTCTCCACTAAGGCAAAGAAAGGGAGATAAGAAGTGTCCTTGGCCCAACTTCACATGCTACCAGTTGCTTAGAAAGCTCTTGGGGAAAAGAGATGTACTTTTGTATTATCTTGAGCCAAAAGGGGAGATGAATGTCATCTGTCACCTTTTGGGCAAGTTCTTCAACCACAAGGACTTGTGCAGCCAAGCACTGCTGGAGTAATGTGGGTAGATGCCTAAGTGTGCAGAGAAGATGGGATTTCAGGCATTCTTTCTCTTCAGGATTTCCTTTTGGCAGATTTGGACTAGTGGAACTGCAGGTGCGGTGACTATTTCTTTTGTGTTAACTCTCCCTAAGCACTGCGTAGGGTCCAGAGGTGCCCAGCACGATCATCCAAGCCTGCCTGTATGTAGCCAGGATGATGGACTGGGTTCTGCCCTGTGGAGCTGTGCTCACCAGCCAGTAGGAAAAAAGGTTAGAATAGTAAGAATGAAGTAACTTGGAACTCAGTAGCTCCAGCAGCTAGAGTGGGTTTTCTTGCATGACAGCTCATTTGGATCCAATTCAGTACTAATGGTTATTCCTCACATTTCACGTGTAGGTGGTGACAAGCGGCTTTGCTGGCCTATTAGTTGTGAGGCTTATATACAATGGTTTCACCTACATTTTTTACTTTCTTATCTTTCTATTAGTCTAGAGGAAGCAAAAGCAAGAAAGGAGATTGGGTTGGTAAATTGCCATTGCTTTTCCATTTCTCATAGGTGTAAGAAGTGAAGGCTGAAAATGCCTTTTGTACAGCATTATTACTGTGTTGCTGAGTATGAATTGTGGAAAGTGAATTTACAAGAAGTAGCTTCTTTATCAAATTTGATACATTCTTTTATTTAACTGTTGTGGTTAGTATATTTTTACTGTTTTATTTTCCTTAAAAGTGTTAGGTTCCAGGAAGATTTTAGACAAAGTTAATATTAATGAGTAATTTTAAAAGAAAAAATTAATTATTAATAACACCTCAGAAAGTCAGTAATGTACTGGAACAAAAATGGTAGCTTCCTGAAACAAGATTGTTGGAGTAAGGCTCTTCAATCAGTGATTTCCAGCAGTATGCCAGAAAACAGTTTAGTAGAGTGTTCTGTTCAACATCTGCCATTCTCATTTTTGAAACCTCTGTTCTTTCTGTTTCCACGCTTTCTTAAAAAGCTACTTCTGTTTTAGGAAAAGAGATACTCTTGTCTGCAGATGCAATAGAAAAATTGTTACAATTCTGTTTGATTCAATGTATTCTGATACATTTTTTTAATTACTATGTTGTTATTTTTAGCTAAGTTCATCCTTGCATCTTCCTTATTTAAACTTCCTTTTCACGTGATTCTAATTTTATCTGGCATTTTTGTAGCATATTCCTCCTTACGTGTTCAGACCCAAATTGCTTGATAAAATGTTTAGTGTTTTCAATCTTTCTGCATTCAGCCATATCAGTTTTGCTCAACTCTTCCAACTTTTAAAGGCTTGGTTTTGGTTAATAATGTAAACAGGCAGAAGACCTAGTTAAGATTAAAGTCTTAGTATATCAAACAATTGTACTGACAGTTGGGTTTTTTCCCCTGGAAACAGTGCAAAGATGTCAGGAGAAAGGAAAGAAGGAGTTTTACCAAAGTGCCTGCATACATTTAACTTGTATTTATAAAGTCTGGGAGCAGCATAACTATGAAATTAAGAAAACCCAGTTCTGGTTCTTTACAATGCTAGAGTTTCTGCTGACCCATCAGCCCCTTGGGCTGCTTCTCCCACAGAGCTGCTGGGACAGCAGAGGGTGGCGTGTCTCAGCCTCCACACACGGCGACATATGGTGTGTGGGACATCATCAAAATACATGAGAAGCAACTGAAATTTCCAACACCTGTCTTCTGTTGTATATCCTTGTACTTTCAGTTATGGTATTTTTGTCAATGATGATTTTTTTAGGAAATATTCATGTGGATTAAATCTGACAGTTATTTGTGAAAGAAAACTAAGAAAAAACACAATGAACAACGAACAACAGATTTTGCTACTGGCTACCACAATAAATATGCTGCTTTCTTCCTTGTGCAAGTGGATTACAGGAAGGTTTGAAACAAGGGTCTTTGTTTAGCTCTCAGCATAGCTCTGTGTTGACTGAGTTAATGGAATAGGGGAAGAAGTAACAAAAGCAATTTGTTGGTGTGTTTGCCAAAAGCACAGCTATTTTTAAAGCAGCATTTGAATGTGCATTGGATTTCCTAGAATCTCCTCCTATTTTGAGTAGAAGCACCAGATTAGAGCTGTAGTTTTATGCAGGACAGTCAAATATATGGATTTGATCTGTTATCTTAAATGCTGGACCGGGTGAGTCTTTTTTCTTTTGTATTGGGACTGTGTTTCATGTCTGATATTGCAGAAATACCCTTGTGCAATCTATGTTAATTCATTTATAAGGCAAAAGAAATAATTTGTCACCCTTATAGGTTGAATGGTTTGTGTCTGGGTTCAATAATAAAATGTTAGAACTGAACAAAAACGTGAACAGCACTGAGTGTATGTTCTTGCCTTAGAGTTCACTGCATCTTCCTTAAGGCTGTCTATTTTGTAGAACACTATTTCTCTCAACTTCTTAGCAGAGATACCTGTCAAGGGGACTTACTGACTCAAGATCTGAAACATTAAAATGTATGATGCTGGAGGCGTCTGGAGTACCTGTTGGATTACTGGTACTGATGCTTCTCTGAGTGGTGCTTGTTAGAGTTCTGGCTGCCAGACCAGCAGTAGAGGTGTTTGCTACTCTTGTGTGCATGAAGCCTTTTGTGTGCATGGATGTGGCTAAACAGATTGCTGTTAGAAGCACGTGGAAATTAGTATTTGTTTTCAAGCATCTTGGCATATGTCAGGTGTCGCATAGATCTATATGTTAATGCAGAGCACATTTAAACCCATCCTTTACCATAACTCAGAAATGCAGAACCAGATTTCTTGTAATGTTCACTTATTCATGTTCTCTGTGTTTGTGTGTGTGTGTGTGTGTAGGGCGGACAAGTCTGAGAGTGGGTGTAAAGTTCAGGTTTGGTTGTGCCTGGCAGTGAACAGTGCCCAAGGTTGTGTGCCAGCTGTGCCACATCTAGGGAGGGACCTGTGCCTTGGTGGGGTGCCTGGGCTGCTGTTCCTGCTGGCTTCGAGCTGCCTTGAGCCACTGGAGCAGCGCACAGCAGCTGGAGTGGGATTGGCAATGGAAGTCTCCAAAGTCTTGTTCGGTCTTCTGTTAGAGCTTTCACAAATGCCATAATGTGCATTAGGAGTCAATAACGTCACACACGAGAGGTTTAGTGCTGATTGTGGAGTTAAATCTAGAACAGTTTTGTTAGGAGATGAGCGTGCGTGAAAACTTTGCAGCATCACAGTAGTGCTCGAGTTTCACAACAGACAGTATTAGATGGGGTCTGAGATCGGAAAAAAACTCGCAGGAATTTAGGTTCAACAGTGGCGAAGTTGTTCTTAAGTTGCTGCAGATTTTCGGCTGCGCTGGTGCCTGCCGAGAGCCGCCGTGCCCGCTAGATGGCGGCCGTGCCCTCCCGGCTCGGTTCGGCTCGGCTCGGCCCGGCCCGGCCCGGCGCGGCCGGAGCTCCCGCCCTGCGCGACACTGTCGCTCCTGCGCCCGGGCGAGCCGGGAGGGGCTGTGCGCTCCTGAGCGGTGCGGGGCTTTAACGATGTGTGTGATGGCCGAGATGCTGCTCTCGGGTTTGTTAGCCTGGTAGAAAGTGAAGGAAGAACCTAGTCTTTGTTGAAACAGGAATTTTCTCGGCATCTTCCGGGAAGAAAAAAAGTTTTCTAATAACTGAATTAACAACTAAGTGATTTGTCAGCCATTTTGGTCGTTTGGGCACTAGAAAAGTGGAGTTGAAGAGATGCGTTTTACTTACTTGTGGTTTGGTTGGGGTTTTTTGTTTGTACTTTTTTCCTCCATGATCCATTATTTTTAATTCTGTGTGAGATTTTGAATTTTTTGGTTTTGTAGCAGTTTTAGCTCTTTTAAAAAATGCAAAACTTTGCACCTTTTTTGGAGTGGGGAGGGCAGTTTTTAAGTGTAATACCTATTCATGTGCATTAAATAGGTAATTTCTTGGAAGACCAGTTCTTGAGGATGTCAGAGCTCCTGCTTCTGACTTTTGTGTTCTGTTAAAGTAAATTATTAGTCTGATTGTGCAAACAGTCTTGATTGCAAATTCTTCCAGGTGCACGGAGTAGGAACAGCCAGTAGTTTAAACAGCATGAGTTTAGTGCTTGTTTTTTACTGACAGATTATTAGTGTTCAGCTTTCTTACTTTGAAAGAGCATTCTGACACTAGTTAATTGAAAATTGATACAGAAACATTTGTAGAGGCAAGTTTTTTGAGAACATGTTTTTCCACTATGCACATGCACAGTATAATGGAGTAGATTTGGGGAAAAAAATACAAAAGCAGAAAACAATAGGCAGAAGTGTTTGGTACTCTAATTGGGTTTTGAACAAAATACGGCAGCGAAAGTATAGCTGTCTTACGACCATACTTACTCATTCAGTGTAGTTAAGGCTTTGCATAACTGAAAATAAGAACTGAAAATTTGGTGTCAATATTATTAAGACTTCACATAAGTGAAAATGTGAGCATAGATTTGAAACCTCTGAAAAATATCCCATTGAGAGAAGCATGCATTTTACACATTCAACCACTTAAATGTTGTGGCATGGAAAAGCTTACTTTTAGCTATTTTGGTACTTAAAATGTTAACATATTTTGGTTTTCAGTCTGTAAAAAGCCTGTTAGAAGCAAGTAAAATACCTGCTTTTCATCTGCTTCACCTAGTCTGTTCGTCAAACTTTGATGTATTTCATCCGTTTTAGAAGTGAATTAAATGTGAATTTAACAGAGCTTGTTTTATTTACTTCATTGCTTGTGCATCTTCAAGACTGATATTACTGGTTCAGTTCTAAAAGTATCCTTTACCCCCTGCTAAAAGTATCCTTTACCTCCTGCTTTAGTTTCTTGTACAGGTGGTTGTATTTCAGTATAGTCATAAAGTCAAAGACAATGGAAAAGGTGGAAGTCTAGAGATCTTTGGCAGTTTTCTGGTCTCATGTACAGGAGAGATTATTTACTTTTTTTTTGATTTTCCTATCTAAGTGTGTCATTTCTGGCTGAAACTCAGTTTGTTACAATACGATATTGTATGGAAATTGTAACACAGGTATAACTGATAGTATCTTGGCCCCTTGCAGAAAGTTTTGTTCAGCTCCATTGTTGCTGGAGCTACTCTGTAGGCATTATTTGTGAATACTTTTTTATTAAACTGAAGTCAGTCAAAACTATTCAAAGTGGGAAATATTTATCTGGATTATATGGCAGAGCTGTTTTAAGGGGATTTCCTAGATGCTTTGTGAGATAACACCTTTATTTCTCTATTATGTTCATAACCAACCAAGCAAGATGCATGTATACCCTGGGAGATCAGCTGTGTACCTTGTCACTGTGGCAAAGGGAATGATAGTGTCTTTGATTCTAAGAAATTGCAGTCAGGAGCACAAGTGTTTTATAGTTGCAAAGTGGAAAATGCACATTTCAAACCATGAACACACTGAGAACAGTCACTCAGATTTAATTGAAAACTGTCGCTTGGAAAGGAAGATGGGGGTGGTATTTGTGAAACAGTGAATGCCAGCAAGGGCAGAGGTGCAGCATGGCATTGCCTTTGCTAGCAACAGCATAGGCATCTGTAAGCGATTGCTGCTGTCAACAAAGTGGAAGATGAACATATTTAGTTATAATATCAGGCAGCAATATATGCAGACAAGTAATGGGGCAGTAGAAGAGGGATCTTTGGAGTTGAGGGGGTGATGTTCTGTCTCGGGAGTCAGCTCAGGGTTTCTAATTTCATCTGTGCGAAAAGTAGTCTAAACTGTCTGGAATTTGTGAAGACAGGGCATGTGCCAAGCATTACTTAGTCTGTTTCTGTTGTTGATGGGGCAAGAGATTATTTATTTTTTAATTACAGTATTAGAAGAGTTGAATATCATTCTAGGTACAAATTCCTTATAGGGGTCGGTAATCAGTTATGCTATCGTGGTTGCATGGAAATTGATAGTTGAACGAACCAGTGGAATAGCATATGCAAGTCCAACTTTCATCTGTACCATATCACTGCAGAGTAGAAGTTCATGCTTTGAAATGTCTGGAGTATATGTGATTGGCAGTAGAGTTTGTGAAAGGAATCCACTGACCACGTTATTTGTCCCAGTCTCTTGATACTTACACTGAATTCCAATTGGAGTAACCTTAACCATGTGACATCAAGTAGCTTCTTCACTGCAGCACTACCATCCCATGCAACATACATATCCTTCCTACTTATTTTCAGTCCATTTTGCTCTTACTGTTCAACTGTTACAATTATAGTAAGCATTAGCACTTTTCAAATTCTCTTTTTCATTACGTTGTTCCTTCTTTTCTGCGTTGTATGTGAAACACAGGAAGCAGCTGTATGATGTGGCTGCACAGCCCCAGCAGTGTAGTCCAAGTTTAAGGCTAATCACGCCCATCTGTGTCCTTTGTCGCATTTCTACATCTTAATTTTTGACTCCCAGTTAATTCCTACTAGCTGTGCAGAGTCATTTGATACTTTAATTTTTACTGCAGATGTGTAATTTCAGCCCTCAGCTCTTCACCCTGCAGTCCTGAGGCATTCCGGTCATTCTGCATATGCTCCTTGCACATCCCTGCAGCACTCTTGCCTGAAGTGCTGTTCCCATCACCGCAGAGTGTCTCCCTGGCTCCACTCGCCATTGCACAGACCGAGGAAAACACGGCAGAGCAGGCAGTTTTCCTTCAGCCTCAGCCTACTATGCCACGTGCCAGCTGTGCTCCTGTCAGCAGCCGTGCAGCATCAGGCTCTCGTGTGTTCAGGAGAGACGGCTTTGAACGGGAGGGTTTGGGGTAAAGGAGGAAGGAAGAGGATTTCTAAAAAGGAGGTTCCAGGCAGGTGCTAACCTGGGTGTCTCAGAGCTCACCTCAGGCACATTCTCTAAATCCACAGTCCTGGTGTCCTGGCTGGTACATTGAAGAGGGCAGAGGCTCAGGCACCAGCAGGAGGCTCAGGCAGCTGCTGCAAGGGGTGGTTGTTTCCAGCCCGGCTGCGTCTGGTGCTCCTGAGGGATGAGGTGGCACTTGCAAGCCAGACTGATGAGTCCTTGTGTAAATAGTATGGTTAGTGGTGCTGCAAAGGGAATGATTCATGAAGAGAGAGTGTCTGCAGTTTTTGAGTAAAATGTTACAACATCTGCACAGATGCAGATTTTAAGGTTCTGTGTTCCAATTTTAAATGTTACAGTCCCTCTAATACTGGATTGTTTTGACAGGGCACAGCTGCTTAGCCTTTCTCTCCTCTTCTCACACTCCTCTCCCCAAAGAACATAAGCCTCTAAAAGTTCACGATTATCTGTCATAGTGTGAGCCTTGCTGGCTATCATATAGTTAATGAATGTTATTAACTCGCTGATGATTAAGTTGGAAGAAAGAAAGGAGAGTAACTTGAAACAGGACAGTGACTAAAAAGAAAGGCAATACCTTAGCTTAAGCAAAAGATTTGTCAAAATAATGTGCCTAAAAAATATACATTTATTTGGAAAGTCTTTAGCTTCATTTGATTTGGGAACTACATCTATGTATGTCACATCTGAAAAGCTTACAAAAAACTTTTTCAGATGTTTCTTCAGAAGGTATTTTACTCATGCTGCCTAAACTGGCTGGCCTATTACAGTTACTTGCCTTCCCAGCACACTGAGTTAATCAGTGACTTTGTAAGATCACCTCACATGTTTAACAACTGACCACTTAAATTACTAAGAGCACATATTAAATGTTTTTGCAGTTTTTTTTCGTGTTACCTAAAATATCTCACTATTACTAATTTAATTTCATCAGATAAAAAACAGAAAAACAAACTGTATGGCAAAATATAAATTATGGCATTAAACAAGCTGTACAAAACAGTGGATGACAAATTTGCCTGTTCATAATGAGTTAAGTAAATTAATAAAGTCATGTTATTTTTGGGATCTGATTTTTGCTTTTAATGTCTTAGGGTAATTTTCTGGTAGTCGAGTTTTAATGAAAACATTTACTCATGTAAATGAGGGTTTCAGTTTGCTTGTGTTGACAACATTATTTATTTTCATAAAGAAAAATCCTTCCTTTCTTTACCATCTTTTGGAATGTACCGAGGAAATGTCATCTTTCCTTTGAAGTTCATGTTTTGTTTGGGTTTTGTCTTTTATTTTAGTTTCTATGAAGTAGTGTAAACTCTAGCTTAATTTGATCTGGCATCCCCGCAGTTGAACACTTGTAAGTATCTTATATTGTGGCCCGTCTGGGTTGTCATAGAAACGGGAGACCTCCATCCTCCTCATTGTTGTTGAAAATGGAATGCAAACAGGGCAGCAGAGTGATGTTTTTCTAGTCCAAGTGAGAGCCCTGTGAAGAGCCACACAGAAAGGGGTTCTTACTGGTTTTGTGCTCCTGTGGCCTGCTGTAGCAGTTGTTATAGTACACCCTGTTTCTCTGGAATATATAGCAGCTGGGTAATAGAAAAAATGTGAGCATCATGAAAAAGCCAAGCTTGTGTGGTTAATCTTGTCCACAGCTTTTTTGTCTCTATCTTTTCTTGATGTATTGGCCTTGGATTGGGCTGCTAACTAATAAGGAGGTCGGAGCACGTTACTGCAAATGATTTGCACTGCAAGGGGCTGAAAGAACCAATTATGTAGCAAGTATATGTGGCTTAACATTTCTCTGCACTGATCCTCTATACTCTTACAAGAAAAAACAGCCAAATAATTCTGGCAAATGTGTTGAAAGTTTCCACTTGTGAAGTAGTAGAAATGCCGCGTGACAATCCTTCAAATCTGTGTGCATTTAACAGATACAATTGCAAAATCATACACCACTTCCCTTCCCCCATGTACTCTCCAGCTGTGTACTCAGCAGTTCTGCCCGCGTGCTGCTGAATGGTCCTGTCTCCTCCCCAGGACAAAGAACCTTTGAAATCGCCGCTGAATACGAACCAACACTGCCAATTGTACGTGATGGTGGATTTCCAAAATAGGTTGAGAAATAATTTTCTAAATAGCGACTTGCTCATCAACTGAGAGACAGGCTCCGTCAGCACAAAAGGGGCACAGGAACAGTTTGGTTTTGTGTGTGGGAGAAAAATCTTAGTACAGTCTGTTCATGCTGAGCATGCTGTTGCTGGCCTAAAAGCAGCTGCCTACATGGTCTCCACTGCTGGTGCAGTTTCTTGAGCAATGTGGGTCACTGGGCAGGCTTCTGCTCTTCTCTAAATTGATTAAGGAAAAAAATTGCCCCTGTGCAAAAAGATAGATCCTCCAGTTTGGAGAGCTACACAGTATGAGAGTCTGTGCTGCAAGTGTTAAAGTCTTGGAGCAAAAACTCCTCTTTTGTCATTGCTCTGGTAAATTGGAAGAGGAGGATGAGAAATGTGGAGCCAGAGTGCTACAATCCTGCATTATTTGTCTAGCTCATAATAAATACATTTGAAATGCAGAGCAGGAAAAGGCCACTGAATTATTATTACTATTTACATAGTGCTAGCATGTGTTAAATATTTCAGAAGATTTTTGCAGACTAGGTTTTTGGCCTGCAGAGCATACAAGCAAATCGTGCAACCCACCAGCTGGAAAACAAAAGAAAAGCAGTTAAGAATGTGGGTATGTGGGGTTAAATCAAGCAAAGTTTACCAGTCAGTTCTTGCATATGTGTATATGAAATATGGACCTTCTTCAATGAAAAGGTTATTTCTAATACACCGAAAAAACCCTCAAAGTATTCCCTGCACTGCTACTAGCGTGACCTCAGACATTCCTCTGGGCATAAGCCTGATGTGTCAGTGAAAAGGGGCTTTAAAAGCGGCCTGTGTCACTTATGTGTGCCCCTGCCCCTTTTTCTAAGTCAGTCTGATAAAATGTTATGCTGTCTTCTGCAAGCCTTCCCTGCCAGTGGGAAAGAACTAACATTTGCTTGTCTGACTTCACTGCTTTTCAGTTACTGTCTTTGAGTACTCAGAATCACGGAATATGCTGAGTTGGAAGAGACCTGTAAGATTCTTTGAGTCCAATCCTTAGCCCTGGACAAGACCATCCCCGAGAGCCTCACTGTGTGCTTGACAGTATCGTCCAAATGCTTCTTGAACTCTGTCAGGCTCTTTGCTTGTACTAACCTGTTTCATCTTAACTCTTTGCTGTGTTTCCTGATATTTTTGAGCTTGTTTTTTGTTTTCTTCTGAGCCTGCTCGCAATCAGTGACAGCTTGACTATATTCCTATGCAAACTGACAAACGTGTTTTGGGTTTAGTGTGGTTTTGATATGAACACATTTATATAATTCTCCAAACAGTTGCCATGAAAATCCTACGAGGCTCATAATGAATACTGGCTGTAACAGTGTGAAGTCAAGTATTTCTGTTTGCACATTAAGATCTTTACACTGGGTTAGGGCTTTGTGATTTTTTTAAAATTTCTGCAAGACCTATCACACATTGACATTTTTATTACAACTCCTTGATATTTTCTCAACCTTTGGTTATGGTGTTTCTTTTTTTAAAGTAAAGTTAGATCACTAGTTACTTACCTGCCCTTGCATACATTTAGTGTTATAAGTGTGTACATGTGTAAGATAGATATTTTAAAAGCCTCTTTCCTCTGATTACATCATCTCAACTCCAGATGAATTACAATGTTTTACCAAAACAAACAAATAAATATGCCCTATTTTCTTGAGTATGTGCTCAGTTGCATTTATTAGAAAACTAAACCCCTGAAGATTGTTTCCCCAAAGCATCCCTGCATTTCAGCATCAATTGTATTTATTCAGAAGTAATATGAGGGAAAATGTTATCTCAGCTGCTTCTTTCATGTAATGGCACCTCTACCTCAGAGCCCACAGAACCTGTTCCCTAATGTTCAAATTCCCTTTGGCTTCTCATTTTGTGGACGTTGTCTGAGAAAGAGGGTTGTGCGAGGGCTTTATTTTTATGATCAGGATTTTAAAAGGATACATGTTATGTGTGTAAAACTTTAATTAGACTCTTGTTGCAAAGTCAGTGTGGCTGTAAGGTAGTTCTCTGAGTTAATAACACATCTTGAGATTCCAGTCTGAGCAAAGTTATCAGACCTGAGGACACAAAGCAAGATGGCTTGCTGTAACAACCTGTGTTCCAGTTGCTGGGTTTCTGTAATCTTTCAGCCTTTCTCAACATGTATTTCCTTGGGGGAAAAAAAAGTAATCCATTGGTGCAAAACCATGGGGAGGAAAACTACTGTTTTGTGATTTACACTCTCAGAGACAGATATGCAGGTGTCTTTAGCAAGACATGAGAGAGACCCAGTGGTGCTATTTTTAGAAGTCTGAGCATCCTGAGCTAATGCTTCCAAACATATTCACCACTCAGTTGTTATGCAAGATACGCTGAGTGAACACCAATGAAATAATAGTTTTGAGTTTAACTAGGACTGTCTGATACCTCCTGGTGCAGGTTTAGCTAGTCAGACCAGTTCGTAGCATGAAATGTGTTCATCCAGTAATATATTGCATGTTCTCTACAGTAAGTAGCAAGTCCAACATATGGTGTGGAAAAGAACTTGCACTTCATTATGTGATGAAAATATGTTTAATGTTTTTGTTGTTTTTTTTTTAAGTTAATTTGCCTTTTAAATATAATATGGACCTGCAGAGGCAAAGAAGAAATGTTGGTCTCCCCTAAAACCATGCTTATTATATATATTTAGTATTGCATAAAGATGAATTACAGGAGAGCTTATTTTCTCTTTCTTATGTTTCTTTGACAGAGAACTCCTTAGACAATTATAGAAATTCAGGGAAAGTTTCTTCAGAGTTCATTTTTCATCACTAGCATTTACAGTCTTTAAAAGCTGTAACAAAATCCTAGTCATAAAAATTCTCCTCGCAGAAGAACAAAATACTGAGAGTTTTAGCTAGTTGCACTAGAACTCTTTTCCAAAACATCCTTTGAAATGTGGTTCTCATGTTTGTATTTGTGATACCAACAGTCCTTCAGTCTTCAAGGATTATTACAACCCTACAAAAAGCCTCAAGAGTTCTGTTCTGGGAGTTCTTCGCCACACTGCATATTTCCATGTGTTAGGTTAAGCGATCTGTTCACCCACCTCTTGGGTCCCACAAATCCTCAGGAGATCATCTTGCTTGACATAATATAAAGGGAAGATACTTATATTATTTTTGAGAGTTCTTCTGTAAAAAGAGAATGATAAGCCAGTGTAGAGCAAAAATATTTCCCTCTGAAATATGAGAGGTGTTAGAAAATAACTAACGTTGCCAAAAAGTTCTGAAGAGTTACACTTCTCATTGATTAGTTAAGAAAGTCTCCATCAGCTGCAATGTTGCATTCTTCACAGGTGAAATTAGCCCACTTTTCAGGAAACAGTATTCCAAATGGTGTTAGCAGAAAGTGGAAGCAATGCTTTATTCTGAAAGCAGTTTCAATGCCAGATGCTTACAGCCAGGAATTTTGGAGCTTTAAGTCATGATTCTAGTGGGTACTCCAAAACAGATTAGAGATCAAGTTATAAAGGCATTAGATACAGTTCAGGTGTACATAATTTCAGAATTCTTTTTTGCAGAAATGGGTGCCAAGTGCGGCCCAGAAATAGGGTTCTGCATTTCTTCACAGTTCTAGCCTGACCTGAAAAATTTTAATCCTAGCTCAAACAAGATTTCATTGCATTACAGCGTTGAAGCACTATAAGTAAATTTGAGAAAGGAGGTCCAAAATCTATTAGAAATTTATTTAGGTGCAGAAAGTGGATCTGAAGGTCTTTAATGATCCCTTTTGTAAAACGAGTCTCTTCAGGGTGCTTCAGGTTGGTTCAGTTTACCTGTCTGTTATAAGAGAAGGTCCGCCTTTGTTTCCTTATTACTGGAAGGGATCTTTGACAACATTCACCAGAACTCTGAAATAAAATTCCTGAACCATTCTAAACAAGGACAGGACTGGATTCATTGCTTGGCTTGTAGCCAGTCTCTGTAGAAACAGATTTTGTTTCAGACATGTTGAAGTTACCACATCTTAGAAAACAGGAGGTCATTTTGAAACAGTAGCTGAAGGTTGGGAAGCTTACCATTGAAGTAAGTTATATTTATTTATGGAGTGACATGCAGATGTGAGTGTCACAATACGTTCAAAACCAGGAGAAGGATGGGAAAGGACAGTGATGCTAATGGCAAAAAGAGTAGCACTGTTGCTCACTTATATAGACCAGTTCTATATAAAGCTTTACATAGTTAAGTAATTTGAAACAGTTAAAAGTCCCAACAGATAGTAGAAAATGTCATCTGAAAGTGCAGATTTTGTAGTTTCATTTATTTTTTAAATAATTTGGATTCTGTTCCAGATTGTTTACAATCCCTCCTTCCAAATTTGTTTTCCTTTTATCTGTGTAAGCATGTGCTGACACTGTTACTCAGTATACACAAATGCTAATCTACCTTCATGCACATGGAAAATAGCTTTCCTGGCACTGAGTTTTAAACTCCCATAGAATACATTATTAATCAAAGACATCTCTCTTCTTAGAAAAGCCTATAATTTATGTGGTCACTGTTGAGGAGGCTATAGACAAATAAAATGCTGTATGTTACCAATGTGATCTTCAGAACATACAACAAACAAACCCAGATACTGAAAGTGCATTTAAAAAAGATTTGAATTTCAGAGGTAATTTTCCTTCTCTGCACTTTGGTTGCGTACACCAACATGATCTAATTATAATGTAACGACAACTTCTTTTCTATCGCCCTGCATGCTCCAAATGCGTTTCTCTTGGCAGGTCTCTGCAGTGAGGTGAAAGCATGGTTACTGTTCAGTTCCCTGTTGTGAATAATTCCCTGGTTCTGCATTTGGCCTTTGTGGTAAATCACGTATCTCTGAAGTTCAAGGGCTAGAGTTGTGAGGGAGGTGGCTGGAGTGAGGCTGGTGTCCATCTGTGTGTAATTCAGCTGAATAGGACTGCGGGCCAGTAACAGAGTTTCAGCCCAGCTTCTGCTCAGTCTGTGGAGCTGCTCCCTCAGTTACATATGCTGGTCTTGCAAACGCTGCCGAGCCTTATCAAACACAGCCAGTTGGTGCTGCTGGTATGAAAGCACAGGGGAGCTCTCATGTGGAAGGTTAATGGAGTGTAATTAGAAAGAAGAATGAACTGCTCAACCACTCTATCTCACTCTACCTGCACTGAGAGTGACAAGTGCTCTGATCTTTTATAAACCCTAGAGCAGAGGTTTAACAGTCTAAAATTATGACAGTATGACTGTCAAACAAGCAAGTACGCTGTGAAGAAGTAGTATGAACTTATGGGAGGGAATGTTTATGTTCTGTTATGTAGTCTCTGTTAGTAATTTTTGCATGCAGGATGTTGTCCATACTTTCATAACAGGTCTCAAATGTATTTTTCTGCAAGGTGTCCATCAAATCCAGAAAGATCTTTGTGTTCTGTTTGTGACTTCCTTGTGTCTGCATCTCATGTAGCCATTGCCTTGCAGGATGAACTGATGGCATCATCTTGAGGCATTTTGATACCAAGGAATTATAAACTCTCGTAGAGAAGAGTTCTGTCAGAAGCAAGAACAGTTACTAACAGGAATTTGAGTAACAGTTGCTAAACAGAATTTCAGATTACATACATGAATTGAGATTGGATAATAATGCCTGATCCTGTGGATTAAGTTAGATACTATGTATGTCTGTTGAAAAGTATCATGTGCTTAAAATGTTTTTTTGTCTTTCGATGGAACATGTAAGTTTTTGGTGTTTTGTTTTTTTATGTAATACTGAAAGACTTTAATTATGAAACTGCAACTAGGAAGCAGAGAGAAGACACCACACATCAGTTCCGAGAAGGACAAGCAGTTTAACCACTAACTTCCTGCATGTTAGAGGCCATCTATTCCGTCTCAGTAATCCTGTGTGATATCTTCTGACTTCAGGGAGAATCGGAAAGTTTGGTTGTCAGGATACTAAGTTTTTGTCTTCCACATCTTTGTTTTCCAGAAAAGAGTTGTATTAGCTTACCAGTTATTCTGAAGGCCCTTGCAATGTCAACAGGTTGATTAGAGGAAATTTGCCCAGCTGATCCTAGCAGACAGTCCACATCCTGCATTGCAGGGAAAAGGGAAAAATGTCTCAGCAAGTCTGAGCTGGGGAAATTTTTTTTCCTGTTCCAAGTCTAAAATCAATAAGAATCTAAATATATAAAGAAGGTATACAGTAAAACACGTCAAAGGAAGAAGATAAGTTTGCTTTGCCTAGCTTCTTTTCTCTAGCTGTCCCAGTATCTTGCGTTTCAGAGGAAGGTGAAAACAACCGTGATTATATCTGGTTGTTTGTGCCTCTGGACATGTTCATGTTCCAGAGAACAAAGCTGTCTTTATGTGGAGTTTCAGTGCTGGGGAAGTGTGCTGGGAACAGGGACTTAAACTGTCTCTGGTAAGGGACAAGAATGAGCAGTCTTCCCAAGTCCCAGATCCCTCTTCTCCACACATGTCCTATGCAGTCTGGTCTGAAACTTAGATTAAGCATTTCCTCTCATATTAGGCTGTTTCAGCATTTAACCATATCTGCATCTTATTTCAAGGTTGAATTTGTCTACCTTCAAACTGCAGGCACAGAATCATCATTTTATATTTCTCAGAGAAGCTGAAAACCCTCCCTCCCATTGTTGGATTTCTTTTCTGTATATAAATATCTATACTCCATGAGAAGTCACCTCTCAATAAACTGTATATGCTAAGCCTCAGTAAGCTTCACATTACACAGCGCTATTTGCTGGGTCCTTGATTATATTGTTGTTTTCCTTTGAACTGTCTCCAATCTCTCCATCCTCCAACAAAAAGGTAGCTTTCCATTCTTGTGGCAAAATGCCTGTTCTCGGGTGTTTTTAAGAGAGGTGGAAGTTCAGCAAATCTTCAGTTGTTGAGTAGTTTTAGCCTTACTTGGTGATGTACCTTTTGTGCCAAGATAAACGAACACAGGGTCAAAGTCCCCTTCCCTATGCTGTTTTTACTGGGGGGGTAAGGAGGAACCATTGCTTTGTTTTTCAAAGAGTTACTGTTGTCTGATCCACAAACCTTGATACAGTTGAAAAACAGCGGTTTGGGTCTTCTGCAGTGATTTAATTTGATGTCTTCTCTGTGAAGCAGGCATTTTTCTTTGTTTTGATTATCCTTGGTTAACTAAAGAGAATAGTACAGCAGATATATTTAGCTGAACAGAATGTCTGATATGCTGTTTAAATGATAGGAAGAAAATAAAATCTCTTATTTGAGTGGAGTGAAACTATATGACTTTTTGCTCTAATAACTCATTCTGCCTATGAAGTGGAGATCAACAATGAATTACGATGTGATGTTGTTAGTGAGAGGTTTTAACTGAAGTGACACTAAACAGTATTTAGTTGATGACATTGGGAAAATGATGGTGTTCGTTTGTGATATTTGTAAAGCAACTCTGGAAACAAAATACTAGTATCAATAGGGGATTGTACAACATAGTTTGAGCATCCAGTTCATTCTGTTCGCAAAAGAACACATTTGCATTCTGAGTTTAATAAAACGAGTCATCTTCTTTGATACTTCTGATTACGCATGAAGCGCATGAGCATGAACTGTGTGTGTTTTCTTTCCTGAGGAGAGGAGGTGTGATTCAGTTGTGAGAATAGCTGTAGGATGAACAAGAACCCTGCTGAAGCTGATTAATTTTTAGTCAAGGACTCTGATACTGTGCAGTAGTATGTTGTAAAATTACTTTATGACTGTCCTTTCCACTAGGGTTATTCAAAATATGAGCAGTTACCAGATTAGAAAGTGCACTTCTGTTTAGGTTGGTTGTTTCCAAAACATGAAATAAGTTTACTAATTTAAATTGCTCTACTTTGTTTGCTTAAGGTAGACAAATTCAGTTTAAAGACTGTCATGTTATGAGGTAAATCAGAGGTGAGAGAAGAAAAGCAGCAGGACTAGCCTGGCAGAGGTGTTTAGCTTAGATAACTAGCTACTGCCTATAGATGCAAATTCCCTCTCCATGAGGGTGATGGTTCCTGTGTCTTCTCCTACAGAGGAATAATAATCCACAATATTTTTTGTTCTGATATTTTATATCCCAAGCTTCGATCCATGACAGATTTTCCAAGACCATATTACACACTTCTAGTAAACTAGGATCAGTCAGAGATCATACAAACTTTTTTATGTTGAAGTACAAAAGAAGACATATTTCATTTCTGCACAGCCTGGATGGCTTTTTTATTTTTCCCCAAGAAGATTTCTCTGCCCCTAAAACAGACAAATGGGGGTAGAACAATAAGATGGTCAATATATAATTAAATTAGAGCATCTTTTCCAGTGTTGTCAGCAGTTCAATTTTTTAATTTCTTAAGCCTTTCTATGTTGAGCTGAACCTCATATCCTTCTACCAGTTTGCACTTGGAAGTATTTCTGGGAAGCAGAAAAACCTAAAGCAAGACAAACTTTGTCAACTCTTGTCAAATTTTTAAAAAAATTAATTTAATTCCTTTAATTCCATTCCTCCTTAATTGCATTCAAAGTACTGCACTTAACTCTTTTTCCTGTTCTGTTTTGCCTGTTGTCACACACTTAATTCCCCATTCATTAATTGCTTCATTGTTTAATTATTGTAGCTGTTCTTGCAAGTTTCTTTCCATTAGCATAAGTGCTGGGATAAGAAGATAGAGATTACAGTTATTTAATATATAAGCCACAGGAAAACATTGTATGTGTGCTGCTCCTACTAGTTCAGTCTCTGTACTGTGCTTTGTGCAAAAGTAAATATTCTGAAACAAGAAGACAGTGATACATAAGGTATTTCACAGTACAATGTTCCCTTCCAGAAATTAATTAGTCTTGTAGTGCTGCAAATGGTAAAAGACACAGCACTGAAAATAAAGCAATCAAGAAATCGTATAAGTAGAATATTTGGCCATTTTAATTTACAATTCTAGCTGTATTTTTTAATAAAATAAAAAAACTATAAGCATTCTCCCCTGTTAAGAAGGAAGGAACGAACATTCCTTTTTTGCGTGGATTTTGCATGGATTATGCATGAACTGGCATAATCCACTTCTGAATGACTTTTGTCAACTTGGTGGTTTTTCTCTATCATACGGGAAATACCCCACATTTCTTTCAAAACACTTTTGTTCATCCGTGAACTGTGTGTTTGTTTCAGTCACCTGTAGTAATTATTTTAAATAGTTTAAAATACAATTAAGTGTCATAAATCTACCAACATTTTTAAAGACAAAAATACTTTTCACATTATGCCACCCCTGTCTAACAATATTTATATCTGGCATAACATCAAAGTAGATTTTTATGGAATTAAGATTTATTTAAATTCCATTTTACACAAGGTTCCATATGCCATTGTCAGTAATTGTATTAAAGGTATTAAGTTTAGGGCATACCAAAATTAACTGTACTGTCTTGGTCCATCTCTAGAGCTCATTGATATCCTAAGTGTATCCTTCAGTTCATCCCACAGGACCACCATGGCAGAGGGAGGAGAAGCATTTAGTTACCCTGACATGCTCCTCAACACCTTTTAGACATGCAGAAGAAATCCTCATACACTTGTGCAGCTTTCAGCTGTGTGTTCTGTGAGCTGAATGTAGCACATGCTCTCTGGGAGAATTACTGGAGTGCTGGCCATCCAGCCATTGACGGGGTATGGTTGGATATCTGTGTATTTAACAGAAGCTTAAAAGAAGTTAGGTTTTTAAACTATAACAACAAATAGTGCACATTTCATTAGTCATGCCCACAAAGGCATTCAAGTATGAGGTGTAGGGCATCTCCCAGTCCCACTGCTGCTACATTTCCATACAGCACACAAACACCTCTGCCTCAAGAAAGCCTTTTCTGACTGAAAGGTAGAGGTAAGGGGTATCACTCTTTTTTTCTTGAAATAAAATTATTTCTTCTTGGTTTGGGTGTTTTTGTTGATACGAAGACCACCTCTAAGTAAAGCACAGCCAGAGGTGCAGAATTCCATAAAAATATAGGATAACCACAGAAAGAGCTGAAAATATTTCTAGAGTCCTTTGATCATTCTTTCAATGGAATTTAAGTCAAGGTAGTTTCCATAACAAGGTTTTTTCCTTACTGGTGTAGATTCTGCATCATCAGTTTCTATAACTGGATTTCACTATTTTAAATTTTAGATGCCATCTTAAAGCAGTAGATGAGTGTACAGTTATTCTCCTTGCGTGTAATCTTTCCACTCCGAAATTGCATTCCCAAAATGCACCCTCTTTGGAGATTACAGACTAACTGTGCTGAATCTCCAAAGTCTCATAGTGTCTTCTGCCATGAAAGTTTTGGTATCTTTGTTTTGGGCAGTGATAGGGAATGGGGCTGGCAAAGATAGAGGAGGGAGCCTGGAAAGGAAGATTGCAGAGCGGTGTAATTCTGTCCATCCTCCCCACTCCCACATTGGAGGTTATTTGGAATCCATACTGCCTCTTACCATTTCTTGGTCATCGGAAGGCACAGGTAACAGAGGTCTGTAACAGCTGACGTCCTGAGACTGGGAAAGCAGGAGAGTGGATCACTGGCAGGCAGTTGAGCACTTCAAACCATGTCAGCCTAGGCTTCTTCATATAAAAAGTGTGTAGTGCAAGGCTGTTTAGTTGTCTACTTCTCATTTTTAGAATGTATTTTAAGTTTTATAGATTTTTGAAATTTAAACAGACCATCCTTTAGATATGGATGCTTTTCTGAATGTATTTCCTGGATGAAGAGGAAAATGTGTCACCAAATATAACAAGGGATCTAGTATTTTAAAAACAACTGTACTCAGAGGTCTATTTATTTCTTGGTTGACTGGTTACAATGGAAGTAATGCTTAGCTAATAAGGATAAGAACCTTAAACCTTACGAACTTTAAAGTTTGCTCCAAGGGCGTGGCTTATCCTAACATACTCGTATTAGCTTTTATATGAGCACAGAGATACCTTTTGGCACAGATATATGACCAAGAAGATCTATTTTCTGCTTAATCAAACTAAAATAATCTTACAATGCTGGGTTAGGATCTGGCCTGTGACATGAATGAGAAAGTGGTATTACTAAATGTCACAATATTGATTACAATTATTACCTTTAAGAAAGGGTCATATGAGATGTCTCGGGCTCTGTGAACTCAGTGGTGTGAACAGTTCTTGATGAGATTAGCAATAAAGATGTCAAGACAGCCAGAGCAATGAGATGATGTGTTGTGCTTATGGGGCACTGTTCAACAAATGGATTTTGAGGTATTCTGATAGTAACCATTGCGGAGGACTAGCAGTTCCTTTTTGGGTAGCATACAGTTTGGAAGAAAGGATGTGATTTTTAATTCTATCACATTCTGGATGTAGAGAGAGGATTGGCATTTGATTTTGAGGAAGATTCAATAAACTTGAAAGACAAATTCTTTTCATATATTAATAGTATGGCAGACAAAGAAACTATTCTATGAATATGAGAAGCTTTGTGACATGCAGAATAATACAGTTATGTTGCGTGTATGATGATGTGTTTATTATTGAGTTAATCTCAATTTAAAGTTTTGAAGTTGTCAGTAAGAATTCAGTTAAATATTCTTAAATAATAGCAGGAAGGAAAAATGGCAATGATTACATTTAAAGAATTATATGAATATTTCTTAAAAGTTCTGTGGTACTTTCAGATAAACTCAATCTCACTGTCACTCAGTCTCTAAGGCATGTAGCTGGGACTTTATATCAGCCTTGGCAAATTTGAGTCATACAGTCTGTACTTCCTGCAGCACAAACTGTCTTTAAAATTGATTAAGAACAGTCAAAGAACTGAAGAACAATTTTAAAATACAATCTTAGCGAAGTCTGACAGTTGACAAGAGTTTCTTTCATAGCGTTCCCCTGTTTAATTCTCTACAAAACGAGGCTCTGCTGACATTGCTGCAGACAGACACGTGCAGTGGTTCAGCAGGATGCTGCGGGGCAGCCGTGTGGTGTCAGACCAGCGGCGTGGGCTGGGGCCATGCAGCAAAGGATAGTGGGGAAAATGGGAATAGATCTTCTCTGGGTTCCTATGTAGGTGCAACCCTGAAAGCTTGGTCTGATTTTGCTGGTTAGCTACATAACTGTGGAATATGTTGCTCAGAGTCTGTCTCTTGATAACTACAAACAGATAAGCCTGACAGTCTTGCGGGCAGTAAAATGATTTCTGTAGTTTCAGTGTGGTACTTTTACTGTCAGTTGGTAGAAGCAGCTTAATAAACTGCGTAAGCGATTGGCATGCAGTGCAAACTTCAGTCTTACACTCTGAATCTTAAAAGCATTAGATGTTTCTTCCAATTTAGTATCTGCATAATGGATATGGATGGCAGGATATGCTGCTGCCAGGCAGCTCTCAGCAGCCTTTAACAGGCTAGCGTAGACTTCCAGAGCAACGACATTTTTCCACTCACATTATCCACCTTGTGCCAAATATGCTGAGCCTCAGTTTTCACACAGGGCACTAATAAAAGTTGTGCTTCAGGCCTGTTTTTCCTCACTTTGCAGGCCATGATTTGGGCCTGGGGTGGAACAGGCTGCATGCAAATATAGGCTAATGAGCTTTTACAGTGAGTAGCTGAATTTTGGTGGATGGGTTTTTGCAAAGGCAGCGAGGTCACCCTTCTGGGCTGCCATACTCCTCTGTGGCCTGTTTTGCACTGTGCGTATTAGGTAACACCAATATTTAAAATTCCAAAAAGAGAAATCTCACTAAGCTTTTGAGCAATCCCTTATTTACATGAAATAAATGTGTCTTTAGATATTACTCTTTTCGCTAATATGTGCAGCTAAATAATTGTCATCATTTTGCTTCATGTTTTGGTTTATCTGATAGAAAAGAGTGGTGGAACAGCTTCGGAAGAATTTGATAGTGAAGCAGGAACAGCCAGACAGTAAGTTTCAAATACAGCCATTGGCACAGTCAGAAAACAAACTACAGACACCACAGCCGCAACCACTACAACAGCTACAGCAACATCACCATCAACAGCAGCAGCAGTCCACTGCACCCTCTCCAAACGTGATAGGATCACAGGTAAAAAGCTACCGTAATTCTTTTCCTTGCTAACAGTGAAGTTCGCTAAAAATTAAAAAAAAAACAAAAAAGGGAAAGTGTGGAGAGAAAACTGCAACCTTTCACTTACGCTTGTTAGTGTACCAAGGTGAATTTCTTCTTCTATGCATATGCAAATATGGGTCTTGTGGGGTTTTTTTGCAATAACCTCCTATGTGAGTCAAAAAAATGTGTGTGAATGTTGAATCATAACCTCACAGAAAAGAAGACTGACAGTATCACCTTTGTTAAAAATAAGTGAAAGTTTAGCAGATGAACCTGTCTTTTCCACAGTTGCATGAATGATTATCTAACCATTCCCAGGAGGTCTCAAGAAACAGTAAATACTTTACAAACTGTATGAGGTGTATGATTAAAATCCTTTATTTTTAAAAGACTAATAGAATGCCCACTGGATCTGCAAACAAAATGTAAGAAAACAATTTCCTCTTCTTTCGACTTGGTTCTTTTCAAACAGATGTAACTCATATCAAATAATACCTGAATTTTCAAGGATTTGTCTGCAAGTGTACATTGTTAATTGCAGAAGTGAAGTTTTAAAAAGTAATGTCTTTATTGGGAAGGTAAATTGGATTTCAGTCCAGTATAGGATTAGAGACGTAATCCCAGAACTCAACAGAGAAAGTGGTCTGCTTCCATGAAGAGGGGATTTTCAAGTTTCTCCTGTTCAAATATTTTAAATCCCAGAAGTTGCTAATAAAACAGCTAGAAATTGCAGGGAGGTGTTCTGTAAAAAAGAAGTGTATGTGAGATGTTTTTTTCCTGTTGATACAATCTCAGGAGTTCATGTTTACTGGGGTAGGCAGAGGGCAGCATTCATCCGTGCAGTTTACTTTAGGCACATTGCAGTGAATCACACCCACAGCTTTGACCAACTGGAATTCATATTTTCCCTTTTCCTGAAGGTAGGGAACTGTGAGTTCTGTCATTAACTCAACAAATTGGTTTGGATGCACTCTAAAATGTATTTGCGAGGATTAGCTAGTTGTATTTTTGAGAAAAAAATATTGAAGAAATTAAGCAATTAGAACTAATGAAAATGCCTTTCAGAGCAGCAACATGAATATCTAAAGCTAAAACAGAAACAAGAAGTAAATATTTCTCTGTCCTGAAGTATTTATAGGCAAACAATGGATCACTTTTAGCTGTGTCACTGATCTCTGTTTTTCAATCAGGAAACATGACAGCAAATGCAGTTTCATGTGTTTCTCTGTATTCCACAGTTTACATTCATGCATTAACTTCCAGGTCATCTCCTGAGTTGTAAAAATTGAGGTTTTATTCAAAGTGAAAGAGCCCTCTAGCGAAACAGTAAAAAACTGCTACACTCTTCTGGCTACCATTGGTACAGTAGTATTTGGAAAGTAATTACAAACTGAAAGGGAAGTTGTCCTGTCACTTGGATAAATAAGCCAGCTTTTATTCTTAACACTTTTCTATTTATATTGCTAAAATTCGGAAGTGCCTTCACTTGCACACATTTTGCATCTAAGATTGTGCCTCTGTCTTGTTGCCTCTCAATCTCTTTCAGCAAAGAAATGTCAAATATTTTGTGTCTCCAAAGTTTTTTGGAGCCTACTTTTGTAAATAACATATTTTTCAAGGCTATGTCAGTAAACAGAATGCTTCAATCATTATTTTCAGAGTAATCAAATTTATGAATCAATATATGCCACCTTAGCAGTGACGTTTTAAGATACTTAATATAGTCCAGTAAGAAGCGCTTTTAAAATTTTCGTAAAGCAACCAACCTGCTAAAAGGTCATATTATTGCCATATTATGTGAAATAATGCAGACTTACTGTGAATGCCACTTCAGTATGAATTCATGCATTGACTTCTTTTTAGAATAACCAAGGTAATTAATGCCTAGCAAAATAACAGGGATATTCAAATTCTGTGATCTTCTGACGGGAACTATACTCTGAGTACTTAGAGATTTAATAGAACCCCTTGAAAGAGTCAGTCTTGTATTACATGATTGATTACACCTTTCCTTAAAAGTGTTTATGGTTGAATGTAATGCTTGTGAAAATGATACCATGTTACATCTCATTGGAAAAGCTTGAATAATGTTACTGCATTGTGGGAATGAAGCCTCTTGCTTTGGAGAAAGTGCAGCAGAGGTCAATAAGAAGCCTGTAGATCTCAGAAAAAAAGTTAAGGGAGTTGTTCATGTTACAAGGAAAATTTAATTCTGTCTGGGTTTTTTATAAATGTATAAAACTTAACCACAAATTATCCTTTGATTTGGCTTTATAGCATGAATTTTTTCACACTTGGGCATAATTAACAGGTGATATAGTTTAAGCATTATGAAATTAGAGGTGTGAAGCTAAACTGTCTTTTTACTTAAGGAGACAATATTGGTGAAAATACTGAGGAATCCTACTGGAAATACATTACTTTATTAGAAAGGAGAGAATGTTCTTGTATGATTAAAATTAATTAGTCCTAAATCAGGCATGTTCAGAACATGAAAAAGACTGCCTGATCCCTGGTTTTCCATTTTTTACTCTGTAGAGCTTAACACTGACATCAGGAGGGAATGGTGGTTATTTAGTACTAAGAGCACTTGATCATGCCAATAACTATTTTGAAGATGCAGTGTCATTGCTGTGATGGATTTTTTACACCAAAGAGAAAGGAAATAAGATTGCTTGCCATTCTGTTGAGTGTCACTTGTCATGAGTTTTCTGTTCCCATTTTGTTCTGGTTTTATATGGAGACTCTCACCTATTGCATTTTGAATGAGATTCACAATGTCTGTTTACCTTAGCATCTTAGAAGACAGTACATTTTAAAACAAGACTATGAAGTAATAGTTGTCAGCTTTGGAACTTGTGGGCATAACATACAGACATTTCAGAGACATGCTGGCATTCTGTGATTCAAAACCACTCTTTTTAAAATGGGCCAAAAGCAATCACAGCGTCACATTTATGTTCCAAAACTAGCCCGTTCCACAGAAGTTAAACTTAATTGCCTGCAGCTGGACAGACAAACAGACAACTCCTAAAACTTCAGGACAGCCCTGCTCATACTCTCAGAAAGTTCAGTGCTAGATAACTGTATGTATAGCTAAAACTGAGATTGGAATGCCCAAAATAAAAATAAATTTTTGTTTTTAAGGAAACCAACTTATGAATGTTTTTCCCCTCTTCCTCTGATCGTGAGGATCACTGTTACTAAAGTTTCCATTTGAAAATTAGAGTTCTACTTGGTGAGAAGGTAGTTGCTGGTATGTTTCATAAATCTTCCCCTTACAGGTTTGATATCGACAGTGCATGTTTGGAAGTAATATGAAACTAAAAGATCCAAAATGCACATGCTATTGACATTTAATTGTAATTCTCTCAGGAATTTGTTGTGAATCAGTCTTCAGTGGTACAGATGATTAAAACAGACTGAACAAGTGCCTCAGATGAGAATGCTTTCTAGCTATCCAGTTCTCAGGGGTGTAAGATAATGTCGCTGTCTGAACAGCAGGTAGATGTGCTCAGTGCTGCCTTTTCTTTCTCATACTGTCTATTGTTTCTGACTAACCAACCCACGTCCTGTCTGATACGGAGTGTCTCTGTCTCTTACAGTGTATTTTCTGTTTCCCTTAGAAAACTGTAACTACAGCTTCTATGATCACCACTAAGACACTACCTCTCGTCTTGAAAGCAGCAACTGCGACCATGCCTGCCTCTGTTGTGGGTCAGAGACCTACCATTGCCATGGTTACTGCTATCAACAACAATCAGAAAGCAGTCCTCAGCACTGATGCGCAGAATGCACCAGTCAACCTCCAGACAACAAATAAGGTCACTGGACCAGGAGCTGAGGCAGTCCAAATAGTGACAAAAAACACAGTAACTTTGGTGAGCAATTCATGTGTTTGCCCTGTAGATATGTGTGGGTTTGGTTAACAAGAGGACTATTGGAAAAAAAATAGTCCATCTGGGTTTTGCACAGAATGAAGGACAGTAGGGGTGTGTTGTGAGTCTTCATTAGTTGACATGGCTAAAATGATAGTCTACACGAAAAATATTTACTCTCTACATGAGTTGTTTCGCTTTATGGATGAAATCAGTGCCATCATCACCTGTGTTAGTAACTGTTAGTTATGGGACAGCAGTGATTGTTTTCTCCTTACCTAATCTGTGGCTATGTTCTGCAAAATTCCTACTCTTCTCTTTGGTAAAGTAGATGTCAGACTTTCTTAATTTGATCAGTTTGGGTTTGTATCTTTTTTGAATCAATCTCTCATTCCCTTTGCGTGATAGTCTCTGGTGTTAGACACATCCCCTAACTCTGCTCACTACCATGTCTTCACTCCGCACTTTTTCATCCACTTATACAGATACTGTTTCTTTAAAAGCATTTTGGAAATACAAAATTCGCTTTGGTTACATCACACAGTCTTTTCCAGAATATTTAGCCACCTAGGAATAAAAAAAAGCAGTGTTTCATAATTGGATTATATAGGCTTCTGAGTCTGCAAACCAGGCAAAATATAGCATCACGACAAGGAAATTTTACTTCTGAAGTAAAGGCAATGACTTCATGAAACATAAATCCAATTTATCCTTGTTAAAAAATACAGTTTAATAATGAAAATGGAAGTAATTTTGCTTCCTAATGAGGCGTACATTTGTGATCAGAATAGAGAAGACTATTTGAGTGGAATTTTTTCTACTGTTCTCTTTTCCTGTGTCATCCCTTGCACCATGCTCATCTGTCCTTTGTGTCTGTGCTTCATTTCTTTGCTGAATAACTTCCTTAGGTTTGAGGAGGTGATTCTGTTTTAATAATAGTCCATGATTTATGTTTTTGTAGCAAACTTCATCAAAAATACCAGAACATTTCCTCTAGCATTATGGAATCATCACAAGACCTTTTTGAAGAAAATTGCAGTCCTATGTAGGTCAACAGAAGTACAGGAGGGTGTAAACTACCATGGACATTAATTTCAGACAATCTCCTCATCTACTCAGGGTAGCTAGTAGTGCTCTTCAGTGGTTAATCACGTGGCAGCTCCATGCAGCTGATTTCAGTTAGACAGGGAAGGGTTTAGGATGCCTTAATCTCAGATCTTAATTGTTTCAAAAGAATGGCCTACTACTGAAAAATTGCAAGTTGTGTATTTAGAACCCTTCATAGTGCCATTAATATTGCTAAAAGAGTTGTAACTTCTAGATCTTACTCTTTGCGTGAGATGCTCTCTCATTCTTCTGTATGCCATTCACTGTGAAAGGACCATGGTTCATATAGCTGGACATCAAAGTCCAAATCAGGAGTTTATTATTATCATCAAGATTGCAGAGCACAATGCTTAGTACAGTTGAACTACAAGGAAAGGTACCTGCTGTTCATGGAGCAATGTGTAGGAACTAGCTAGTAAGATTAGCACTGTCTTTAATACATTTCTAATGAGAACCTGTTGCTGTGAAAAATTATTTACAGAGGGGAAACCCGAGGACATTAGGTCTGAAAATACATTCAGGTTGTTGATTCTGGAGAACAACTTCAAAGCTATTTTCCTCTTACTGTCCTGTCTGATGTTCTTACAGCAGGTTCAGGCTACGCCTCAGCCAATAAAAGTGCCGCAGTTCATCCCTCCTCCCAGACTTACTCCTCGTCCAAATTTTCTTCCACAGGTGAGTATATAGAGAACAAACGATGAAAGAAAGAAATTATAGCCTAGAAAGGAGATACTCTTGATGAACTCCCTGTCAGTGTTTATTGTTGACCTGCTGGAGAAGACAGCTTATCCTCAATAGATTTGGGGATGATGCCAAATTTGAGGGTGCACTCATTACTCTTGAGGGCATTGCTGGCATTCAGAGAGTCCTAGATAGGACAGAGGAACAGGCCAGCAGGAATCTCTTGAGCTGCAGCATGGAAAAAGACAAAGTAGTCTTGTGCCTGGAATGGATGGGCTAATCCCCTGCACAGGCACTGGCACAGGCTGGGGAGCAGCGTGACTTTAAAAGTCTTGGTTGACAGTAGCTAAACTAGTGGCATGCCCTAACAGCGAAGAAGACTAGCAGCATATGGAGTTGGACAAACAGGACCACAGCCAGTAGATTAAGGGAAGAAATTATCCACCTTTCCTCAGCTATCATAAAACTGGATCTGATAAATAGCATGCAGTTTTTGAATTCTAGTTGATAAACTTGAATGAAAGATGGAAAGGAAGGCCACTAAGACAGCTGGGCAGGAGGCAGGAACATATGACTCGTGAAGGGGGGCTGAAGGATCTAAGCTTGTCCAGTTTGGAGAAGAGGCTTTGAAGGCACCCTAACAGCACCATTGTTTCCAATATCAGTAAGGAGATCAGCAAGGAGGTGGAGACACGGGTGCTTGGCAGGAGAATTATAGACAATGGTCATAAATAGGAACAGGGAAGATTTAGGCTGCATATAAGGGAACAGTCTATCTTTGAGGACAGTTAGTAGCAGAAGAGGCTTCCCAGGCTTGTTGTGGAAGCTCCATCCTTGAAGTTTTATGACGTATTTGGACAAAACCCTGAGCAGCCTGGTCTGTATTTAGTGTTGGTCCTGCTCTGAGCAGAAGTTCAAATTAAAGACCCTCTTGAGTTGCCTTCCAAACCTGTATGAGTTTGTGATTATAAAATTCACATATGATGATTATATATGATCTTATTCACATTACATGAAATGAACTCATGGAACAGGTGTCAGCAAAATCAAAGCACCATCCGAAGACTTAAATGGCTGTAATTGTTGTTTGCTGCTCATGAGTGAAAAAGTCAGAATGAGGTGTTTCTAGATTGTTCCCAAATACTTCTGTAACAGAGTGACCTCTGTTTGAAGGTGAGCAGTAAAACTTGTGGTTTGTTTTATTTTTATTTTTATGGTTTGGGAAGGACTTAGACTGGTTCCTTACTTAGAAATCATGGAGGAACTATTTCATTTGTAGGAAATAGTGATGCTGTGAATAAAAGTCCAACTCTTTTGCAAAATGAAAAAGTATAGGCTGGTATCTGATTAAGATTTGGGGATGGTGAGATCTGTTGGAGTGTGATCTAGTTTTACATGGTGAAATGCTTTATGGAATAATAAAGGCAGATAGGACAATAGAAATCAAATAAGGAAAAGTTTTATTTTCAAAGCAATGTATTCTACTTCTATACTCTGTAATGAGATGATAAGTACAAATTTAACAATGGACAAGAAACAAGCAAGTATTGGTGTGGAGTTGTGGAAGATTCTTGTGCCTTCTTTCATGTGAAAGAAGAGAAGTGACTGCATTTACTTGTAGCCTTTAGTACTTCCAATGCGGGATTAATGTATAATCTTGTCAATCTTTTTTCTAAACAAGATTGGTTGTGCAGATGTCTAAATAATATGTAGAAATAATATATAGAGTTGTCAAAGGTAGTAGGTATTGTCTGAAAAAGTTAATATTTATTTCAGGACACAATCAACTGTTCATAACTTCTTGGAGGTTCAATATAAAGCCCTGAAAAACACTTTTAACATGAGTATCTCAGCTATGCCTGTAAATATTGCATGGCTATTTTGGCTTGCAAAACCAAGATGTTAATTTAGATACAGTTAAGACACTTGGCAATAAACATTCAGTGTAAGTGTCTGTGCATCCAAATACCATTTCAGGGACAGTGACTGCATATGCAAATGTTATGGATGGATTTTATGTAAGTAGGCTTGAAAATGTGGCTTTTTTTTCTCATAGCATACTTAGAACACTGTGCTAAAAATTACATTATCTAAAAAATGAAGTAACCTCCTGCAGATGATACAGGCTAAATTGGAAGACTCAGTAAAAAAGTTCACCTGAATTACAGATACTCAAATCTCTTTCTTTTTCTTTTCTTTTTTCTGCTTTTATTTTCGTAGGTTCGACCTAAACCAGTTGCCCAAAATAACATTCCTATTGCCCCTGCACCTCCTCCAATGCTTGCAGCTCCTCAGCTTATTCAGAGGCCTGTGATGTTGACAACAAAGTTCACACCCACCTCTTTACCCAACTCTCAGAACTCCATACATCCAGTTCGTGTAGTCAATGGGCAGACAGCAACCATAGCCAAAACTTTCCCTATGGCACAGCTCACCAGCATTGTGATAGCAGCACCGGGTACCAGGCTGGCTGGACCTCAGACTGTACAGATCAGCAAACCAAATGTTGAAAAACAGGTACAGATGAAGTGTCTAATAGTGCAAGATACTGGGTTTATTGCTTTACTGTGCAGGGTTGGAGAGGATGACAACCAGGGACAAATTTTCAGTGGGTATTGCACATACTCAACTTCCAGTGATGGTACAAATTGTGGAATGACTTGAAACTCTTGGGATAGAAGTTACCATTTTGTTTAATGTGGGCCATAACACCTTTTTCTCCTGCTTTGGTGTTTTATGCTCCCCCTACTGCCTTAACTTCAGTAGTTCATAAGCAGGCTACATTGCAGGGTTGTATCTTGGAGAAAATTGCAAGCTGAAATCCATGTTCGTATCAGTCCCTTTTGCTTTTCAAAGGGTGGCGATGAGAAAGGCAAAAATTGCACAAAATTGTAGGGATATTTAGTATGATAAATGCAGCCATTTTTTCTGTGATCCTTTGATCACAGACAGAGTATTCTGAGTTGGAAGGGACCCACAAGGATCATCGAGTCCAACTCTTAAGTCAATGGCCCATGCAGGGGATTGAACCCATGACCTTGGCGTTATTATAATCAGGTTTTAACCAACTGAGCTAATCTCAGTGATCAAGTGATCTTGTAGTCTTGTGATTGCAGTCTCATTCAACTTCTGAAGTCTGATAGTTGGATTGGTTGACAGGAATTCTGAATGTTTAGTTTTAAAGCCTCTGTCCGGAAAAGATTTCTATAAAATACTTTCTATAAATTACTTTAGTCACTGTGGATTGCAACTAAGAATCCATGCCATTTACTTCAAGTAAAGCAATATTCTGTTTCACTTTTAACTCTTTTGTATATTGTATGTTAATAACAGTGTAATATTTGATACTATATTACACACTATCTATGACATATAATACTTATGTAATTTATGTAGATAGTAGTAGTATATATGTCACTTATAACTCTTTCATAGACTAATGTGCCTTGAAGTTACCTTCTTTCTGCTTTTGAAATCACTTATGGAGATTATGAAAATCATGTGCATGAGAGACATGCACATGGTCAGTTCTGCTTATGAAGTCTCAAGAGTAGGTCCTTGCATACCTCAGGGATGGTCCACAAATTACTCAGCAGTGTGTGCCCTTTTTGTGTGATTTGAAGTTTTACTTCTACAATACTCAACTTTTGATGCCTGTTCCTTTTGAGGTCAGCAATATTTGTTTGCTCTTTGAATAATTACTGGCAATTCAACTACAGGTAAATGTAACAGAAGAATGGTGGTGGTTCAATAATCCATGAATTTTTCTGTGTATTTTCTCCATGTCATAAAGGTGGAAAGTTTGTCTCTCTGTAGCTTTACCTCACTCAGTTTATAGCCTTAACAGCTATGGTGTGGGCTGAGGACTGTCATGCAGAAGATTATGACTTGGAAAACGCTTCATAAACGTCTGAGATTGTAGGACTCAGAGACAGTTTTTTAGCCATTCATAATTCTGTGAACTGTGAATACTAAGGAGTGAGAAATACAAAATGCATGTGCCATGCAGAATGGTTTCAACATGGAAGTTCTTCCATATGATGAGTTTTCTTGAAATATCTCAGTTTTCCTGTGCCTTATGGTGATTTCTGTAGGGAAGTTAACTCTTAAGATGACTCTTATTTCTTGTATGGCTGTGTGGGTTAATAGAATAGCTGTTTCATCCTTTGTTGAATGAAAACACTTTATTTAACATTCCTCTCACATCAGATTCCTCAATCAAGTCTTTGTTAGTACACTGCCGGCTTTAAACATTTTTCCCTGTATCTGTGAAAGTATTTGTTTTGCTTTAATAGTCAAAGTGAAAAAAAAAGTCATTCTTATCACTGAATGAGAGAAACACTGTTTCTTTTCAGACTATTAAGCCACATGTGGAAACAGAAGAGAAGCAAACAGAAAGTCGTACAGTCACTCCACCTGCTGCACCGAAGCCAAAACGAGAAGAAAATCCACAGGTATCAGAACACACCCAGAGCTTTCTTTTAAGATAAAAAAAGACACTCTGTCCTTCAGAAAATATTTTTCTCCCCTTTGTTCCCTCAAGACACCTTAACTTAAGCATTCCATACATTCCTGTTGAACTGGAGTAGTTGATAACGCTACAGAATAAGTAATCTAAATACATGTGGTGCATTGCATTTTTCAGTTCTGGAATGCATTTGGCTTCTGAGTCTTTTGTAATTTAGAAGATCATAATTTCTCTGTGATACTTCCTTCAAACAGGGGTCTTAGATTACTGTTGATTTCCATTCCTTTGAGGTTTTAGAGTCTGGAGTTACTCTTAATGCTGAAGAAATGCCTTTGTTTTGCTTTATAACATATTTCTACTCTGGTAAGCAGGATGGAAAGAGTCATGTATATTCACATTTTGCTCAGGTTTTAGTCCAGTTTAGTTTGGAGTGAAAGAGTGGCCATAATGGCTAATTTCTTAAAGCCTTTCTGCCATGTGGAGCTTTGGAACTGACTACAGCTAAATGCTCTACTACATTTGCTTCTATAGATGGATTCAAACAGACTATTGTATGAGCACTGACTGTTGTCAGTACAAAACCTGATTTTTACTTCTGTTAATTTCCTCTGTTAAAATTAGAATCCTTTAAGAAAGCCGTAGCCCTTACCAAATGGCAAACGTAAGCCAGAGTTGCTCCTCGTAGTTCACAATAGATGTAGAATGATATCAAACTAGCAATATTTTTGTGGCAATTGAACTGTGTTGGTATTTGTTAACAGTCAATCACATAGTTAGCTCAGTGCTGGACTGGAAGTGAAAACATTGCTTTCTTGTTCCCAGTTCTCCCAACACTGTGATCATGAGCAATTGGCATTTCCCTGTATCTCAGTTTAAGTTGCCATCTAGAAAATGGGTCTCTTGTCTATTCTTTTTGAATTCTTTTTGACATACATGAGAGAAAAGTGGTTTATAGAAGCAAAGAATTACTCAAAACATTTTTGTTGCTTAGTTACACATCAACTGCCTTTAAAGGGCCTCAATGACATAACTCATCCTAGCAGTTGGACTTTTAATGGTGTTTTTTCTCCCTCCTCACAGAAACTTGCTTTCATGGTGTCTCTGGGACTAGTTACTCATGACCATCTGGAAGGTAGGAAAATGTCTTAGGTTGGTTCTTGAGCTCCGTGTTTCCATGTTCATTCTCACTTGGAAGTAAGGTTCCAAGATATTTCTATATTAAATGCAGTATTTTCATTTATTATAATAACTTTGGGATGTTGGTCTCTTGATCTAACTTAGTTTGTTGTGCATGCTTTTTTGTTCCTCTTCTTACATTGAAACAAAGCAGTTACTTGTGCAGTGGAGATGAATGGTTGGGAAGAAAGTATTATGCTCTGATGGTAGTAAAGAAATCTGTGGCAATACCAATGCTTTCTGGATAACCTCTGTATCTGCAGAGATACACAATGGATAATTTTAATGTAACCTACATCTGGATTTTTCATTTATTTCACGATTTCATGGGGCTGTAATTTGTAATGAACAGATAAATGGATTATAATTGGTTTTATAATTTAAATTTCTAATCCTATACAGTGAAAGACATCCTATAATTTCAATGGATTGCATGTTTCTATACTATATCAGCAAGGTTACTTGAGGCTTTTTGTTTTAGATCCCAGTTACTGACCATGAGTTTAAAATGGACTACTTGGCAAGAAGATAGCAATTATTTAATTAGTTTAGCACTGTATTTGTATTCCTTGTCAGCTCTTACTTTTCAAACCTTCAGAAATCAGAAGTATTAGCACAGTTGCTGATAGTGGTCATGATTGGTGTTCTGTAGAAATCTTTACAGCTTTCCTCACATGCAAATGGAATTCTGAGGACTTTATATAATTTCTGAGATGCACTGTTTTCTAACCTGAATGCTTTGTTTTACAAGAAATCCAAAGTAAGCGACAAGAGAGGAAAAGAAGAACAACAGCAAATCCAGTGTACAGTGGAGCTGTTTTTGAGCCTGAGGTATTAATTTTTTGCTGGGGGAAGCTGGTATTTTCATTCTGGTCATGTGTATCTTTCTGCCATGTTGCTGCCTCCTAAGATATCTCAGTCCTAACTAGACAGACAAGCTATCATTTATAGTTCAAAAGGCCATTGTAAGGGCATGACCCTTAGATTTTTAAGTAGCAAATACGTTGGGGTCTTCTAATACATCTTTTTCTGCCTTCTCCCATGTAAAGCTGATGTTAAATGGCAGTGTGTGTTGGTCAGCTTGTGTGTCAGCCTGAAGCAGTCCAGATGTCAGAAGCAATGTAAAAACGCTAATCTTTTCTGAAGAAAACACAAAAGCCAGTAATCTCCCTTAGCACTACTGTGCTGTTGCTCAGCTAATGTATATAGTTGTTGCCAAAAATGCTGGTCAGCAAAAATTGTTATATTCTTCCCTGCAGCGCAAGAAGAGTACAGTCACGTACCTGAACAGCACAATGCATCCTGGGACACGTAAAAGAGGTGAGGTGTGCTTAGCCCTGTCTCCCTGCTGTATGCATCTTCCTCCATATTGCTCTTGTCCCCTTTTTGATTTGAAGAGCAAAACAAGAAGGACTCTACAGTACTTCCTTTGTCTAGTAAACTTCCATGGTAGACAAAGACCATGACTTTTAGGGATTAGCATAGCATGGTTTATTAGGCAGCTCGATGTTTCATTTCAGTTTCACTCTCAAAACAAAAAAAAATCACTAGATATAACAAAAGTGAAAGGTGAGGTGTCTGAACATCGTTTAGTGGTATGAAGCTGCTGTCAAAATGCTCTTGTTAATGACTAGATTGTATTGTTACTGTCAAGAAGGTGGTTATGGAAAAAGTGCCTGTTCCCTGAGTTGGAGAGGAAACTTAGTGTGCCAAAAGCTTTGTTCCCCACTGGGAGTAGAGATGGGTCCTTCAAAAGAACTTACCTTGAGCAAGAAAAGCTATCATGCTTGTACTGAGTGTTTTTCTGCAACCAGAGTGCCACTTGTCCTAAGGTGAGATGATCTTTCATATAGATGTGCAGTATTATTCAGAAGAATTTCTTCTGTAGAACAGGGGAAATTTTAACACTTAGATTATGATGAAACAGATGAGTCAAAACAGCAGGAGGGGAACATGATACAATTTTTTGTGCATGGCATCAACCACACCTATATGACAATCTTCACCTGATTTTTGATGAGTGTCTGCAGTCCTTGAAGATTCATAATACCTTCTCTGTTCCTGAGTTTGCTGTCTAAAAAATGTAATCAATCAAATTAAAAAAAAACATTCCCACCTAGCTCTGACCAGTTCCATTATTGTTTGGGCATTTTTGACTGCAAGGTCAAATATTCATTTGTCATGTGCTCTTCCTGATAGACCTTTTCAGTCCAGCAGGCAATGTGGCAAAGCTGACACTTCTGCACCTATGCTTTTTTAAAATAAAAGACATGTCTGTACTGCCATCCTCTAATAAGATTAAATGTATTTTTAAAAATTATATTATTTAGATTTTATAGAAAGATAGTTTGGCATTTATTCTGTTGACAAATGTTTCTTCTTCCAGTAATGATTTCTTAATTTTATTTTAGAATTCATTGTGAACAATTATTATATCAATGAAAATTATTGCATGCTTTTGAACTTGATACTCTCTTACCTTGTTTTTGCAACTGACTGTTAAACTTTCTGGTTTTTTCCTCACTCTGTGTTGTGAGCCTGTACCTTGCATCAGCACCAAATCACTTGCACACATTTTCAATTGACAAAAGATTTGGAAGTACACATTTGTTTTGTAATTTAATATAGCAATATATTGAGTGACAAGGTTTTGCAGGCATGTGCCCTTGAGAGCTTTAGTTTAATTCTAGATGGTGCTGAGGTGTCCGAAATTTCAGCCATGGGTGTCACTATCAGAAATCCATTTCCAAGGACATACTTGGTTCTGGAACGTATCCAGACCTTAAATGCAAGGTTTAGCATGTTAATAGGTATAGACTGACAATCTGTAAACATAAGATCTGGGGAATTATTCCTAGATCTTAACTCCTTTATGTTTACATATCCATAAATTACCATGAAGAACGGAGGCAGAAATGATCATTACCTACTGGGGTTTTTGCTGTCTTGCATTGCATTCATAATTTCATAAAAGCTTTTTTGAACACACTTTGCACATCTTCTAGTCTAAAGGAATGTTTAGGAGTTGTACATAATCAAACATACTTGACTGAGAAAGTCTAAGAAGAAGCAGAGAATTTGGAGGGGGTTACAGTGGAAGTCCAGTGATAGGTTAAAACTGGCAGTAGTTATGAGTCAGACAACAAGACCAGTTCATGAGGTAGCCTAGTTTTAAAAATGCACCAGCTGGATAGAAAGTGCTGATCTGTGGATTAGTGGGCTTGAAAAAAGGGGAAGAAAAGTAGGGAGTTGGTGAGTGTTGGCCTCTGATAAAGGACTTAACCTTTGTGTAGATTTATGCTGGCACTAGAAAGACGGGGAGGTGCGGGATAACAATAGAAAAGATTTAATAGTAGTTACTGTAGCTTCTCTCTAGCTTTGATGCCAACGTGTTTGCCCTAAAAGCTGAATAGCGTCATGTCTAGGAGTGGCAAGTGTCCCCATGCTACTTTTGTGGGAATGATTCTTTGACCCTCTACAGAGCTTATTTCTGTTTCCTTCTGAAATACATCTTTTAAATGTTCTTTCCTTGCAAAATTCTACTGAAAGATTTCTAAAAAATGTTTAAATCTTTGCTTCTGTCCTTCCACTTGTAACTTTTGTATTAACTTCCTCTCTGTGCTACATCATTTCCTTTTCCACGCTAGCCAATGAGGACCACTGGCCAAAGGTATGTAAGATCATTTTTCCTTTCTTTTTTTTTTGTTTGTTTGTTTGTGTGTGTTCCCTGTTGTTAATATGTAGGTCGTCCACCTAAATACAACACGGTGTTGGGGTTTGGGGCTTTGATGCCCACGTCCCCTCTGTCCAGTTATCCTGACTCCCCTGAAAATGAAAAGACAGAGACCACATTTACTTTCCCCGCATCTGTTCAGCCTGTGTCCCTGCCTAGCCCCAGCTCCACAGACGTAAGTAACTCATGGGGAGGGGATTACTTTCAGAAAGTTATGCAGAAACAGACACAAGGAAAATCATTGCAGATTTTGTTTCTTTAGTCTCACTCATCATTTGTCCTGATTCAGTGCAATGGAACAGTCCACCATTTTCTTAACACACTTCCTATTTCCTTCTGCACCTATGTTGTTATCCTGTAGAGATTTTATTTATGACCCCTTCAGTGGATTGAAACGTTGGGAGGCACCAGGCATTCTAGATGAGGTCATTTCCTTTGTGCAGCATCTGAGATCTTGTCTGGCTGAATTGAATCTGTCATCCGTGAAAAAGGGGCGGAGGGGGAAAGAGGAGAATGAAAAGTATTAGTTACAGACCATAATAAGAAGAAGTTGTGTTTCTGTAATGAGAGAAGGAGGGAAACTGCTTCATCATGCAGAATAGCCAGGAGCAGTATTTGCAGCATTGATTTGGCAGAAAGTGTATTGTGCCTGTTCAGTGTGGATAAAAGAGTTCTCAGGAGTTGTAGTGTACTTTGATTAAAGTGCTTGTGTTTTAATGACTCGTATCTATAGGGCACAGTTTGAAAATCAAAAGGTGCTTGCTTATTTCTTCATACCAGAGCTGCAAACTCCGTCTGCAATTCTTTTTTTATAAAAGACATTGTCACATATAGTTGAGGCCCAACTATTTGAAACAGGCTTTAAGGAAGAGTTGAGTCATTTTATATTCATCCATAGAGTTGCACTGTTGTAAATACGTACACTGAGAGACCAGTTCTACAGACCACATAGAATGGGGAATAGAAGTGAATTCCTTGCCTCTGCACTGTATTTGTTCTGCAGAAGTAACAGGAGTAGAAATAGTGCAGGTATGTCTGAGGCACCAAAATAAATAGATGCAATTCTGAAACCCAGGGAGTATGTATGGGAAATTAAAAGGTTCTCTTTTATATAGTAATTTTGAGAGCAGGATAGTGCTTGACTGTAAAAAGCCTTTCCTGACAGTCAAATGAATGGGACTGTGAAACAGCTCCTCACAGATGAGGTGGGACAGCTCCATCTCTGGGGACTTTTAAAAATGAGCAGTACAGTAACTTGCAAATATGCTGAAGAGCACATGTTTTACATTGGCCCCAAGAGAAAGGCTGTATATTGTAATGGGGGTCTTCTCCATCTCTGATGTGTGTGTATACTGCCAAGTCTTTTCCCACTGTGTATGAGCTCTCAAAACAGTGGGATGAGTTGTCCTGTTTTCTGTAGTGCCTGGTGGCAGCAAGCTGAATCAAGAATAATGAATTTCTGTAGCATTCAAATCTGGTTCTGAATGCCCTTAATTTTCTGAATTAGGATCATATTTAGGACCATGATCTGGATTGTTTTACTATTCATTAATTAATGATAATTTAAGTGATTTAAAGAACACAATGGAAGATTACACAGTAGATAATAAACATTCTCTCTTGCCCAAACATATCATAATACAGCACAGTAACTCTCTTTCCCCTTTAACATTGTATATAAATTCTCTTTAAAGTTTTCAGACAAGGTGTTTAGTTTATACATATCCAACAAGAGAAACATTTTTGAAGAGTTTAATTTTTTTAAAGAATGCTATACCAAAGTCCCATTCAATACATACTCGCTATCAGTTGGGTTAATTTGGTAGACTTCTCAGAAATACTTGATATTGAATTCTGCTTAAAATAAGATACATGTAAAAGTAGAAAATATATTTCAAAGTGCACATAAAAATACTTTTTAATTAAAAACAAACTATGAAATAAAATATGAATCTTCAGAGATAGCAAAATATTCAGAAAGGAGATAAATATATGTTCTTTTGTCATTACATCTTATAATTCTTACTTGCTAATCATAAAAAGATGAATGGTTTTCATTTGCCATCATGAGCTGGAAGGTAGTCTTCTGTTAATATATTGTCATAAAATTGCTGTATAAGCTTGTGCAGTCACATCCCTTTTTTGTGATTCCATTTCCTCTGTTTCTGTTTGTCATGGTGCATGCTTTTCCCATCTGAGTTTGGAGAATTTAGCAATACTTGTGAAAACCTTTAGCATCTTTGGCTGGAAAAGTCCTATGTATTTAAACACCCACAGTATGAGTCATGCTGGAGGTAAAGACAAAGAGGAAAATTATTTCTCTGGCATTTAATCACCTTGAAACTTACTTGGATGTAGAATACAGTATCCACTGAAATTCTCATGCTGCAGCTTATGACAGGTGCTACCACTGAGGAGAGCGGTGCTGCCTGTCACCAGCAGTCCTTTCTCATCCCTTAGTGCCTCCTATGTTGTTTCAGAACAGATATATCTAAAACCTCATAGTGATCTGCATAAGGGAACTGGCATAGCTAAGAACTGTTAGTCTTAGCCAAGATCATGCCCTAATCTAGTTAATTTTATGGATACACACATTGTTCTTGTGCCACCTTCATACAGGGTGAACAATGTGTGTTTGGGCAAATAGAGAAGTCAGGATCACTTCTTTTGGGCATGACTCCTGACCATGTCATGTTGAAGAGGGTCTACACTATTAGCAGATGATGTGTCCGTAGAAAGGTCTCTTTATTCTAGGTAGGACAGAAAGTGTTGTCTGTAGTTACAGCCTTGAGGTTTTGGAGACTTAAAATGAAAATACAACAAGTGCATGCCTAAGGAAAAGACTATTTCAGAAGTCTCAGTTAAAACAATTGAGTAGCTCATCAGACATATATAGAAGACTACAGTTTTGCCCATCTTTAAAATATTTCTGCATTAATTTGCTGAGAAGATCTAATTCCTGTAGGCTTTAGAATGGAAATTTGATTTAGCACTTGAGTAATCTGTGTTTAGCCAGCCTATGAAAATTGCAAATCACGCCAAGCACTTGGCATCAGGCATGATGGCCCAGAATGGCCTTCCTGAACGTCTCCTGAAAAGTCATTATCTGAATGACAAGGAGGAATTGTGAAGGGACAATGAAGCAGAAATTTAAGATGACGCTGATGATAAGGATGGAGAGATAGAAGGTAGGAATATAACATGGGAAAAGAAAGTAATGCAGTAGGCAGGATTGAGCAAAACCTGGGTTTTTTACCTCCCCTCTTTTTTCCTTTTTTCCTTTTTCCTGTTTGGCAATTGTGTGTGAACTAGTTGGTTATGTATGGTTCTCCCTCATGCAGTAGTGATATATTCACCTGCAAGATAGCAATTGCCTTTGAAGGTCAATTACTCAGCAATAAGAATTGTGCAATAATCTCTCTTCTAGCGATGGTTCAAGTCTGTGGTTTCAATTAAGCATTACAGAACATTCAGATTGCAAAGTCAAGCCCATAAAAGTTAGGAAAGGCCAGAATTATTTTTGCTTCTGATAATTTACTTATATCATACACTGTGATCATTGTCACATGAAAAGGAGGGGCAGAAATGCAAAGATTCCTTGTCCCACCTGTGTTAATATAAAGTTATTAGCTATAAGCGCCCTCAGAACAATCAAAGCTTTATGAACCCAGCACAGCCTGTTTAACAATGAACAGAACACAGGCTGGAAAGATTTTTTTACTTTCCTGTGAGGACCACACTTTAACTAGGAAGAACTTGTTAGCTGTAAGTATCTCCAGAAAATCACAGTCTTACGAGCCCAAAACTGCCTGTCAAACAATGGACAGTACACAGGTTGGAAGGGTCTTTGACCTCTGCCATGAGACCACACTTAATACCCAGGGAGAACTTTCTCTATGAAGTTATTAGCTATAAGCATCCTAGAACATCAAAGTCTTATGAGCCCAATACTGCGTGTCAAACAATGGATAGCACACAGATTGGAAGAGGTTTTGGCACTCTGCTGAGAGGACCGCACTTAATAGCAAGAAAAGAACTGTCTCCACAGCAGCTCCCCAAATAACTTTTATTAATACAAGTATGTGTCAGTTATTGTGGGGTTTGCGTTGCCAGGGGTAACGTTTAGCTGCATGATTGTATTTAATTGATGACCAAAAACCCCAAAAGAAACCAGCACAAAACACATTCTACAGAGACAAGCACCCCAAACTTAAGTTTTGATACAGCAGTATATCCCTCTCACCTCAGACTTAACTAACCACAGAAAACTACTAACCTGAAACACAGCAACCTAAAACACAAATCTAGAACTCCCCTCAGTAACACAGAGCAACAAAATGACCTGCACACCACCTTCTCTGTAACAAAGCAGTTAGTAAATAATTAATATAGTTCCTATAGAATAAAGATATATCCCAGTGAAATTAGTACCAGCGTAGCTGTGAGGTAGAAGTGAAAGCATATTACAAGGCTATAAGGTACTTTATAAGGTATAACATAACAGTCATAGTATAAGATAGAATGTATAAAGTAATAGGTATTGTAAGAGAGTAAAATATAAGATGTGGAATATAAAGTATAGAGAGTACATTGTTTTCTCAACCCTACATGTTCCAAAGAGGTGGGAGGAGACAGGGCAGCTGCTCTCATCTACCTCCACAGATATGGTGGCATTTCTCCCCAGTTTTAACTTGTGCCCAATTGCTTTTATATATTTTTTTTTCTCTCGGGTGGGTTGGATGGCTTTAGTCAATAATTGGTTTGGGGGTGATAGACAGATGACCATGACACAGGCCTGAGGGGCTCCTTATGTTCCCAGAAGATTTCACAAAGGAGGGCCATGTCATCTCCACTTTAAAAGATTACAATAAATACAATGATACAGAATAAAATTGGTTTTAACCCACGAAAAACAGAGGTATAACCCAGCACCCTGGGGCAACAACAGAATGGTGTTTGTTAGCCCCTGTGCTGAGCACCATGTGGCCCCTCTGAGTACAAAGTAAAAGGAAAGGAAAACTATTGGTGAGGATGATGGTCACTGTGTGGTTGAGAGTGGCAGTTGCAGTTGAGGTTCTGGTACTCCTCTGGATCCAACAAGTGGTACCAGAAGTCCCCAAACCCCAAGATTATATACGCTCAGGTTCAGGTGGGAATGCCCAGTATACCCCACCACCACCACGACCACCCCGCCAGGGTGAGGAGTTTCACAATGGGTGGTTTACTCTGTGAGTCATGAGATATTTTTGGAATCTTTGATGGCCCATTAGCAGACATGACCCCTCAGGCTGGGTGTGAAGGTGCTAATGCCTCCCCCAAGGGGAGTTATCACAACTGAGTCATTGGTGTGAAGACAGGGACACTTCCCTGCCTCACAGGGTTCTCTGACACCCATCTTGTAGCCTGAGAGGTCAGGTGTGCCCACGGCAGCTGTTGCAAATGATTCATTATTGACAGTTCATCAGAAATTACACAGAGGGTGTAGAATACACAGTTTTGGTTACACCCACACAGTGATTAACTGGTACCAGCTGCTGTAACTAGGAAATAAAAATATTACATATTCAAATACACAAACTACATTTGATACAGTATTGCTTTGTTTTGTTGCCTAAAGCCAAGCTCTGCTGCTCTAGACACTTTATAAAAATAAAAACTGTTAGCTGTCCAGAAGGCTTTAATTTTTTTCCCAGGTCCCTTGGTAAATAAGAAGTAGAACAAAAAGTGATGTTGAATCACCTTTTATGGTGTCTGTTCTGAAATTACTTTTTAGTCACTTCAGCTTGCTTCAGTGAGCTCTGCTCTAGCCTAAGTTGGCTGCTTACAGCCTGCACAGAGCTGGTTCAGAAGCTGAGGTTAGTGGGGCGCATGTCACAACATCAAATCCATGCATATATTTAGTAACTGCCCATAAACCCTTGGGCATTTATTTGGAATCCAGCAGAGGCTGGGGATTTTGGTTAAGGGCAGTTATTAATTCTGAGGAAATGCCCTGAATTTTGTGTTAACAAAAACAGGACTGTGAATTTTGTGCCTGTGTGTTGTCATCTCTATGTGTTCAGCTGCACTGCACACTGATTAGCTGTATCATTACAAGTTTTGCAGCACTCAATTGAATTTGGAATGTTCTGGGTCTAAATTTCTAAGTGTATTTCCCTCAAGAAGAAACTGCATGTGTCTGTTTTGTAGGTCTCTTTCTTCAGGGTATGAGACATAGCGGGTTTGGTTTTCAGCACACCAATAATTTTGCACCCGAGCCAGTTACCAAGAGCCATTGTGTAGTCTGTGGCAACCACAGCATCTTAAGATACGTAATTCCCTAGAACAGAATTTTTTTTTCTAAAATGAGAAAATTTTCCTTCTAAGTTTTTATTTAGATTTCAGGGGATTTTATTTTATCTTGTATGACATCTCCTGCCTGCTTTCCTTTCCATGTACTCAGAGAATGCATGATAGGGGAAAAGAAGTTCTTCCCAGCCTGGTTTCACTTATTGCTTCACAAGAACCATGAATGCTGAGCAACTTTTGGGTGTTAAGGGATAAAGTAATACCATAACTCAGCTCTCAGTGATTCCTGGGAGTTATAGATCCAAAACATAGCATTGAAAAATCAGGAAAGGTTCATCCTTTACAAAACATGAAATCACTGTTAACCTTGGGGATGAAGAGAATAGCATTCCCTGTGAGGAAGGGCCTCATCAGCAAGAGAGCTGGGAAGTAGAAACCTGAGCAGGTTGTTTGTGCATCATTCTTCTAACATGCCTATTAGTTTATCCATACTGGAGATTAGTGTGATTTTTTTTTTGTCAGATAACTTAATGTGTACGTGCATGGCCAAATCTTCTGTCTCTCCAGATTTATAGAACTTATTTGCACAAATGAAAAGACAATATGCATCAAAATGAAACCTTGCACACATTGGTGCTTCATATAAGGGGAGCATATACCCACAGTTCCACTCAACACACACTTAAGATTCCAGATTGTGCAGATCTGGTGTGGTTTTCAGCACACAAATAATTCTGTGAAACTTCATTTTAAGTCAGTGAGAAGTGTGTGTTTCAGACTCCAGGTAGGGCTGTGAATAGTGGAGTTTCCAGGGCAGCCCTCGGATGGTGAGAGGAGAGGACTGAGGTGCCCCTTGCCTCCAATATAAATGCCAAGCCACCTTTCTTTCATGCCTCTTGGTTCAAATATCCTAAAAGCAAAGAAAAGCAAACAGAAACACCACCACTACTCCTAGCATGAGATGGAGTAACAGGAGGAGAGAGAGAAGAAAAAGTGACAAAAATCACACCTACCCTTTGGAATGCTAATGGCTGTAGGAAAAAAATCGCTCTGATGGTGAAGCAATAGTAACTAAACCTACTTGTTTTAAAAGACATAGCCAGTCATGTTTTCAATTATTTATTTTAAAACCCCCTTAGTTAAAAAATCTCTCTTTGTACTTTTTCATCCTGGCTCTCAGCCTATGTTAGTGATGAAACAAACCACTCTCTATGGAGAATGACAAAGTTTTGACTCACAGCTTTTTTGGTGCAACTTTAGGTAGCCTAAGTGAAGTAAAAAGAACTGTTGCAGAACATAATTCATTCTATTCTTTCTCATTTACAAGCACAACACCTTTTCCTTACAGTTTCATTTTTAAAGGTGACCTAAATATTTTACAGTGCTCTTTTAAGTCACTCAGCTGGAGTTTCTTACATACAATTACTGGCAAGAGACAGCCACATCAGCATTCCTGGAGTGGAGTTGGGCTTACATCCAGAAATGGGGGGGGGGAAGAAAGTGGGTAGCTCATCACTTGAGGCAAATAAAAAAAGCAGGGTAAAGTGGGAATTTGAAAGAAGAAAGGCTGTGGGTTAGCAGTTGTTAAGAGAAGCTATGATAATTATTGTTTGCTGTACCATTTTGCCTTTGGAGGACAGAGAGAGTATTTGGGAGAACAGTTGTCAGTGTTTCTGACACGCTGCTTGGTTTTCCTGTTTCACAGTCTAAAAAGGGATTGACCTTTTGAAATAGTTTTTGCTGTAAACTTTGAATTCAACTAGGATGTAGATGTCAAAGGCCAAAGTTCACTTTTTGCCTTCTCTCTCTCTCTTTCTCTCACCCACACCCTTTCCCTTCAATTTTGTAGGGTGATATCCATGAGGATTTTTGCAGTGTTTGCAGAAAAAGCGGGCAGTTGCTGATGTGTGACACATGTTCACGTGTTTATCACCTGGACTGTCTGGACCCACCTCTGAAAACCATTCCCAAGGGCATGTGGATCTGTCCCAAATGTCAAGACCAGGTACTGTTTGACAGACAGTGGGAGTTATGTACAATGCACTATGAAGATTTTTTGGTGTTAAAGAAAATAACCAGATTGCGTTATTTAGACCAAACCAGCCTGACACTGAACAAATCTATTTGATCGATAATCAGGCTTGTGTGAATTTCACTGAATTACCTCTGTTGGAGTGCATGCAAATACAAAACTGTTAGGTCTTGCTCCCAAACTTGAGGTTTTGGTTTGTTACCCTTGTGTTTCTGCTCTTTTTCTGGACCAAAGCATGCAGACTTTTGGGAAAGATTATCTACAACTGATATTTCTATCTTTCTACCCATAGAAATTTTGCTGTTCATCTTAAGCTCATTGTTTCTTCAAAAGTTATTAGTATATTCTTCTGGACAAATAAATAAAACATTTGCACAAGCCTACTTCAATAGATAGAGCAAATATAAGCCCCTGTTTGCTCATATAAATCAAACATCAGAGAAGTTGTCTTCAGTGATCTGTTTAATAATATCATCCAGTGTCAGTATAATGAGGGTAGGGGAACAGTTTGGTGGTTCTTCCTTGCAGATCCCTCTATGAAAATACAAAATTGAAGTGAACAGATTATATTTTAATATTTTGTTTAGAATTGTCTTGAGATTACAAGACCAAGAATTAACTATTGTATTCCTAACCCTTCCATGGAACTCCAGAAGTTGCAAAGCAGTGCTGATAATGGGCAGCCTGAAGCTGTTAGCCTTCAGTCCAGTGCAGCATACTGCTTGGTCTCCCACCTGACTTTGGGGAGCCAGGTGGTGATGTGGGGAAACAGCCTGATGTACCATGTGCTGCTCAGAAGAATGAAAATGCAAAACTATAGTGCCTTAGTCAGTAGTTGCCAGAAAGGAGGGAGTATTTTACCACTTCCCTATTACTGCTCTTGCCTACCTCTTCTCTTCATATTTCTGATAGGTTCTCACAAAATTAGGTGGGGAAATCTGAGTAATTTCACTGTAAACTGACCAAGTCCTCTGTCTTCTGAGACACCACCCTCATCAGTTATTAAAAATATGTGTCTTTCCTCTCAAAATAAAATTTGTTAGGAAGCAAAATGTAGGAAGGATCTGAAAGACATAAATGATGCTTATCCTTATAAAGAGAATTTGACAACTCTATTAAGATGATTCTGAGAAGAAGGGAGATAGGACAGTTTCATGTGTTACTAATAAGGAAGTGTGATGTTTGAATGTATGGTGTGGAGACTGTTCTGTTGCATGAAAACTTTTTTCCTAGAACAACTAACAGTTTGTCTGAACCATGTCTCCTGGCAAGTTTGAGTTCAGGTATATTATCCTTTCATTCCCCTTTTAAGTTGTTCATTTTCGTGAGTAGACTTTATTTGTGGCTATGAAGGGAGTTTAAGAAAATGCTGACATTGGTAAGAAACAGGCCTGTTTTGTGGGAGCCGCGATACAGTTGTGAATAATTTCCTCTGTTAAATCTCAGAATAGGTCTGTGAAGCTTCATGTTAACAGGGCTAAGGCTAATGATAGCCATGAAAGAAAATCCTCAGTCTTTCCCTCTTTCTGTCTGTCCTTTTTATTTTTTTCAGAGATAGATTTGTTTACCAGCTATATCTCTATGAACAATTTTCTTTCAGATGCTAAAGAAGGAAGAAGCAATCCCGTGGCCAGGAACTTTAGCAATTGTTCATTCATATATTGCATATAAAGCAGGTAGGAAAATGGTGAACAAGACTTTTGTTTCTCTTTTAACAATGGAAGGTGTTATTTTGGGAATGAGATAGAATGGTACTTCCTTTACAAAAGGAAATTAAAGGGGAAGAATCACTAGGAAGAGAAAATAGCAGTTTGAATATTTGTTAAGCCTTCTGTGATGCCTCTGTACGTAGGTAAAATTTTGGGCGTGATTCAGTGCACAAGTTGTTGAATTGACTTTAAACCCAATTACCCTCTTTACATGAAGCACTTTAGACCCTCTATCCACTTCAGTAACAGAAACATTTTAAATACCCTGTTTAATACTCTGTTTTGCAGCAAAAGAAGAGGAAAAACAGAAACTACTTAAATGGAGTTCAGATTTAAAACAGGAACGAGAACAATTAGAGCAGAAGGTCAAACAGCTCAGCAATTCTATAACAGTAAGTATTGTCCTCCCAAATAACTCTTCACCTGTGTTCTGGTGCTAGAACGCAGAGAGAAAACTATTACAGTGACTTGATGTACTAGACCTGCCTTCCACTGGATTTACTAAGTGGGCATTTTCCTTTGCTTTTTAGGACTTTGGGGAGCAGGAATGAAATAAAGGCAACATATACTTACCTTGAGTCTCTTACACATGATCCATGCTGACCATGTTGGTAGGCATACAGGGACCTATCACCAGGTGACAAAAATGACCAAAAGCATTATCATCTCTGGGCAGTAGATTAAGTCAAATTCTCCAGTGACTCACTTAAACAAGAATGGTTGAGCCTCTGTGTGTAATGAGAGTTACAGTCTTCTTGAACTTTCCAGACTTCCTGATGCAAAAGCAACTGTTTGCTCAGGGCTGACTCTTAGGCTCTTGGCATGATACCTTCACAGTCAGCAGCTGGACACTGTGCAGGGCTCTGCATAGTATTAATTAGACAATGTTATACTTCAAACAAGAAGCTTTAGTTTCCACCTTAGTTTATTGCAGTAATTGGAACATACATAATAATTAGCTCTCTTCTCACTTTAATATGCAAATCAGTCTCGTGAGTTGCCATTGTAAAGTTTGAGCCCCTCACTTAGTGCAGCCCTGGTCAGTATCATAATGAAATACACTGAAATCTCCTATGTGGCAGTATCTGGATACATAAGTACAGAGTTTTCTTTTACATACAGATGCACTTTTCAGGCTGTCTGTCCTTGCCTATTGGAACAAAAGTGTCCCATATTTTCAGGCCTCTCAGTGGTGACAATACAGATAAAATGATTGTGAGTAAATGTGATGAGAGGGACTGATTAGCAGTTCACAAGACTGTCATCTTCTGGTTAGCAATAGCTGAGTGTAACCTGAGCAGCACTAGAGCAATTACACTGTTTCTCAGTGATGTACCCAGGCAGAGGTAAGCCCGTAACATGAGGGACTGGCAGTGGGTAAGCAGAAAGTTTATGCTTATATTGGTCTGTCCAAAACAGACACAATAGGCCTAGATTTTATGGTGTTACTTTGATAGGATGCCACAAGCTCTGTGCAAAAATAGTAAAGCTAAACCCAACAGCGTCTGGAGATCAGCATGGATAAAAGATTTTAAAAATGTAGGAAGGTTGCCATCTTTGTGTGAAAACCTGAATGTAGCAGACATAGCTACCATTTCCTCATTTTTGAGAGTTTCAAATATACATATAAGCAGTTTTTCACTCTTGAAACATCATTTGTGGGTTTTTAAAAAAATTATCTTACCTCAACTCTTAACTGATGAGCTAGCTATGTTACTACCACTTATAAGAGAAAGAAGTGGCTACAAAATAAGATTTTCAAGTGAGGAGGAGTTTGTTTTCCTTTTCAAGTGCCCTTTTATTTGTTGAGAGAAGGAAATGATGTTCCTGCTAAAATGTATGTGAAAGCAAAGGCTGCATTCCGCTAATGGTGTGCACAAACACTGTCAGCAGTCAGCTGCAGTAGGATGCCTGAGCTTGCAGATCTGAGCTAAGGAAATTTCAGTAATGCAATCCTAATAGAAAAAATAGTAAGAAAATACACTTGGAAGTTTTCCTTGAAATGGAACACAAAAGGATGGAGCTGTCTGTCTTCATTTGCAGAATACCTTGAAAAAAAAGGGAGCCATACCAGGTGACATCTATGTCCTGGCAATTTAATTCCTCAGCCTGCAAATGTGAATTGTGCTGTGAACACAGCCCAGAGACTCTTTTTCTTCTAGGCTGGAAAACTGAAATTGTAGCTGCAGTGTCTTCCGGGTTCTTGCATTTGGATCTGTGAACATCACAGTCCTTCTCTTACCTTCTTTCATAAGCTTGAACTTACTATTGCTCTTTTGTTTTGCTGCAGAAATGCATGGAAATGAAGAATACCATCCTTGCAAAACAGAAGGAGATGCACAGCTCCTTGGAGAAGGTAAAACAGCTGATTCGCCTCATTCAAGGCATCGACCTTTCAAAACCCATAAACTCTGAGGTCAATTCAGTAGCCATCTCCAACGGCATGGACTCCACTAACAATACTAATGCTGCCACCTCCACCTTAGCCCCCTCCCCTTCCCAGAGCTGCATGGTGAACTGTAACAAGGGTGATGAGACTAAATAACACAGTGAAGTTAAGAAGGAGCCAGGGGAGGTGGCGGCGAGGAGAAAGAGCAAAATAAAGAAACTCTAGAAAAGCAAAACTGGATTTCTTCTGGAAAGTACAGAATTCTTTAGTTCTTTGGTTCCAGAGAGAGCGTGAAGATGCTTGTGCCAGGCGGCACCGGAGTTTGCCAATTGATCCTTCTTATTCTGTGTGTACATGCGAAGTTTGGATCATGTTACATGAATAGTGCCAGCTGGGGGTTCTTTGCCAGCACCATGCCAAGTGAAATAATATATTTACTCTCTCTATATTTTACACCAGTGTGTGCCTGCAGCAGCCTCCACAGCCACTATAGGTTTGTTTTATTTTTGTTTGGGGTGAGGAGCAGGGATAAGGGAGGAGAGCAGGTTTCAAGTTCCTATTTGCAGAACAGTTTGTTTAGCTAGGGGAAAACAAAAACAAGTCCAAAGAGCCTATGGGCTTTTCCTGTTTCTAAACTCTCAGTACTATTTTAAACCAAAAAAACCAGAAATATAAATTATCAAATCCCAGTGCCCAGAAGGGACAAGTCTATCAAATAAGCAGTATTTACTATTGTTTAGACAGGAGATTTACTAAAGGAAAGGAGATGGACTTTTCACTGAGTAACCAGCACATAGAATCATATAATCATAGTATATGCTGAGTTGGAAGGGACCCATCAGCATCATCAAGTCCAATTCCTGCTTTGTGCAGGACACCCCAAGAATCACACCATGTGCCTGAGAGCGTTGTCCAAATGCTTCTTGAACTCAGCCAGGCTTGGTGCTGTGACCACTTCCCTGGGGAGCCTGTTCCAATGCTCAACCACACTCTGGGTTTCCTGCTGTCTAATCTAAACCTCCCAACTCAGCTTCATGCGATTTCCTTGAGTTCTGTCACTGGTCACAAGCGTGAAAAGATCAATACCTACCCCTCTGCTTCCCCTCACATGTATAGGCTGAGATCTACTGTCCCAACAGCTTGGGATTAATCCTGTTTCTTCACATTAGACAACAGACTTTCTTTGCAGAATTGGTTTGGATCCTTACACTCACTCAGAAAGTCTGTGTTGGGAATGGGAAAATGAGGGGCAGAATTCAGGGTCAGCTTGGAGCATTGGATGGAGGTGTCTCAAGAGAAAATGTGCATCAATTACTTGAAAATGAGATTCCAGCCCTTTTCTGTATTTATAAACAACAAAGATATCCTGAACAAAGTAGCACATAACCCGGATGTGTGAACTCAACAGAGAAATGTCCTTTTCTTTCACTTCCTTTCTCTTCTTTTGGTAACAAGAACTAAATAAGGAATAGAAAAGCTGTTTTTCAGGCTGACAGTCTAATTAAAGAGGTAGATGGGACCTTGCATGGTATAGATTAGAAGTAATAGTGTCAGTGAGATACAGTGAGTCTTTGTGAGTCCTTGTGTCATCGTTTTGGGCACTGTTTTTTTATGCAAGGGCAAAATCTTTGTATCTGGGGGAAAAAAACCAACTTTTTTAAATTAAAAAGGAAAATAAAAGATATTGAGGTCTTCCTAGTGTTACTTAAAATAAGATCAAGGTAAGAAACATTGTAAAAAATTACAAAAGTGCTATTTGTTTCCTAAACAAGTGATTTCTATTAAAAAGGTGTCAGAACTGGAGAAAATACTGTGTACTTAGAATTTTTTAACACAGACTTTGCTTATTTATGATGACATTCTGCTGTGTTTGTGTTTTAAAATCCAGTGGGACAGTTTCCATAGATTATACCATACATCTACTGGCTAAACTCTAAAGAGAATCAAATCCTACAGTGCTGGATCTCACCCCACATGGAGGGTCTGCCAGGCTTGCCTCTGCTGTTACCATCCTTCCTGCATTCTTTCATGTGTTTGTAACCCAGAGAAAAGCAGTTGTCAGCATGCTTGTTTAAGGCTTTTATAGTTTTGTGGTATGGACTGATTCAAGCTTGAGAATGAAAGACAGTGAGTTGGTTGGACTGAAATCGCCTTCCATTATCTCCTCTTGTTTAAGAAGTTCACCTCTTATGTACAATCTTTTCACCCTAGACAGCAAAGCTTGCCTTTTGCTTCCTGACTGTGGGGTCTGTCTCCGTTTAGGGTGCTGTTATTCTGCATTGTGTCCTAGAGCTGTTTCAGTACTGCGTATAGACATTCAGGCAAAGCCCTCTTCCACTGGAAGTACTGGGAAAGCTCCCTTTTCTTCCACTGTGAACAGAGTTGAGCCCCTGCTCACACAGTGGGAGGCAGTTCCCTGGTGTGGGGGCCCTGAGAGCGCATGTTGGGTGGCGAGGAGACCTGCTCAGCCATTTCTAGGAGAAGGTAGAAAAGCTTTGGATTGCAAGCATACATTTCTGAGTCAAGAAGTGAATACTCCAGACACTACATAGCCTGAGACAGTTTCTCTGCTGCCACAGCCAAATAGGCTTCTGTGGGGTTTTTAGAGTGTTTTCTTCTCTCACTTTTAGACCACCCCTCTGCCCTTTAAGGACTTGTATTCCTTCTGTAGGAGTGTGCACTATTTTCAGCACTGAGCTTAGAACTGATATCCTGAGTTCTCACATTTGTCTGCAGTTGGGAAAGTGACTCTTAGGTTCACTCCTCAGCTGTGATAACCTCAACTCTGTCTTTTGATGTTGGAGTTCTCTTCTGGAACTAGCAGAGCTAGAAGGGTAAGTTGGCACGAGTGGCAGGGAGACAGCTGGGTGTGCAACATCAAAACTGATCTTACTAAAAACGTCCTTGCGTAGGTCCAGTTCCCAATGAGGGTCATTACCACAGGGCAGCACTGGGCCAGCAACCCACAGCATTTAAACAGGACTGTCAATTTCATGGTTTGAAGAGAAAGCACAAATTGAATATGAGCCTTCTTTCTATAGAATATGAGCCATCAGTTAATGGCCAGATATTCAGGAGAAACCACTTCGTTGAACAGGTTGTTCTTTAGTTGGCCTCTTGGATAATTCTTACCATCATCTTCTGAGGCATCCTGAGTACATTCCTGGAAAGAGACAGTCTCAGGGATAGGTGTGCTGAGTCTTCGTGGTTCTCATGTTATTTGTGGTGTTACCTGCTGAGCTCTCTTGGAAACACTGCATTTGGAGGTAGGAGGCTATGCCCGGGGACTTGATAGTTCTTCTGTTTTCTTTGCTGATTCAGGAGGGGATGGAAGTGAAGTTCACTAGTAGCCATATTTAAATTTGAGCACAGTTAACCAGGCAGGAGATGTTAAAGCAGCTATTACTGCTTTTCTGAGGCATCTGCTTGTCTCCAGAATCCAAGTAGATAAATAAAGACTTTTATGTCCCTTTTGTTACGGCATTTGTGTTCCAGAGTGTAAAAGGATGCCTTTAGTTAATCATTACCTGGCAGAAAAAATCACGTTAACTTAGACCTTTTGATGCTGCTTGGGTAGTTTTCTCTCCCTCCCTCTGATCCTGTGCAGATGCTTTTTCTGCTGGCTCTGCAACACTATCAGTCAACATGCAAGGAGCATTCCCAGGGCTGCAGTGGCACTGGCAATGCTGCTGCTATGTAGACACAGTAAATTGGGGTTATCTCTGCCCAATTACCAGTAATAGGGTGGAAGGGGAATTGACATTTGCTAAATACAGAGGAAAATAGGGATTTTTTTTCTAGCTGCTCTAAGAGTCTCCAGTCAAGGGAGAAATAAAAATTCATTGACAGCTTAAAGCTCAAGCTTTTCTTCTGGGTTTGTATTGGTTTGGGTTTTTTTCTCATGTAATATTTGAGATAGAGTGAGTTTGCACTAAAACTTCTGCGCTTTGGGAAGCTGTCATAATGACTGTGGTTTTGTATTTCCAAACCACCACCAAGATATTAACTAATTCTTATGTCATTGCTTGTCATTGGTGGGAAACAAGTGGCTTTTAAATCTCATATAAGGGAAGCGATGAGACCACAAAGGAAGTGCATATCAGAGACAGTCCTGGCTCTCAGCCCAGTGCTAAGGGCTTTAAGAAGTCACCCTGCTCCTTTGCTCAGAAATAGAGCAAGCGCTGCAGGAGTTGTTTTCTCCTTTCTCCTTACAGTGTGTTCTCTAAACAGCTGGAAAGGTGCATAGTGGTCAGAGTGGGAAAGTGAGCATGTGACCTGGCCAGAAGAATTAGTATAGTCATTACTGTTCTCATTATCTTTGTTTAGAGCCAGCAGTGCTGTACAAAATGCAGTAAAAGTGATACTTCTAGGGATGATTGGCAAGTAGGGTGAGTAGCATGGCTGATTCCATGTTGGTAGGAAGAATTAAAGTTTTGTATTAGCAAAGCAGGGCTTTGTTCTGTGTTGCAAGTTTCTGTCAGTAGGGATATGAATTAAAAGCAGCTAATCTAGAAATTAAAGAGGTGATAATTTTATGGGCAGATCAGTTGGTTTTTCTGTTGGCAGAAAAACAGTATTGTATTTTATCCTTCCTAGCTGACCAGGCTTAAGAAAGCAAATCTGTATGCCATCTGTCTAGAAATGTGAACCCTAATTCTGACCTCCTTGGCTTCAAATCATCTTCTTCCATGTACAGAGACAGCCCTAAAAAGCTGCGTGGTCAGCATTCAAGAGAACTCAGAGTGAAATCTCCGTCTTAGCCCCACCAAGCTGTGGCTTTACAGAGAGTAAACTCTGAAATTTCCTTCCTGTGTGGATACAACAGAAAATATTTGTGAATTTGCAGCACACATTTCTCTCTCTTTCTTTCCCCAGCTGGGTTGCTGCACACTGCCCCGTTTGCTTCTGAAGCACTAACAATGAATATATGTTTTTTAACGAAACGAGTTTTTAAAATAACATGGTTTTAAAATATCATATTAAGATGTTAAACCAAATTTCACTCTTTTACTGAGGACCTCTCTCAATTTGTTGCTCAGATAACCACCAAAATACCGATATTATGCTTCCTTGTGGACCACTCCCCTTTGGGGCAGTTTGTTGTGTCTTTTTAGAACTGTTTTAACCCTTCTTCAACTCCCTTTGAATTCTGAAGATCCAGGGCAAGTTCAACCTTGCTAGGTTACTGCAAAGTTTTCTGACAAATATGTAGGAGTCAAGAACCTGGAGAAGGAGGAAGATGTTTTGTCGTGCAGCTGATTCATTTGGCGCTTAGGCTTGCCTGGGCAACAGACTACCTCAGCAAAGGCCATTCACAAGCACTATGTGGATTCTGTAGTTTCTGGCAGAAGGCCTCCAAAGAACCCTCCAACTGCCAGCTGGGTACTGGTCTCTGAGGGCAAGCGAGTGAACCTCACAGTGACATGCTGTTGGATCCTTGTTTTCAGTGGTCAGACCTGGACCACAGAATGACCCAAAAATCAGGTGGGATTGTGTGTTCCTGCCGTCTTGCTCAGACTCTTCTTTAAGCCTCAGTGCTGTTTGTAACTCCTACAGAATGGAATGTAATACTTGAAAAATATGACTCTTTCTATCCTTTAGCTTCAAGTTTCCCTCTATTTCTCTCTTATCTGGGATAAGAACTTTCTGCATCATTGTGTCTTGTATAGGCTGAGCACATAGTTGATCAACTTGCCAATAAAGAAAATTATTTATACTGTGCACTGGTAAGCTTGGTAATTACAGACCCATGAAAAGAAAAAACACCTCTCCAAGAGGTTAATTTAAGACATGGGCTTGTTTCAGCAAACCAAGACCTTACCTGTGTGAGAGTCTGTATTCCTGTCAGTATTACTAAAATGAGTAGTGAACAGAAACGAGGCTTGCCAAGAGCATCAGTGCTGTTAAAATTGCTGTGCTGTGCAAGTGCCGGGAGTGTGTCTCATGAGAACAGCTATGCCAGGGCTTCCCATCTCCCTGGGCCAGAGGTGGGTGCTGCAAGGGACAAATGAAAGGACAGAAGCCTCTTGAGAAGGGGTATATGGCTGGAGACAGGAAAGGAAGAAAGAAGAAGAAGCAAAGGAAACAAAGATTACATGGGGTAAAACAGAGCAGAAACAAAAATTATGTAGAGGAGAAGGAGGGAAAGTGAGGGTAGGAAAAATCCAGGAGTAAAATAGGGCTCCACTGTGAGGAGATGGGTATTACTGCAGTTACAGGGTTAGAAAATTCAGGAGGAGGAGGAGGAGGAGTTCATAGTAGAACAAAAACCCTCTTTACCCTAACTCAATTTCTGACATGGGTTAATCTGTATTCCAAAAGGAGCAAGTGTGGTGGGAGAAGAGGTACTTGGCTGCAGGTGGGAAAGGAAATAGGCACTAAGTCATCCTTTAGCTCTGCTTCTGCTGCTGAGTGATCCCATTCTGAAGAGAACCTTGTTTGACTTCTAAGCTACAATGTGGGGATCAGGCAGATCAAGCAGACCTTGGGGCAGACAGAGTCTGCTCTAATCTGGACCGTATTAGTTACACATTTTTCTGGCTAGAAATATTCCCAAGACTAGCTAAAGGTTCAGCTTCTAGTGTGGTTGCACCTTCCTAGTTCAAGTGTTACAGTCAGCCTAGTTAAAACTAGAGGTCCTGGGATCCACATGAGTGAAGGAGACAATGTGGGGCAGGATTTGTGACTTAGTTACTTTTCCACCATCTCTTGGAGTATCTGTGCAAGATGCCTGTTCAGTGAGCTGTCACATCTGGCAGTTCTGTGCCAAAATCCCTGTGTACAGCAGTGCCTCCCTATTTTCTCAGGATCTGGTTCCTTTAGGGACATGTGCAAAGGGGCACGTCACCAGTGCAGCTAGACAGCAGCATGTGTTAAGTTTAATCTGTCAGGAACTGAGGGCCTGCCTCTAGGCTACATTAAGCAGCAGCCCGTGGTGCACCCTCATGGGAAAAGTGAGCAAGTTCTGTGTCTGTTCTCCTTCACTTTGTAGTATCCAAGCAGGTGTCAAATGCTTCAGCCCAAGAAATTCAGCCCAGTCCCTAGTTCTAGGAAAGAAGTACTTAAGGGCATGTTTACTGTCAAGAGTGGCAGCGGAACTCATAAGCCATGTAAGCTTGGCTTGGTCTGTCCTGGGTGGAGAGGTGGCATGGAAAGGCAGCAGCAGTGAGGAGCATCAATCCACTGGCACTCAGCAGTTTTCACCATCTGGGCAGTTTGCATCTTTCTTCTTTTTCCTTTTTCCTAAATTTACAGTCAAATGTAAACCTCAACCACTTCCTGCCCTTTTGTCAAGTGCTGCCTTAGATCTGTGTTGTTGGAAAAAAATGAAGTATTGTTGCCTCTGAGCTTCAAGAAAACACTTTTCTTAGTGAGCCTTGGGGTTATAGCTCAGGCAGAGAAAGGAGGCATTGGCACAGGGCAGCTCCTAGGGCTGTGTTCAGTGGCCAGCCTTGATTTTGGATCCCCAGTGCTGAGGTTGGATACTGCAACAGCACTGGGAAGATGCTGTGCACGTGCAAGGGCAGGGGATTCCCTGATTTGTCATCCAAGTGTTGGCCTTTCAGATGGGGCATGCCAGAACTTAGCAGGGGAGGGAAAGAGATGCCTCTGTGCCTCACATTCCCCTGTTAAGCAGGTACTGGCAGTTCTGACTCCGGAAGAGCAGTTTTCCATGGCTGCAGGCACTGGGGTAGACACTGTTGAAAGCAGCTCTGTGCTGGGTGTGGCAAGAGGCTGCGTTTCTGCTTGTTTTGGGCTACTGTGTAATTTCTAATCAGTCTCATACATTTCTTTACTTAAATTATCACTGACATCAAAACTGTGATTGACTGTAGAGCCAGGCACAGTGTCTTACCTGTCAGCTCTCCCAACGTATGTTGTCTCTGAGTTGCTCCTGATGCCGTATGTGACAGGCAGCAAAGACCCTCCTTAAGGCAAGTTTTTGCTCTTGTGTAAGCCCCTGCGACTCGGGCACTGGAGTTACAGCTGCAGGGCCCCCCAAGCACCGTTTGACACCATCAGAGGTATCTTGGCCACCTCTCACAGCCCCACAGAAGCAAAGCATGCATTTCAAACACCATTAGGCAAAGATTAAGCAAGGTAACAGCAGGAAAGGAGGGATCTTGCTAGCGCCGACCTGTTCAGGCTGCTGTGGAGGAATAGTGTTAACAGCAGTGGAGCCCATGGCACAGAGAAGTGGTAGCGAGCTGCTGTGCCTGGGAGGTCTGATGCAGCACTGGAGTGGCTGCCCATGCTGAGTTTTGTCTTTGTGGGGTTCACTGGCTCCAATCTGCAAACACCATGTGGTCTGCAGCTGAGGGCTGGAGGGTTGTGAAGGCACCTCTGCTTGTTTAGAGAAAATACTCAGGCCTCGATCATGGCATCATGTTCCTGTGATCACAGTGGCACCATCTCAGTGGATTTGTTGATACCATCACCCAGCCTGTATGCTGTGCTTCATCCCATTCCCCCACTTCCACCCCAGTGTTTCACCCAAGACCAAGCTGTAAAGCTGGAGTCCTGGGATGGGCTTGGAGCAGGAGCTGACAGTGAAGGGCTCCGTGTCCATGCCCTGGTCCCTCCTCCAGCCTGTCTGATTTCTCCAGATTTTGGTGAACAGCCCCCAGTTCTGGCGGTGCTGTCACCACAGCCACGGGCCTGTTACTGCACAGAGGCAATGGCAGCTTCTCTCCCAGCTGGGTTTGTGCAAAGCCATGGCTCGGCCCTCCATGAGCCAGTGCCACCTGTGCTGCCCTGTTCCCCGCCAATCTCCCGTCCTTGCAGGCCCTGGTGTAAAATGCCCTTTCTGACTGGTACTGCTCTGTTGTCACAGAATCACACTATGAGAACACCAACTTGTGAGCTGGTTTGGGTTTTTTAAATATATCTATTTTTTTTAGCCTGATGCTCATAGTGATCTGCAGTCTCTGCTGCCTTCAAGTTCCTTGTGGTTTCAGTTTTGGTACAAATGTGTTTAGATTTTAGCAAATTAAAGTTGGGGGGAGGGGATACAGAGCATCTGATCAATTTGTATTTATTTATTTTAACATTTTACTAAATAAAATACGGTAAAATCTCTTGTCTCCTTAGCTGTATGTACCAGGTGGGGACAGTGGGTCCCACAGGCACAGGGGATGATGCACTGCTTGTAGCAAGTCTCCAGCCCCAAGCAGGGTTTCCGAGTGTGGCTCTGCGTGCTTACTTTCTTGGCAGGGAGAAGGGCAGTGCTTTACAAGAACAAAAGGGGCTGTTCTCAGTTTAGATAATCTCCTCAGTTCTGACTCAGCTGAGGCTGCCTCGCAGAGGGCACATTGGAGACCAATCCGAGCTGGGTTTACTTCCAGGTACCTCCACCCTCTTAGGCACATTTTTGGCTAGGTTGGGAAGGATTATCTGAAAAATATGATCCTTCTACAGGCATACCAGTGCACCTTCCAAAATAACCGTAAAGCCAGCATTTCTGTTGCCTCCTAAACATCAAAGAATCACCTGGAAGAGGCCTGCTCCATCCTGGCACTGCTCCACCGTGTCTGTAGCAGCATCTAGATCTCATCTAACTTTCTTGTTGTTTAGTGCAGCAACAGCATGTATCAGTGAACTTTGGCTGTATTAAACAAAAGCTGCCTGCTAGGGATGGGTAGGGTGGAGCTGTGCATGGCTTCACAGTGATGAGCAATGTCTTCCCAGCTCTTTCCCAAATAAAGCCTCAACACTTGCTCCTGGCAAGCCACTCTCATTCTCCCGCCCTGCAGATGCAAGGCTGGTGGCTCATGGGGCCCAAGAGCCAGCTTTTATTCCCAACAGTCTTATGAAGCCAAGGCTGTTCAGCAGAGGAGCCCCATCCAGTCCTGCTGCCTGAGCTATGGCCAGAGCTGGGTGCAGGTCCTTCCTCCTCTGCAGGCAAGGAGAACGTCCTGCGGGTCACAGCACAGCATCCAGCTCAGCATGCTGCTCTTGGGGATGAGCTGCAGCACCGCCACAGGAAACCACATCTCTTCTACTTGGGGGTGTTCAAACTGCCTACACCGTGAAGCCCCAGGCTCCTGTTCAGGGGTGCCAGCTGTGCAGGCAGGTTGCCTGGGCCCTGCTGCAGTGCTGGGAACCATCAGACTTGAGCCCAACAACCCTTTCAGAGCTGGCAGGGGACCTGTGTGCCTGCCACTTCATGACACCAGCATTTCTTTTGCCTGCTGTTGCTCCCTGTTCCTCAACCCTCCCACTGTGCCAGCCCAACACGAAAAGGCTTCAAACGCACCAGGCAGAGCAAGCCCTGTGATGCTTTTCCCCAGCCAGGGCTCAGGCTACTCCTCCATGGCTCTCCTCCTGCTGTCTTCTCTCCAGGGGACACATGGAGGGTCATTAATTAATAACCAGGCAGTTCTAACACAAATGTGAAAAAGAATAAAAAAGCTTTAATTTAAAAATTAAATTAAAAAGAGAAAGTAAGCAAGAGACCCTTGTGCCCTTTCCATACCCTGTGCTTTGTATGGCTCCTCTTAGTCGCTCCCATCATGGACGGATATCCTCCCTCCCTGCACAGAGCTGGCTGTGGCAGCCCAGAACAAAGCTAAGGAGAGAAAAACAGAAGGTGCAGCAGCAACTGGCCTGGAGAGCCTCCAGGGCCACCAGCAAAATCATCTGAGAGGAAAAATGGATTCAAAAAAGAGAAAACCCCAGACACCCTAATTACTGAATTCTTATGAGAAAAGTATTAAATAATTTAAATAGCATGAGGAAAGCAACACATCCTCTGTGCTCCAGTGTGTGATAGTGGTAGAACAGTGTCTGGTCAAGCTTTCTGGCACAGGGTTCCTGCCACAGTGCTCAGCTACGGTCTTGTCCAGTGTCAATCACATCCCTGATTGCTGATGGCAATGACTGTGCTGCCAGGGGCTTGGGAGGAGGTGGTCCCTGCCAGGAACTTCTATCAGCATGTGCTTGCCCACGAACCTGCTGTTTTGCCCATGGCCATGGTCTGCAGCCGTGCCCTGTGGGGCACTGCCAACACAAGATGGGTTCTGTCACTGGCATGGCTGCTCCCAGCCAGGCAGTGCAGGCCTATTCCGGGAGCTCACTCTGGGGACAGCAGACAGTCTGTCCTGCTGAGAGCTCATCCTGCTCTGGGCAATTCCAATTCCACCAGTACAGGGCCAAATCCACTGGAGACTACATCCATATGGATGGAGAGTAATAATATTTCCCCACTGTTAACCAGCCAGCCTCGATCTGGGCTTGAACCAGGTCTCCAACAACCCTTGGTCTCCCTGGCTAGAGCTCCCAGGGTGCTAGGAGGCTTCCTCTAAGTCTACTCCACAAAAGATACAAAGGGATGCTCTACAACCTCATCCCCTGCTCACCAAAGGCCCGGAGGAGTATGCGGAGGACTGGGACTGGGACCCCTGAGCAGAGGGAGAGCAGGGTGCAGTACAGCTTCCAGGCCTCTGGAGGAGCCAGACTTCAAGGCGAGGTGAGCTAGTGAAGACTGGGAACCCACATCTGCTAAAAGAGGAGAGGGAGGAGACCCAACCCCCTGGCCCCTGGTTTAAGGAGGTTCCCCTGTTAACACAGGAAGGCTGCAGCAGCTTGACCTGCAGGCACTGCCTGTTCTTGCAGCTGACATCATCCACCTTATCTACAGGCATCCCTTTGGTGGGCTGGAGAGGCTGTGCTGCCAATTCCATTGCCTTGGGCTGGGCTTTGGCGGTAGGCAGGGTCAAGAGGGAGGCCCTGCACCCTCCCTTCTCCAGTGTGCTGCTTGTGCCCCGCACCCACTGTCCCCAGGCGTCACAGGCTTCTCTCAGCAGTGAGGTATTTGAGCGCAGCAGCCCCATATCGCCGAGACAGGTCCTGGTGGAACTCCTCCCGCAGCGTCTGGAGGCAGCCCCGGTACCCCACACTCAGGCGGAACTTGGAGATGTCGAAGCTGGGGGCATGGGGCATGTGGATCATGAAGGCATTGGGCAGGACCAGCAGCTCATACTCCTGGGGACAAAGCAGCAGCTCCTACCATCAGCATCGGCTTGGTGGTACCAATATGTCACTGCCTAGCGAAGAGGCCCCAGTCCCCAGTGCCTCTGTGGTGCCAGGAGCAGCCCCTCACCCACCTGTGCATCCAGCTCCATGATGTGGGATACTTTGTTCCAGCCGAAGCCCACGAACCTCTGGTCATACCTGGGGCAGTCTCGCCTCACTACAACGTAAGGCTCGAAGTCTGGCTGCCACGCCACACGGTATGGCACGGTGGCGGTTCGCCACTTGGCGTAGTCTGTTGGGGCATGGCCTTTTGGCCACACGTGGTACCTGCAGGGAGAGATGGAAATGAGAGACTGGGCAAAGGTGGCAGCTCCCTGAGACAGGCAGATGATGCTGCAGGTCCTCTGAGATAGAGGGTGCACAGCCCCAAAGCATAGGGGTACAAAACTGGCTTCTGCTGGGTGTGACAGCCTCCTTGGATAGTCCAGCAGTTACAGTTCCTACCTGAAGGTGTAGAGGGAGCCCATGTCCAGCATGGAGAGCAGCTCTGCTTTGGATTTGGGGAAGGTCAGCCGGTAGTGCAGGGTCTCAAACGCTGGGACGATGAGAGCTGCCTTCCTTTGGGGCAGCTCCAGCTGCTGGATGGAGTTCCTATGGCGATAGGAAGGGTATGAGGTCTGCCTGGCTGCGAACCACAGCCATGGCCTCCTTCCTCAGCCTCTCCAGCCTGCCTACCACTCCAGAAGGGTATTAATGTTTTTGGACAATTTGCAGTGGTACCATGCAGGGGTAGGAGGAATGGGGTGACCCTCATGGCCACAGCCCCTGCCTCATCCACTGGTGTCTGAAAAAAGCAAGGGCAGGATCCCAATACTGAACACAAAAGTAACAATTTCTGTCTGTTGAGAACTGCAGCCCAGGGTGTTTCCTGAAAACTGTGATGTGTGGGGAGCTCGGCAGAGTGAGCAAGAGCTAGCTGAAAAAAAGCTTTACCTGAGGTAATCGTAGAGGCCATACATAGGCAGGAAGTCGATGTCTGTCAGGAAGACATATGGCGTCTGCGTGTTGGCCAAGGCCACATTGCGCAGGAGGTTGATGGGGTAGAACTGCCCCTCCTTGTAGACAATGTGGTAGGCAACATTGCGGCGGGCACTCAGCACCTCCGAGGCCTGGGCATAGCGCAGGAACTGCTGCGCCTCAGCGTCCGACATGTACAGCGCCAGGCTGATGGGGCCTGCCCAGTGTTTGCAGATGGCCTCCAGCATCTGTAACCTGGGACACAGAGGGCAGTACATGAGCAGCAGGTCTGCCCTGTGGCAGCTTTGCCAAACCCAGAACTGGGCACCTGCCAGAGAGCTGCATGCCAGTTGAGCCCAGTTCAGGAGGGAGTTGGAGGAACTGATGCTCCCACTGCAAAATGCTGGTGTGAGGATGATGAGTGAGGAGATCCCTGGTATCTCCAATGCTGTGGAGCCTTCCCAGGGGAGCGGAGGTAGGATACAACCCTCCCACTGGTCCAACCAGCAAGTACCTGTCCATGGAGAGCTGGGCCACGAGGGTGACGTCGGTGGGGTTGGGAAGGGCCAGGAACTCATACTGCAGGAAGAACAGGTGGATTCGGTGCTGCGTGAGGTGCTGCTGGCGGAAATCATAGCAGGGATCATCCTCATCCAACTCCTCCAGTGCCTGCTGCAGCTGCAACACCATGAAGGTGAGAGAGAGAGCAGGAGCCCCACAAGGAGCTGAGAGGCTGTGCGGGGTCTCTGCCCACCCCATGCTCTGGGGGCAGTTGCAATAACCCTCACCTGGTCCCTGGGTGGGCTGGGAAGACTGGCACAACCAAAAAGCTCCCTGCGCAGCAGGTTCCCATCATATTCCAGGAAGGTAAGGTAGAGGTTACGAAAGAACTCCACATGCTTGTTCTTCACCCGCAGCTTCTTGGGTGAGTTCCAGTGGATCACCTGGGCAGTAGTGTGTCACTCCATGGAAAGGAAGCCAGCAGCACCCAGTGCTCCCCAAGCCCCTAGACCCCATGCTGACTTCCCTGGACCTCCAGTGTCCTTCAGGCCCTCTCCAGTCTCAAAGGCAGCACTCACCCACCTTGAGATCGGAAAGCTCAGTGTAGCACTGCTCCGAGCGGGTGTGATCAGAGAGCTGCACGTTCCAGAAGCAGGGGAGCCGGTACACCAGGGATGGGTCCTGCTTGATCACCGCATTAAAGATGTCCTAGGAGAAGGAAAGGTGAGTGCATGGGTGGAAGAGGATGACCTCCCCATGCCAGCAGTGCTATGGGAATGCAGAAGGGCTGAGCACCCCAGAGGAGGGACCGTTACCTGATCGGCCAGTGAGGTGGAGAGCATGCTCATGAGCTCCCGCTCTGCCGTCAGCCTCCACATCTGCTCCCAGCCCAGGCGACGCAGGCGGTCCAGCAGGAGCAGGATCACCCCTGAGTGCCAGGGAAGAGGGCACTGGGTCACTGAGGCAGCACCCAGCCAATACAGAGCTGGAGCACAGCAGCCTGCATTCCTTTAGCCCCTGGGACATGCAGCACCCATCCACACCACCCCAGGATGCTGTGGCAGCTCTTTAATTCCCACCAGACTTTCCTGCTTCACCTCAGCCTTTCCCAGCCTCCCTGTGCTGAGTGTCGCATCAGCTGGATGTGCCATGAGGCTGAAGGGCCCACCCTGGCAGCCCACACTCACCCGTGTTGAAGCCACGTCCCAGGGCTGGCCACGGTTTGTGGTTTTTCCATAGGTTGCCCAAATACCAGTCACTCTGGTTCTCCACTAGCCCAATCACCTGCTTTTCTGAGGAAGCAGAGGGACATGGATGAAGCTCATCTCGCTGTTGGTTCAGAGAGCCCAAGCAAAACCACTGCACTGGTGCTGTGGTAGGTGGGGGACTGCCACCCTGAGCTCAGCACCCAGGGTCCTGCCAGGACCCCAGGAGCACTTTGTCCTCACCAGAAAACTTCCCGAAGACAGCCCAGAGCTCAGCAATGTCAGTGGCAAAGGTGATGTCAGTGTCCAAGACAATGACCTTGGAGAGGTTTGAGGGCAGTGCCTTGGTAAGCGTCAGCTTCATCAGCCCATAGATGCCAGAGTAGTGCTTGTTGGGGATCCACGACACCTCCGGCTGCAAGGCAACACAGCTCAGGGCTGGGCATGGCCAAGTCCTTCCCCTGCCTGGGCAGGACAGCTGTGTGTGTCCAGCGTGCTGTGCAGAGGAGGCCAGCAACAGAAGGGCACACATTGCTGTGGTGCCAGCCAAGCCTGGAGCATTCCCTCCAGAACCCCCACTTGGACCCCAATGTTTCAGTATTCAGTGGGGAACTTGGCTCTGCTCTGCTCTGCAGAGGCACTGCTACCCCAAGGGGCCTCCTCATCCCTGCAGTACCTGCCCTGTGCCCCCTTCTCAGCTGCCCCAGCAACAAGCCCAGAAAGGGGAGGGAGTGAGTGAGGGACCAGCAAGAAAAAACTTAATGAAACTCCACCTACTTGCCCCTCTTTGCTATGCCACTCAACCCTTTGAACACTGGCTTGGGACAGGGCAAAGGGAGGGCAAGCACCTGCCTTCAAATCATCGGCATTGTAGAAGCTGACGTGGACAGAAGGCACCATCCAGGACTGGAAGAGCGTCTGGAGGATCTGGTGGGCCACAGAGTCCGTGATGAAGTGAAAGTGGAGGGGGTTTTTCCTGCCAAAGGTAAATGCAGTAGCACTCAGCATCACAGTGGGATGAAGAGGCCATAGTCCCCATCACTCCCATCCCTGCCAAGGGACTGGTATCAGCTGAGGGGAGAAATGGAGAAAAATCAGCCCTCTGAAGGAAATAAATCCCTCTAAGTAGTGGCACAGGGTGTGGAGAGAAGCCCTAGAGCTCCTCTCCTGCAGCACTGCCCCCTGCAGCAGCTCATCTGGGAACCCGAAACAGTGGGCCTCTGGCACAGCATCTCCCCATTACCTGTGGAAGAGGATGGATTTCACCAGGGTGACCACGTCCCGGCTTGCGTTGTGCCCGGCACACACAATCGCAACGTGCAGGAGCTGCCCAAAGACAAATGGTGCCTTTTGAAACTGGACAGCCCTGCCTGTTAGGGACTGTCAGCTTCTCTCTGGAAGTGTGCCATGGTGGGAGACTCCATAACTCAGCACTTCCCCTGCAGATTGAGTCCCAGAGAGAGGTGGGAGTTCCCCAGCTCAGAAGCAGGGACCAGAAGCCTGGCTGCCACTTCTGTCTGGTATTCCTCTCTGGAGAAGGAAGATGCCCTCCCCCACTGACTGTAGCTCACTGACCACCATGGAGAGCCAGAATGAGGCCGCAGCATGGCCAGAGCATAGGGACAGCAGAGCCAGGTGGGTTGCACAGACAAAGGTTCCACAGGGGTCCCAGTCTCCCATCCAACATCCCCAATCCCCAATGCCACCATGCTGGTGCCATCACCCACCTCACATTTGTGCACTGTCCGCTGCTTGGGGCAGGCTGTGCGGTTGTTCCTCTCGCCCCTGGGGGGATCTCCATCCTCAGCAGAGGTCCCCCACTGCGGGCTGCCATCACTGCCCTCCATCTGAGCCTGGCTGAGCTGCAGGCGGAGCTGCTGATTCTCCTCCTCCACCCTGCGCACCCGTGAGGCCAAAGCCTCCCGCTCCACATCCCGGCTCGGCTGCTCGCCCAGGCAGGGTGGCAGCAGGAGGAAGCGGCCATCTGTGGAAGAGACACGGGTCATGTGATGGGCATGGCAAGGCGTTGATGGTGGAGCAGGGCCCCAGCACACTTCACAAGTGCCCAGCCAGCATCACAGTTCTGCTCATCTGATCCCCACAGATGCCCCTGGAGATATCTCCAGGTCAGATATACCTACAGTGACTTGCATGCCCACAGAGCGACCACCACAAAGCTCATCCCCTGCTGCTCACCCCCGATTGCAGACTTTCCCTCGATCCAAGGAGAAAGAGAAGGACCCACTCACATTCGAGGCTGCTCACAAAGAGGTAGAGCCAGGAGAGGAGGATCGCCAGGGTCACTGTGGCAAGCAGCAGCTTCAGCTTCATGCGCCAGGAGCGCAACATGGTGTGCCAGCAAGAAGGATCAGGTGGGCAGCCCAAGCCCGGCTGGCCCCAGCATCCTAGAGCCTGTGAGGAGCAGGGGACAGAGAGATGTGTCAGCCTCAGCCTGCACCCAGGTGTCTTGACACCCTCCCAGCAGGACATCCCCCACTGCCTCCTTCCTCCAGGACAGCACTTGAACAAGCACAACAGCAAGACAGAGGCCCATCAACACTCCAGACACAGCCTCTCCCAGCTGGCACCCTCCTGCCCCGTGCTGGGGCATTTGCTCCCCCAGACTTGCCCTGCGACTCTGACAGGGCTGCAAAGCCCGCGAGGAGGGGGGACCTCAAGCCTGGAGGGAGGTCGGGGTGGGGAGGAGGTCTCCAAGCGATTTCCCCCCAGCTCTGCGCCCTGCTCCCTGCCATCCCACGGGCCGAGGGCTCCCAGGGGAGAGCAGAGGCAATGCTGAGAGGCCTCCCCGAGCCGGTGGTTCACGGAGCGTGCCGTGGGAGGGAGCGCGGTCCGTCTCCGCCGCCTCGGCAGGGCCGCGGGGCCGTGCCTGCCCCGGGGGGGCGGCCTCAAGGACGTGGCGGGGAGCCGGCCAGGGCCCGGCGGGCTCGGGGAAACCCCGCACCCACTTCCGTGCGAAAACCCGAAACGCTTCGGTGAAACTCGCTCCCCGGCCGCGCTGGAGCACGGGTGGCCGGGGCAGTCCCCTCGCCTCGTCCTGCCGGGCAGGACGCTCCCTCCGCGGGCCGAGTCCCGCTCCGCGCCCGCGAGTGGCGGCGAGCCGTGCCCCAGGTGCCCGCGGAGCCAGGCACCGGAGGCAGAGACCCCACGGGGCAGGGGACACTGGCCTTCCCCCGCAGCCTGCCTGCGCTCCGTCCCTCTGCCCGCAACTCCACAACGAGCCCCTGCCCTGGAGCAGCAACATCTGGAGGCTCAACAAAAGCTGCCGTCGGGATGAATGGGCTGGATTAGGGTCTGCTCCCCCTACACACACCCCGCTGAAGTCCATTGATGTGCAGATGCCCATGGGGCCGCGGGGCCTCGAGCAGGCAGCTTGGGAGAGCACATACACGCCCCTCTCCCCTCGGGCAGGGGTGCAAGCGCCTGCCCTCAGCAGGAATCGCAGGTGAGGGTGGATGAAAGGCTCCATCCACCTTCAGAAAGGAACACTCAGGCTCTGCAAGTTCTGGGGCATGGGCAGCCCGAGAGAGCACGGCCATGCTACCCCACTGGAGATACTGCTGTGTCCCAATAGCAGTAGGCATAGCACCCCTCTGAGGGCTGGACCCCTTGTCCTGGCAGAGAAGGGGTCCTGCTGGCACCACAGCTCCCTGCCAGTCAGGCCCGGCAACAACCTGCTTTTCTGCTTTATAGAGCAGGCCAAGCATGGGCATGGTGGGGAAGGGGGAGCTGACACAGAGAGCACACTGGTGCCAGGCACCCCTTCTCCCTGCTACAGCCATGGGCCATGCTGGATATGGTGAGATCTCCACGTGCTGCAGTCAGCCTGCCTCCCATCCCAGGCTGAGCTCCACACAGTCTGGGAGATGCCTAAGCCAGGCAGGAGGGGCAGAAGAGTTGGGACGAAAGATCAGAGAGGTCAGTGAGCACCCAGCAGCCTGGGAAGCTGAGGGACAGGAAAGCACCTTCAGCACAAATGAAGGATAACGAAGGTGGTGGCACACAGCAGCCCTGTTCTGCTCCCACTCACCACCGTGGCCCCTCACTGCAGGAACAGTACTCAGGCCCCAGTCTGCACGTGAGCATGCTACTAGGATAGCAGTTGTGGAGACCAAAATGGGATCTGCAGCAAATCAGTTTCCAAAACCTCTCCCAGAGGCACCCAAAGATTCCATCCCCGCCCCTCATAAGCACACACACACTCCTTTTGCCACCCCTTGTCCCACTCCTCACCTGGGCGCTCACCTTGGCCCCAGGAGGTGATTTCCTTACCTGCGTCTCCCCTTGCCTCCCTTGCCGGCGCCTCCCCAGCCGGCTGGCAGCCCACTGCTGCTGCTCCCTCCCGGGGCTGCCGTTCCCAGTCCTCCCTTTACTCCTCCCTTCCAGATCTGACACTTCCACCCCTCCTCCCTGCTCTCAAACTCAAGCTCCCCCCTGCACGCCCCTGCTGGCCTCCCTTTCAGAAGAAGAAAGAACAAACAAAACAAGAGATTAAATTTGCTTTCTACTCAAGAGCCCCCAGCGCCAGAGACACGGAGTTGCCCAAACTAAAGTCAGAGGGATCCATTCTCCCTTCAGCCCTCTTTCCACTCCCAAGCCTCAAATATCACTCCTTTACTGAGATAAGGGAAGCATCGGGATTATCTACCCCCTACCCAGCACCTGCCTCCTCCTTTCCTGGGGCAGGTGCAGGAGGCTTTGTCTTGTCATGGAGATATTTCAGGGGGCTCAGGAGGGCGGCAGAGCCCACCCTGTCTCCCCATGGCTGGCAGAGAAGGGATGAATGGCCATCCCAGGATGCAAGTATGGCAAGGGTAGGGTGCAGACCTTCTGCTACCCAGAAAGATAGATTGGCCACTGTTAGAGCCACTTGCCCCTCACACCAGAAGGGACAAGCCCCACTGTAGATCTGAAGATAAGGAAAGAACTAACCCACTCATGCCTCAGACTTGCTCCAGCCCACTGGGAGGAAGCAGGATGGCGGCAAGAAGCCGGGTCTGGGAATGCTAACTTTGCGGACATGGACTCTACCTGCAGCTCCCCCTGCACCCGGCCCTCAAGCTGTGGAGAGGCGGCAGCCCTGCGCGGAGCTGGGACGGAGGCAGCTGCCTTTGCCGTGGGGAGCGCAGGAGGAGTGGGGAGTGCACGGGCACGGCGGGAGGCGGCAGCACCGGCGGCGGGCAGAGGGGCTGGCACGGCGCTCCAGGTGAAATGCAAATTGCCCCCCACCCCACAGCCCCGGGCGAGCCGCGGCGGGCCCCGACATGCCCGCGCAGCCACACCAGCACCTGCAGAGGCAGGAGCCCAGCCCCGAGGCAGGCGCAGGCTCGGTCTGCGCCCCGACAAGCACCCAAATCCCTGCCCTGGGAGGCAAGTTCACCTCCGTTTTGGGCAGCTCCTGCTTGCCCTTGCAGAGCCCCGGGTACAACTGGAGTAGCTCCTCAGTGGCGCCCTTCTGCCCTGCCCTGCCCAGCCCCGGCAGGGAGAGCAAACCGCTGGGCTGCCCTGCTGCTTCGTCATCCAGTGGCTCTCCAGGGCAGGAGTCCTTCCCTTACCCAGCTTGGCCCGAGGGAGATGGAGCTTAGCCTCTGGGACCCTACTGCCCCTGCCCCCATCGTGTAAGGGAGACTCCAGATGAGGCAGCGGCCACGCAGGGGTTCCCCATGCTCTGGGAGCAGCCCAGACCTCCAGCAGCACTGCTCCGGGAGAGGAAACCGCCCCCTGCTCCGACTGACCACCGCAGCCTCTCCACATGCTTTTCCTGCCCTCCATAACTTGCTTTCTGCCAGCACCAGACCCAGTGCGGTGAGACCCAGCCATGTCCTCGCCAGCCGGGGCAGGAATAGGTAGGCTTCTGGGGAGCAGGGGTGGGTTTAGGATGTGCATGGGGGTAGGGAGGAAATGGTAAGCCAGAAGGCAGCTACACAGTATCTCCTCCATGAAATGTTAGAGGCAGAGCAAGCGGAGAGCAAGGCTGGAAGCAGCTCCTAGGCAAGGGGCACAGCAGGTACCAGCAGTTGTGGCACACCCCGCAAGCCTCCTGGCTCTATCCCTCCCTGCAGTCATGGCCTCTCTGCCCTCCCTCCTCAGTCTCCTTGCTCGTGCCAGACAAGAACAGCCAGCAGTAAGACGAGAGGTTTCCCAATACTGCCGGTTTCCAACTCCAGTGCGTGGGTGTGGGGCAGAAGTGCTGTTCATAGCATGTTATCTTCCCTCCCCCACATTCCTTCCAGGAGCAGGCAGCTCCCGCTTCAGCAGGGATCAGGGGACATGGCAAATGGGACAGAAAGAGGCACCCGTGTCCCTTCTCTTGCTGGAAGAAGCTGTCTGCAGATACCAGGGAAAGGGCAGGCAGGACCTTGGTCTTGCCTCATGCCTGGACATCCTCCCTCCAGCGACAGCAGGAGGATAGCCAGGGGACAGGGAATGTCACCAGCAGAGCTGGGCAGCTGCACAAACACCAGTGCATGCTCACACCAACCTCTGAGGCGTGGGCAGGAGCCCAAGGTTTGCTGCCTGCCAGCCACTCCTCCACGCAAAGGCAGCCTTCACTTCTCAGATAGTGCACTCACCTTGCTTGCTCCAAGCTCCCCCCAAGAGCTGCCCCTGTGCTGGCACCTTACTTCTCCAAGATCCTCTCTTTTTGTAGGACTGTGGCTCAGCCTGGCTGGCCTTCGCTGTCTATGGTTCAGTGATGGTCAGGTGCACAGTTAATGTTTAGGGAGAGCTGGGAACTTTCGCATCTCATCAGCACGTTTCCTCCAGCCCTGCAAGCTCAGAGGGGAGCAGCCCTGTTTTCCCACAGCACCAGTTGGCAGCAAGGCATCTTCGCCTGTTGTCTCTTCTAGAGCTAATGTGCACCTGCAGAGGGATGCTGAGGCACAGCTAGACTGCAGCTCCCAGGGCAGCGCCCCGAGGGGCACAGGGACAGTCCCATGCTTGCTGCCTCTCTAGTGCCTCCCCACCAGGCACTGCAAGTGAAGAGATAGGTCTGGCTGTTCCAGTAAACTGCTGCAGGGGAACCAGCAGAGGAGTGAATTTATGGAGCCACGGTGCCTGTTGGTGACAAACTGCAAATCCTTCACCCAGGTCTCATTTTTGGAAAGCAACAGTTTAGTTTATCCGCTTAGACTCCCTCAGCAGGAACCCAACACTTGCAGCTTCCTGGGCTTGAAGGTGAGAAAGGGCGCGAAAGCTGTGACAAGAGCTGCACAGCCAGACTGACCACTCAGAAAAGGCACCGTGCTTTGAAGAGAGGCAACTGGGGACAACCTCTTTTTCTCTTACAAAGAGATGGGAGTGGAGAGGCTGGTTCCTCGTTCAGCAGGTCACCTTTAAAGCATGTACCACACCCATCTGACAAAGTGCCTTATGATTCAGGGTCACCTCCCTGTCCCCCTGCCTATGGCTGAAATGCTGCCCCTTGTGGGGGGCTGTGCCAGCCAGGAGATACCACCCAGGCAGTGCAGAGCAGGGTAGCTGCAGGAATTTACAGAGGCAGAATGGAATTTGACCAGAACAGGATTAAAACCCCATGCTACGGATTACCAGGCTGTCCCTCCCTTCTCAGTCTTATGATAAGCAAAACTTAAGTGAGAATTTCCCTTTCATATTTCCATGGAAAGAACAACCTGTGGCAAAACAGCCATCACATTCTAGAGGTAGGATCAAGCAGCACCTGCAGAGCTGGATACCAGCATATAAGCTGTAAGAGAAGGAAGCATCCTCATCTCCCAGCCACTCCCCCAAACCACCAAGCTGCAGCAAAAATCCCAGAAAGGTTAAAAGTTCCTCCTGGGGCACCAGGCAGCTGTACCTCAGTTAGAGCTCATTCTCAAGCTCTCCTCAGGCCCCTAAGATTATCACACATACAATTCTGCTGCTCTGAGTTCAGTTTTTTATTCTGCAAAGGTCATGCTGTAAAGTATGAAGCTGCTTCTTTGGCAGAAGCATAGCACTTGGGGAAGAGAAGCAAACAGTCTCTGAAGGGTGTTGAAGTTCTGAGTTTGGCTGAAGCAGGGACTTTCGTCACCAGACTGTTTCCTTGTTTCCGGAGGAAACAGGGAAGTTCAGGCTGGGTCTGACACAGGAATGCCTAGCTGCCTACCTCTCCATGTCTGAAACCCCAGGAATGCATCAGGGAGCAACTCCTCCTGGCAGGGACTCCAACCACGAGGCCTTGCTAGACAGTCTGCTTTTGCAGAGCAACACTGCATCCAGTCTCAATTCCACAACCAGGCACTGGGTTCAGCTGCCTACAGAGCCCCAGGCAGAGAGGGCTGTGCAGGGTACACATGGGGAGTCCAGTGCCACAGCAGAGGGCAAGTGTTGCGTAGGAGGCTTAAGCCTACCAGACATCCAAAATGCTTACAGGCTGGGCAGCTGCATGTTACCACAACTCTCAGGCAAAGCAAGAGGGGACCACCCAGATAGCAACAGGGTCCCCAAGTGCTCTCACTCCTGTTAAGCCCAAGAAAAAGCTGGAAGGACCTAGATGGCAATAGCCCGCGACCATGTCTGTGGGGACAGCAGGGCAGCAGAAAGCAGGGTGCTGTTTTTTACTCCTCTGCATGTGCTGCATTTGTCCCTCACTGCAGCAGGAAAACAGCAGGATAGACCTTGAAAGCTTTTGTGCAAGCAGAGCTGGAGCATACTGGATGCACTGCTCAAGACACCCACATAGATATGCCAACACTACCAGTCAGGTTTCACTCCGGGCTAGAAGTAAAGATCGCCCCTCATGGACCAAATCACTCCCTGCCAGCAGGAAGCCCCTCACCCAAGGGCTGTCCTTTGGCTGGACGTTGCTCTGGAGCAGCCCACCTTCCCCCAGCACTCAGCTAGCTCTGTGACCACAGTGCCAGGCTCAGGACAAGGGAGCACGCTGCGTGTCCATGCTGGTCATAGTTTCCCACTTGAGCCCATTTTCTGCACAGCCTGGTGGGGTAACCTGCTGAGGGGGGAGCTGCTTCAACCTGGCACCTGGAGGTGATCCCAGTGCCTCTTTCCCCCCTGAGACCCTGCCAATGTGCTGGTGAGACCCCCAAGAAACACACAGAGGAGGTGAGAGTTCAACACACTGCTTCAGCTTTACGTCCGTTCACTACAAGTTGTTTGATGCCAAGAGGATACTCCGCAGGTGAAGTATCAACAGCAACTGACCTTCTTCTGGGCCTGATAAAGCACAAGCTACCTGACGACAGCTACTCTGACACTGACACAGAGTCCTGGACCAAACTTCATCCACACACCTCCCTAGTCAGCACAGCTTGGCACAGGAGGGACCAGGCCTGGGCACTGTGCAGAAGCATCACACAGAGCCTCAGCAGCCTCTTGAAACAGAAGCAGCATTGGGGCTGATCTCCAGTTCCCTTCCCCTCTGCTGGGATTAGGTTTCTACTATGTGCATTTTTGCTGATATCTGTTCTGCAGCTAATGGCCAGCTCTGAATCCATTAGGTTCACCATGTCCTGGTCTCCGGATGCGCTCTGGGCATCAATACCTGTTCACCCCTGCCATTTCCTGACGCTTTCACTACCATGGGCTTGTGGCAGACGGCAGTTCCTGGGGTCAGAGCTGAGCAGGGTCAGCAGCCAGGAGCTCCAGCTTTTATCCAAGTCAGTCTGCAGCAAGACCTCCACCAGCTCCAGCTGTCACTAGGACAGCTGGAACACCCAGCAGGCATCATGCCCATACAGCAAGGGGTAGGAATTCAGTCTCTTGAAGTACTGACACCCCAAGTTTCCAGCTAGCAGAGCCCATGGGTAGAGACTAACAAAAGATTCCACCTCCATGCCCAAATCTCCCTGCTCCCTTGAAATGCTCTTGAATAACCTGCATCAGGAGCTGCTTGCTGGTGGGACAGGGAACACCACATCCGAGCACATCTGGCCAAACCTACCCCCCTACACGTGCTTGTGAAGTCTCTGTTCTTTCATGTAAAATTAAATAGTTAATTGCAGCAAAAAAGAAGACAAAGGGACTTCAACAATCCCAGAGTGGACTTCTCTCTGCCTGGAGAAGTTCACAAGAGGTATGACACCATCCTCCCTGCCACCTCTGAGAAGGTGCCAAGGGCATGGCTGTGAGCCAGGCCCTCAGGTGCCTGCCATGCGTTGTCACCAGCAGAGCTGGGTAGCTGTTTTTGTCTGAATAGTTATTGATTGAAAGCTGCAGTTTACAGACAGCTCAGAGCTATTTCCTCCTTCAATACCAGTTTTGGACAAGAACAAAATGCTTTGTTTTCCAAGCAAAAAGTCTCATTTTGCATTGTCTTCTTTGTAATTGAGCTACGTTACATTTAAAAGAAAAGATAATCTCTGATTGATCTGTGTTGAATTTTTTTTCCCTATCCAGCTTTTCATTTTGGGCACTAAATCAAACAATTAATTATTTGTTCAGCTCCGCTCTCCAGACAAGCTGAGAGCATCACAAGCCAAAGGGCTGGAGTAGCTCTGCCCACACAGGAGTGCTGAGGTGTTGATGTTTTTTGTCCTGCAGGCTCCTTTCAGGCCTTAGCTTGAGCTCCCTTGGGGCTAGCAGGCACTCCTCTGGTGGGGGAGGAGAGCAGGGCCCTCTGTGAGGAATGGCAGGTGCCTCACTCAAAGGACATCCACCTGCCCCACTGAGCAGCAGTTCAAGGATACACAACAAGGTCACTACCACTGCTTGAAGGATGTGCTAGGAGCAGGGCTTCCCATGCCAACTGCCCTCCACAGCGTAAGCACAGAATCATAGAATATTCTGAGCTGGAAGCGACCCACAAGGATCATCAAGTCCAGCTCCTGGCTGTGCACAGGACAACCCCAAAAATCCCACCATGTAACTGAGAGTGTTGTCCAAACACTTCTTGAACTCAGCCAGACTTGGTGCTGTGACCACTTCCCTAAGGAGCCTGTTCCAGTGCTCAACCCCTCTCTGGGTGAAGAATGTTTTCCTAACATCCAACCTAATCCTCTGCTCACACAGCTTCACCTCACCATGGTCCCTCACTAGTCCTGCTGGTCCTTGTGACTGGAGCAACTCTTTCAAATGCCATCTCTCACAATGCCAAACTCTAATCTAGCAGCTGGGAACACACATGGAGCACCTGACAAGTAAAGACAATCCCTTCACTTCCCTCTGCATGAAAAGCAGCTGTGCCACAGGGGAGGATATGCTCCTCAGAGACAGTCAGAGCTCATGGATATAGCCTGGTGCCTCTTCCAACAGGGACTGGCCCAAACTGGGAACGGTGCTCAAGCAGCCACTCCCCTATCTTCCTTGTCCAGAGCTATTCCTGGCACTAGTGCCCTCAGTGCCCAAGCAAGGCTGAAAGCAGAACTCATCCATACAGGAATGGAACAACTGCACTATAAATAGCAAACCAGGATGGCTCAGGACAGATTCTAAAAAACCCAAGCAGCAATACTGCCATCCACTCAGGGTGCCCTGGGCACTTTGTAAGACCTGAATTGAGTCCTGAGCTACAGAGGGGTTTACACATTGCAACACTGCAGAGAAAAAGCTGCTGTACAGGCTAACACAGCAAACTTATCTGCAAAAAAGCATATGGTATGGAGCATTTTGGAAATGAGGTAGTGACTGATGGGGGCAAAAACAGAACAGGAAGTGGATCCCAGAGGGGAGGCAGGTCCCAAACCCAGGCAGTAGAAAGAAGAATGCTCCCAAGACCCAAACTCCTTACAAACCATTCCCAGCACTTCTCCCCTCCTGCTCCTCTCTGTGTTCCCATCCCTAGGGCTTTTCACACTGCTGAACTAAACCCTGAACTTGCACAGCAAAGGACAAAGGCAGGGAAGAAACAGTGTACCTTACTTAACTCAACCAAGCAGCAGATGAGTGGCTCAGGACAAAAGCTCACGTCTTCTGCAGTCCACAACAATCTCTGTGCAGTGCCCAGCCCGCACCAGGAGTCAGACAGAGGCATAAGAGCTCAGCCCATCCTGTGACCATCAGGGTCAAGTTTCTCTCTTACCTCTAGGAGGGGTCTTATTCTTCCCACCACACTCATCCTCACTACTCCCTCTTCCCTGATGGTGCCTCCATCTGGATCCACAAATACTCTGCCTTCCCTTTCTCACTGACAGCATGTGTCCTATAACGAGATCTCAGCCTCCACAGATAAGGATGTGATCGGCCTCATGCAGCACTGCCAGGCACCAGCCTCCCACTCTCAGCAGGGAGCCCTGCTCTTTCAGCAGTGCTGCAGCACAGCTCACTTGGGCATACACTGGGAATAAGAGCACAGGAAAGGCTGTGGGGAGATTGGGAAAAGGGTGTATGCACAGGGAAGGCACAGCCATGAACCAAATCATCCAGTATATAATCACAAATGCATGCAGGGAAGCAGTTGCTTCCTCTGACAGAAAGGTTATTTTGTCAGAACAGGAAGACAGCACTTAAAAAACCCGACAACATCAAACCCCTGCTTTATTGCGCCTAGAGCTCCAAAACCAGACAGAGCACAAGAAGCAAAGACAGCCAATGCCGACTACAAACCCACCTTGAGAATTTTGGAAGCCTACAGTTCACTTTGCTTCTCCCCCACAGCTCTCCCTCTTACCCCTCACCCTTCCTCCTCTGTACAGCAAGCAAGAGCAGAGGAAGAGGTCTCGAGTTTAGCCAAGTTTCCACTCAGGGACACAGAAGCTTGGTAACAGACTGGACAGGATATGAGCACACACTGAGGAAGAGGATTAGTAACCCCCTAATCTGCACATTTTGGAGTCTAAGCATTTTACTCTGCTCTCTAATTAAACCACAGAGTGCAAAGATTGCCAGAAGGTGGAGAGCATTGAGGAAGAAGGAAAGGAAACAGAGGCTGTGGCTTAAAGGCTGTTCCTTGCGGCTTAAATGCGAGCAGGGGGGCATCACTGGTAGGAATGTATTACACCTCAAGCCCTGCTTTATGCTAGGGCTGTTGAGCATCCTGTTGGCTTTGTTGATCCAGTCTGTGGGAGAGTTAAGTGCAGGATGAAGGGGAAACTGTGTGATAGCCTGGGGATGACAAAGGAGGGAACAAGGGGATCCATCAGACTGGACAAAGCTTCACCTGTGGCAGCTTTGTTTGGCTGGTCATGACTCTCCTCCTGAGTTCCCTGCCTCCTGGGAAACTATACTAGCACCAGAGCACATTTGTCTCCACCTCACAGACCTGTCTGCACAAAAGAGCCTTGTTCCAGCACTTATCTGGCTCCAGGTGGGGAGGGGCTGGTGCCTCACTGCCCTGGCACCCAGGCAGGACATTCACTTCCATGCTGGGCTCCTTTGGAACTGCCTCACAGGGGAAAATTTCCTGACACAGGTAAAGAGGGGAAACCTTTTACCACAGTCCATGACAAACAGTTCAAATAATGGCCCTTTTCCCTCAAGCTGCACTCAGGCCTGCTGTGCCCGTGCCAAGAGTAGGCAGCAAGCCTGAGCCTCCAGAAACTACCTGAGCAATGAAGACAGGAGCCCCACAGCACCAGCACAGGGAGAAAGGAAGCTGGTGCTGTAGCTGGGAGCAGGAGTGCCAGCAAATGGCCTCGCCTGCTGAAATGCTCTGCCTCCAACTCTGCCCCACCAGACAAAGGCAGGCGGGTGCATGTGTGCAGGGGTAGCCTGTCACTCCAGCATCCCTCTCTTCCTTCACTCCTATTCTTTGGAATTCCTCTCTTCTGTTTGCTTTGTTTCAGACCTCAATGAACAGGAAGAAAAGGGAAGGAGCCTTGACAAATCCGATCAAGGTACAGACATGCTGAGGCTCCCTCCTGCTGGCCTGCCAAGCCCTGCGCTAATGAGGGGCAGAGGAGAGAGAGATGCCCACTGGGAACAGTGGCCCCACAGAAACACTTGAGGTAAAGGACAAAGGGAAAATAAGCTGCTAGGGCAGAACAATGCCAGCACAAGCTCCCAGCCTTCAGAAGAAGGTCTTCCCATTTCCCCTGGCCTAGGGAGCTTGTTTCACCTCCTCAGTCCATGTCCCAGTGTCTTACTGACTACTACAGTAGAAACAAACAATAGACCATAGTAGTGCTTGGGGAGGAAAATCCAGAAATGCATGCTCAAGCCATAGAGATGGGATCACACTTTATTCCAAAGATTCATGTGGCAAATCTGGTCCCTCCCTCCAGAGAACTGGGCTTTGAGGAGCTTACAAGTGCCAGTGCTGCCTCCAGAACCTCCCCACCAGCCCCAAATACCCACAGACCCATGCCCTTCTGCTATGCACTTATCCTGTTTACCCATTTAGAAGCACTAAAACAGCAAGGGAGCAAACACATGTAAACGATCTGCTTAACACATATGATAACTAACCTTTGAAGGCTGCCAATGTTGCAGGAGTAGCTGGGAACAGCTGGAGAAGCTGACAGAGCCTGGTGGTGGCTGTGAGGACCCCCTTTAACCAAGGATTTGCGGCTTGAAGGGCAGATAAGACATCTCAGCTGTACTTGAGGGTTTTGGAGCTTGCTGTCACCTGAAACCCGAAAGACAGTCACGTGAAGAGCTACTGCATTAGAGAGCTCTGGGGACAAGTCCCAGCACAGCCAAGAGTGCAAGAGTGTCACAGATCAACAGCACCCAACACCTTGGTCCTGTCCCCTTCCTCCAGCCTGTCACAAAGCACAGCTCAGTGTCACTCAAGGCTACCCAGTCAGCCCATGGGAAAATGACAATTTGAGTACTGCATGTTCCTAGTCCCAGATCACTACACTGTCCTGTAGCACATTCCCCACCCACACAAGGAGGACTGTACACATGTCCCCAGAATTGCTGGCAAAGCCACAGCCACTGTATTACATCGCAAAACACAAGTCTTCACACCAACTCTTCAGCAGATGAGGAGCTGGGGGAGGGATGCGAGTTCCTTGGCCCCCTCCCAAACATGATAGCAGCAGCAAGTGCCTAACTTGTGAGGCAAGGAAGGGATTAACTATCATGTTGAGTAACCTGAGCCCCTTTGACATACCCTGGGCAGCCTCATAATGTGAGTTAAGAGAGTCTATCCAGATAGATGCAGACAGAGAGAGAGAAAGCAAGCAAAAACCATCACATAACTTGCACTGCAGAAAGCAGAGAGGTCTGCACATGTTACTCCTCCTCAGAGGAAATCCTCTTCCTCTCCTGGGATCTTGCCAGTGCACCCCTTTCCTCCAGCTCCCACAGCTGGGCATATACATGTTCCACAACTGCAGGCTGAAATGGATAAGGCCTTCTCCCAGGACGCTACAAGGATTATCGTCTCATTATTAGGAGAAAGCCCAAATCAGAAGCATAGTCACACCAGTATGCTGGGGCAAAGGAACTGGAGAGTTTTGATTTAAAATCTCTCTATCCACACATCATTGCTCCAAGACGCAGCACAGTAAGACCTTCAAAACCTACCAAAACCATCTGTCTGGTCTGTCCCACCTGTTTTAAAACCTCAAACAGTACAGCAGTGTGCTGTTTCACCCCTCCAACCTAGCACAGCACAATATATGACACAAGGGAGGCAATATTGATCCCAACAACGGCTGGAAACAAAAAATAATGACAGCTGCTACCTGAACAGTGAAATCCAGCAACTCCAACAAAGAAGTATAGCACCACACTGCTTAGCAAAATCCTCCTTCAGCAGCAAAGCCTGACACTACTTTTGCTTTCCGAGTCTCCCTCAGATTCTGGCTACAAGGTGGCAGCCAGTGAGAGGACAAGTATGGACCATATAGCACACTTCAGTAAACTAACATCTATTTCCTCCATCATCCTCACTCTGCTTGTCCTGATCTGTCAGCTCCAAGCTCAGACCAAATGGTTCTAAAAGGGGACCCTCAAAGATGGATACTTCTGGAACACAGGGAACAGGATATGAAGCAGGATGCCAAGCCCTCCTGGCATACATTCCTTTTCCAGGCACAACTCTCCCCCAGATGTTATCAGGGCCTTGCATTTCCAGAGAGAAGTTCAGCAGGTAAGAGCCAAGCCCCTGGCACATGAGACAGGATGCAGAAGCTGCCTGCAACACCAGAGTTTCAATAGCAAAGAGCTGGAAAAGCAAAGGCCCCTTCAGCAGAGCTAATACTGAGTGAGGAATGCCAGGCATGTGCTTGCCACTATGGCAGTGCTGCCCACTGGGATCCACCACAGCATGACCACCAGCACCACTGGGACAGCACAGTGCCCGTTCTCACATGGCAGGAGCCTCACCTCCAGGGTAAAGCCCAAGTCACACAGGTGCAACCCAGCGACCAGCAGTTATTTACACAGCACCGTACAGGACTTGCAGGACCTGCAGCATGGTGGGACTGATTTCCAGGTCTGCTGACTTCTCCAGGTGTGGTCAGGAGAGCTAGGGTCAAGCTGGGGGAAAGGCAGATCAGAAACCACAAGCAGCTGTCCCCTCATCCTCCAGAAAGCAGTTGCAGTGCCCTCTCCCTCAGGGCCCAGCCATATCTCTCCCTTGGAGTGTTTCCATTAACTCAGGCCATCAGAGGACTGTGCGTCCAAAAGTTTTTTCCAACTGCATCACATGGTTATTAAAAGACATGGCCTCTCCCTCTCAGCCTTTGGCACAGACAGATTTGAGTATTACAGGAAAGACTGCACATTGCTAATGAATTAGGAAAAGGAGTTATCCAGGTAAGAATCTCGTGCTCTAAATTGCTTTCTGGAAAAGGCATCTGGAGGCAGGAGGCAGTCACTATCTTGCAGCAGGGCTCTGCACACATTGCCAGACATGTTGTTCCTCCTGGGAAGCCAGAAAATCTCTCTCCAGAGATGCCAAGTCTGAGCTAAGCTGGGAATGGCAGGGGCACCCTGACAGAGAACAGCAACAAAATGCCTCCAAGTCAAAACACATAAAAGGCCCCTTAAGCTTGTTTTGACCTGGGTTTCTCTTCTCCTCATAAGACCACTTCAAGTAACAGACCTGTCAGCAACAGTTCAGAAACTCAAGGACTACACTATCCACTTCCACAACCCCTGCCAGCTGCTGCCTTTCCAGGCCCCAGGAGGGCTGTCTGAGATCAGAGGTACAAGCTGCCACCACAAGCAATGCCATGCTCAGAGCCTGGTGGGCTTCATTGCCTTTGTCTCCTCATTTGTACAGAGATTTGGAGCTCTTCTGAAAGGTGCTGGCCTCCAGTGGGATACCATGAGTGAATCGGGGCTTCCATTTTAGGCAGGGCTCATGTGACAGGGACTAAAATATTCCCTGACATGCCTCTGTCTACATGTTATTTGATGCAAGTCATAATTTATCCCTAGCTATCCCAAAGTATTGGCTGAACTCATCCAGAAGCAAAGAAAATACGTGGCCAGACCATGGTGTGAGAGCTGAGAAGGGCAGGAAGGGATGCCCCAAGGAGACAGGGCCAGAAATGCCATTTCAAGCTTCCCCAGGCTGTCCTTCCAACTACAGCTGGAAAGATCCACATCCCTGACCTCATACTGCCAGGCTCCCCAGAAATGGTGTGGTCTTGTGGATCTGAGCAAAGAGTGAAACTCTGGCACAAGCAAGCTGGACTTCAGCACTGTACCCACAGATGGGCTGGCAGAACATTTGATTTTTTTTGGTTTGCTTCTTTTCCTGCCATTAGTGCTGAGCCTGCACCCTTCATTATCAGAGTATTGGAACTATTTGGCCTCAGTTACAGCCAGTGGATTTCCAGTAAGCACAAACCCTCAGCACCAAGAGTAACAGTAAGCACTAAGGAAAGAGCTGTTCAATGATCCTTCCGGGCACAGACAAGAGAGAAACTAGCCCCTCAACCCAGCCTTTCACCTCCTACCCCCATTACACACCATGGGCACCATAAGCCAAGGAAATTTAAGTCCTGCCCAGTCTCATGGGTTTGCTGCTGCCCTGAGAAGCCACCCCTCCCACAGTGCTCCCTTGCAGCATATTTACCATAAAAAGGCAGCATGATGCTATTCCAACTGTCCTCCAAACTCACTCACTGCAGGAGGAAGTTGAAAAAAAAGGTACATGACAGTCGGTCGGAGGAAGGTTGGGGGTAAGGGGTGAAGAAGCAGCAGCTGTCAAAATGCTTCTTGCTCAGAGACAGAATCACACTCTCAGAGTCACACTATTCAGAGTAGCCCAAGGACTTTGTGCATCAAGCTTCACCTCTGGCTGAAGACAAGGTGTCTCTGGCAGCCTCCTAGGCAGCCAGCTCTCAGATTGCTGTCTGGCAGAGCTAGAGGTTCTCCTTGAAGGAGAGCGGCTCTGGCAGTCTGCACTGGATATGCCCCTAGAGTCACCAGCAGCACACACCTACCCCCAGCAAGCCGTGCTCCAGACCTCTGTCACGAGCTTCAGGTGCTATCTCACCCACCTTCACACCACACTAGCAGCTCAGCCACCGTGAAATGCACAGAAGCTCACAGGTAGCATGTGAATGGAGAGTTGGGTCTAATCCATGTGATTCTAACTAAAGAGGTTTGTTTAGCGCCAGACTGCTTGCCAGCAGTATCTCGTGCCCTTTTTGAACTCAGCCTGCTGGAAAACAAACCCTCGGGGGAAGAAGACAGAGATCAGGAAGGATAAAGCGCCTGCCCATGCAACTGTAATTCCCGCCGAGGAATCCGCAGGCACACACTGTGCCCATTGTGCAGAGGTAACCGGACAGGAGGAAGGAGGGGCAGCTCTGCCCAGCTCTGTGCGCACCCGGGAGCCCTGCGAGAGGCCACGAAGCGCCTTCTGGCCCACGGGCATCGCCGTCGATCTTTGCCCCGGTCGGCGTGCGGGGCCAGGCCGCGGGGCGGGCAGCCTCGGCGGAGCGGGGTCACGCTCCCGGCGGAGAGGGAGGCAGAGCCGGGCCACGGCACGGCACGGAGGGAGGGAGACCGCGGGACCGGGCACAGGCTGGAGCCCCCTTCTGCAACAGGCTGCAGCCAGGCAGGCCCTGCGCCTCCTCCCGCCTGCGAACGGGGGCCAGCGCTAGTGTGGCAAACACTGAGCGCGGCGGGGGCCGTGCGAGTCCTGCGTGGGCTCCGGGAGAGCCTCCACTGCGCGGCCCGACCACGGCCCTTCTGCTTCCTCCTTCGGCCCCCCCGCCCAGGGTGCGGGCAGGCATTGCCACCTACAGACACGAGGATAGCAGCCCCCTTTTCCGAGGCCACTCGAACTTTTCCAGCCTCCGGGGCAGCGGTTCCCCCGACCCCGCACCCAGCAAGTGGGTGCCCACGAGAGGTGCGGGGCTGCCCCTGCCCGCTCGGTCACACCTCACCCTTCCCCACACAGAGCCCTCGCCAGGTGTAGAGCAGTGGCTCCTCCCAGCCCGGCAAGCAGCGCCCCGGGCGCGGCCATGGGTGCCCATGGAGCCCGCCCCGGGACAGGGGCTGCCGCACGCCGC